>OY987186.1:10348261-10948261 GCA_963920625.1 Dinocampus coccinellae
TTATTATACACGTAAACGTATATAAATGGCTGTACGGCCCAGCGGTGGTTTGCAATGTCTGTCTTTAACATTATCATATCATGCACAAGTGGAAGTGCATGGCAATTTCTAATGCCATATCGAGACGTTGCCCCAGGTGGGCGCTCACTGTACTCCACACTGTGTCCTCTTGGATCTTTTGCCAGTTTTTTTTTTTTTTTTTTTCTGTACAGCCTCTAGCATTTGAACGTATATATATGTATATGTATATGTATATACATTGTGTAAAGCCCTCTTTATGCCAAGAGACCATTTATGTTGAGATATACTCGTCGATTCGCCTTTTCGTATGGTCACAAACATGTGAATAAATTTTTTTTTTTTTTTCCTTTCTTTCTTTCTTTTTTTCTTTCTCTTTGCGTATTTTATATATCTTTACCTTATCATTTTTTTATTTTTTTAAAGATTCACATGAGACAGAAATACCACTTATGGTTTACATTTAAATGCCATAAGGTGAATCAAGACAATATAAAGGAATTTATATTTATTTTATCTTGAATAATAATATATTTCTTTTACAATTCTAAAGAAAAAAAAAAAAAAAATTTATTTCACGGATTTTTTTTTTTTCCTATTTTTCCTTTATTTTTTTGTATTTATTTTATTATTATTATTATTATTATTTTTTTTTTTAAACACTTACTGTGTGATTGTGTTTGATGATAATTGAAAAGAAAACGAATTCTCGTTGAATTTTATACTTTTGTCATTTCCATTTTTTTTCATGTTCACTTTGTATATAATCAAGGACCATACACGATATATATATATATATTCAATATATACATACATAATAATAAAAAAATTAAAAAAAAAAAAAAAAGATTAAGAACAATGTACAATAATGTCTGTATGAAAACCGACGTTATAGAATCGTAAAGTGAGCGACGAAAATTTCAAAAGGGGTAGTTAAATTTAAAGTACGCCAGGGGCATTATGTTGGCACGTGGCCTATACGTTTGTAAGGGAGAAATGAGAGATTATATAAGAGAGGAAAATAATATATATGTTACTTAAATACTTGTGCTGTACATGCATTTATAAATGCTCGTTGGGTTTTGGTTGAGTCGATTCAAGCGACTGTTGTTACATATGATTGATGTGAAAATTTTTTAAAACGACCCCTTTCACGCGAATACTTATATTGGGGGTCATTACTTATATAACCCAGTTTCAGAAAAAAAAAATATATATATATATTATTATTGAAGAAAAATGAAGTCATTGCAAATGGGCGGAGTGGGAAAAAATATGTGAATAAATTTTATATACACAAATATATGGACATATAGTTTTTTTTTTTTTTTTTTAAATGTATTTTTCACTGTTGAAATGTTATCGTGATATGTGTGATAAAAAATTAAACAGTTAAACAATTAATTTTTTGTTTATAAAATGATAACGAATTGGGATAAATACAATAAATTTTTTTTTGTTTAATGTAGCGAATGCAAAAGAAAAAAAAGGAGAAAAAAAGAAAACATTTTATATATTCTCATGGGTATCGAGTATATAAATAATATGATGTTACAATTTTGGTCCTGGTTGTCACTGTCAATTGGCACTATTGAAATGGTAAAGAGGGGACTCCTGCTGTTATACGAACGTGTCGCTGAACACGCCCCTCTTCTGTCATTGAACGTCTTCTTTGCATCAACGCATTCACAATTGAATATACTAATTTCTTATTTTTTTTTTTTTTTTTTTTTTTTTGTTTACAATCCAATATTACTACAATGAACATTAAGAACAAATACAATAACGAATTCAGAAATAGTTATTGTGAAAAAAAAAAATAAAATAATAAAATTAAAAAAAAAATCAATTTATGAACAAATGAATTATTTTAAAAATTTTTATTTTTTAACAATTTATTTTTACCCCTTTATAATTTTTTTTTTCGTCTCATCACGTATTAAATTACATCACATTCATTGAATGATCAATCGTTTTGTATACAAAGAAAAATAAAAAATCAAAGTGATGTGTGTTCACACGCCTCCTCCGCCCTTTTCATAAAAAAAATTTTAAACTCTCCCGAAAAAAAAAAAAAAAAAAAAAAAAAAGAAAAAGAAACCTCAAATCAATGAACACCAAATCAATAACATATCCGCAAAGGTCAGAAAAAAAATTTTTATGATACCTAAATACAAATTAAAAAAAAAATATTCACTTCATATTCATGAAAAAAAAAAATCCATTAAAAAATTTTTACCACATCATCCAGAGATAAAATATATTAAATATATTATATTTATATTTATCATATTTAATGATCAGTAGTAGTAGTAGTAGTAGTAGTAGTAGTAGTAGTAGTAGTAGTAGCAGTAGTAGTAGTAGTAGTGAATGATTACGAATATAACCTGCGATGATACCAAATGATCACACGTGTCGATACACAAACTGTCGTGGAAAACTCGCACTCGCCATGAATACACACACACACACACACACACACACATATATTTGATAGTGTAGTATTAATGACATTGAAGAAGGTGTTCATGTAAACGAGTGGTTATCTGCTTAATGGAGCGAGAATCACCAGTGAGGATGTTCACTTCCCATGTCCAAACGAGACAATAAGAAACATCATGTCCTTTCAATGAATGTCTCTATTCTCATACACGGTCAACCACATTTATATACCTATATATACACACATACACATATAAAATTCCGCTTCATTTTTTTCCCCCTTTATATACAATATATTTAATTACACAAACATATATATATATATATATATATATATATTTTTTTTTCTTCTTCTTTAACATTCACATTCACATGTAATTCACAATAAATTTATTCGACTACAATTGACACGTAATGTCAACGATAATGATCATTAAAAATATAAATATAATACAATAATATTAAGTAACTTTTATTTATTTATTTATTGTTATTTTATTATTATTATTATTATTATTATTATTTAATTTTTTTTTTTCCTACGAAATATTATTTAATACTTTGCCCAATATATACAAAAGAGAATTAATAATTGAGCAACGTAATAGTGTTTTAATTTGTGTGATATTCTAGACACTCGTGAATAGAAATAACAAACGTAATATAATATCCACTTGGGGTTGTGCGTATGTGCTATATATGTACATATAAAAAAAAATGGTTCACGACGAGTGGAATTGAATAAATTGACGTGACAAAACGTGTGAGCACGCATTTAAATGAACTTTATGTATACTCTGTGTGTTATATACGAGTCTCTTTTTTTTTTTTTTTGCTTTCTTTCTTTTTATTG
This sequence comes from Dinocampus coccinellae, assembly GCA_963920625.1. Classification (NCBI taxonomy): domain Eukaryota; kingdom Metazoa; phylum Arthropoda; class Insecta; order Hymenoptera; family Braconidae; genus Dinocampus; species Dinocampus coccinellae. The sequence continues at coordinate 10,351,575 of OY987186.1, forward strand.
TTACACAACGAGAATTGGTAGTGTGGAGGGTGGAATACATTTAAGAGAGAAATAAAAGACGTATGTTCAAAAAGTACTTACATATATAAATATACATAAATAATTTTTTACTACAGACGTGTAGAAAATAAAATATTGAAATATTAAATTTAAATTGTATTTCATATAATTTATATTTTTAATTTTTTAATTTATTATTTATAAGGTGTATAAACAATAAATTGATAAGATTTTTCAAAAAATATGTGCAATAAAATATATTTTTCGTGAATTAAATATATATATATATATATATATATGTATTGAAACGAGGAATATAATCCATTTGGCCACCCGGCATGGAGCCAGTGAGAATCCCACAGTAAACCGTGGCCGTATGGTGGGAGTGTTTGTTTTATGTCAACGGATCAAATAGGATTTACGGAATTTGCCAACACTGATCCTTTAACATTATTAACGGTCGGTTGCAAACCCTCCCTATATGTTCTCATGATCATTATTACCCTGTATATTCCTCTCTCTTTCTAAAATCTCTCTATACATATATATACACATATATATAATATTTATTTCTATTTATTTACCATACATAAATATAAAAAATATTATTTTTCATATTAAATAAAATAATACGAAATAATTTTTTAAATTGAATCATTAATTTACTAATGTAAATTACTAATTGTTATATTAAAGGAAACAAAGAAAAAAAAAAATCATTTATATACGTAATTGTATAATTATATTATAGATATATAGATTTATTTATTTTTTATTTTTTTATTTTTTTTCAATTTTATATAAATATAAATATCACGTATTAACGCAATTGATAATCATCGTTGATATATCTCAACTCAATGAGCATTGATAATGTCAAAATATAATTCAAGGCAGGTGGTTTTATATGAAATAAAAAATGAATAAAAAAAAATAAAAAGTATAAATTACATCATGTGACAACCCATTTTATATATATATAAAGTGTAAAAGTGAATAAAAAATAAGGATGAAGATGATTTTGATCGCGATTCAATTTTGTTTGCGTGGCCCTTGTCAATTTTTCTCTTGGCATCCGATATGTAATACACACTTGTTGTTATGTACACATATATATTACATATATATGTAACATTGTGATGATCTAAAGGGCACACACATTTGTGATTCATTGATGAAGATAAGACAATTCGTGCATAACTGCGTGTGCAACTTTGACTTTAATAGATTGCATTAAGTATATGCACCGCGTCCATTAAAATGCTCACAACTAAAGTTACATTTTACACATATATATATATATATATATAAATTTATTTATGAATATGCACTTCTTAAGTGTGTCGTGAGCGCACATTTGATACTAATATGTACGACATCGTTGTCGCATCGTCACAGGAAACAGATGCCACGTTAGTTATATACATTGCGACGTGCACTTGCCGATTATTATGAAGAGATTACACCTCTTCGTCGATCCAATTATAAATTTTATGTGTACATCACACATATATATATATGTGTGTAGACATAAAAGCCTTGAAGGAAATAATATGCAAATATTTGTACATTTTTGTTTCTCAACGAATTTTTTAACGTAAACACTTTTGACGGTTTTATTATTTATTTCTTTTTTTTCTTTTTCGGGGTTTTTTCATTAAGATTCTCATCTTCTGTATTACACTCTTATTATTCACTACATACACGAAAAATAATTACACATATTAAATTACTTGTATTAAATATTGTACGTATATTATTAATGTTTAATTTATAATAATTAAATGTGTGAAATGAATATATAAAATGTATTATATAATTGCGGTTTAAAGAGAAGAATGACAATTTGATTTGGGTTCCACGGGTGTTTATATTATGTGAACAGTAGTACTGCTATGTGTGTGTGTGTGTGTGTGTGTGTGTGTGTGTGTGTGTGATGTTGATGTGTGTGTACGTGTGGCTGCCACTTGTAGGTCCACAAATGCGCTTTGATCCGCCGGGGGCGCGGACGTGGCTCGCTGAGCTCTATAAGGGACGCTTAACTCCGGCAATGCTGGTTATTTAATCTCTAATCCTGGCCACTCGAGGGTTGACTTTGTCAATGATACGTCTGCTAAAACGTGTGCATATATATATATGTATGTATGTATGTATGTATGTATGTATGTATGTATTTGTGATTTTCCAACCCTCGAATGCGCTGACGCGCCGTCTCAAACGTCCCTTGATTTTTTTTTTTTTTTTTTTTCTCTTTTTTTTTTCGGAGGGATACGCGTGTACAGAGGCGTTCTTATAACCCCGTCAGGAATTAAGTTATGAGAGAATTTATATTGTGTACAAATTTTTTTTCTCATTATTATTATTATTCTGAGAAAATATTTTGTGTGATAAATTTTTCTGGGTTTAAATATAAAATTATGGAATTTTTTTGTCTATATTTAACATGATTTTTTTTGTTTTTGTTTTTTTTTTGTTTTAGCTGATGTTATTTGATTGTAGAAGAATAAAGATTATTGAACACGCGAATGAGAATTGGTATATGAGTGTAAATTTAAATATATTTTTGTTTTTTTTTTGTTTTATTTTCATTTGTAAGTTATGTATGGAATGAAAGTGTGATTTGCCCACGGGCAAATGTATACACCCAAATAACAGTTTGAACGGACGTTAGGGTTTTGTAAATGCTAGGATGTATTATTATCGGGTTGAGTTGCGATTCGTGAAATGACACGGATGTGAGATTTATTATTGTGCATGTTGTGCACTGTGATTAGGTTCATCTTTATATACTGAAAATTTACATATATAACTGAGGTGGATGTGTATACGGGTGTGTTTTAATGTTTGATATAAAATAAAAAATAAGGTCAGTTAAACGATTAAAAAAGAGAAAATTTCAATATTTAAATACGTGTAATAAATAATGTAAGTAAAATTAGTTTGAAAAAAAAAAAAAACAAAACAAAACAAAAAAACAAAAAAAAAATCACTTTATATGATTGCGTATAATTTTTTGAAAAATGATTGAAATATATTCTACCATAGACTTTTCTTGTGCGCCTAATTCCGTTCTACAATTATATTTATATATATGTACACCAGAAAATTTAATCTATAGCCATAAAATTTCTTAATATCTGCATGTGTACAAAAAAGAAAAAAAAAGAAAAAATGTATAATTATTTATATAATTAAATTATTTCTTTATTAACCGGATGATAACCAAAATATTGTTCAAATTGATTCACATAAAAAATAGAATAATAAATAAATAAATAAATAAGAAAATAAAAATAAAAAAATTGAGAGGTTGTATGACACATTGAAAGACATCTATAAAGCCCAAGGTATATCGCAACCGATCAACCAACCACCCCGTCTCCCTCGTCTCCACCCAATCTCCCTCACAATAACCCCCGCCACCCACCCTTCTATTTTCCCTGTATAATAGTCGTTACTTCATATATACTGTCAAGACCCCCCCATGGGAATATTTCACACCGGTAACCACCGTTCTCTCACTCTCTCACCCTCTCACATTTAAACTTGCCCGTCACCCTCTTACAACTCATACAACGTCGATTTAGTTAGGGATGGTTTACTCTTTGATTTATCATCATCTCACTATTTCTCACTCTCTCTCTCTCTCTCCCTCTCTCTATACATACATATATTCATGTATCATTCAAACTTTCAGTTCACTTATTTAATAAACTAATAATTTTATTGAAATTTTAATAACAGTAAAGATAAAAAAAAAATCGCATCGTAAAAATTTATTTTTCCTCATATATTATTATTATTATTATTATTATTATTATTATTATTATTATTATTATTTACACGTGTATCTTTGCGTGTGTATGTTTGTATTATCTATTTAAATAAATCTTTTTTAAAAGTCAATATTAATGCATAATTATTATTATTATTATTATTTATAACTATTTTTTTTTTGTTTTGTATGGATTGAAAAATCAATAATGTTTGTTGTTATAGAAATGGCTGATGAAACGTTAGGTGTCTTATTATCAAAGTGAGCAGTGGCAAAGGGACAGAAGAGGGTGGGTGACATTTATGTATATCAAATAAAATGCTACAACATCGTCAATTGGTATAGGTGTATATGAATAAAAATGAATAAAAATACTGTAAGTATAAATTTATATATAGTTACTGTGTTGATGGAATTAGGTCACTGAGCGATTAAAATTGTTGATTATAATGTGCGCTAGTGATATTGTCGCCACGTAAATGACGCTCGTCACATATACGCATTTATATCTCTATTTATATGGATTTTTTTTTTTTTTTCTATGTGATTATGCAGGTATTTGTTATAAAAGTGTGGAAATCTTGCGAGAAAAAAAAAAAAAAAATGAATAATAATAAATAAATAAAATAAAATAGAATAAAATAAAATCTGGTCATTTGTCGCACGAAGTTGCGATTTGATCATCAATTGTGATTATCAATAATATACTGCACACTCTGCACTCATTGCGATATAAAACGCAAGAATATATATATATATATATATAAAAAGAGTTCAATAAAATAATAGAAGAAAAAAGAAAAAAAAAAAAAAGGAAATGGAAATGGAAAAATAATGATAAATGTGAAAAAAAAAAAAAATGCGGACTCGCAATAGACATAAAACTGATAAATAAAAAAATAAAAAAATCCTAGTCGATATTTAATTATTTGCAAATTTATTATCATTCGTATATTATAATTTTGTTTATAATCACCGTACAGATAATCTTAATCTTTTTATCCTACTTTTAACTATCAGTACTTTGAATTTATTGGTTATTTTTATTAATAATTATATTGAACAAGAAAAAAAAAAAAAAAAAAAAAAACCAAATAAATATAAAAAAAAAAAAGAAAATTGAATAAATATAAATTATTTCTTGCCAATCCACACATGAATGAAAATACACCCACTCGCACATCATTGGCTTTCATTTCTTTTTTATCACTTCTTTATATATCTTTAGAGTTGTGTGTAAGTGTAACTTGCCTGGGGTTTGTACTCGCCTTTATTAATTATTATCGCTTTGAGCTGAGATCGCCAGGTGAAGTAAAATGAAATATAAAAAAAACTAAACCTCACATATATACACACACAAGTTGTTGTTGGATGTTCTTGTTTATAGCATCAGAATGCAAGTTGTTTGGCAGGATTACCTTTTGCAGTTTGAAAAGATGCAGAAACAGGCACACACGCACACACACACAAACACTCTCCACAAGTCAAGATGAAGATACTGACACGGAGAGGGCGGACACGACATTGGTCAAACTATAAATCGTCATTCTAGTGAGTATCCAAGTCAAGGTGTTAGATGTCTATAGAATGTTATAGAGTGTAGTACCACAACATCAACACAATGTAACAGAATTTATCAATACCCATAAATAACATAAAAATAAAATTGTTTTTTTTTTTAATTTAATCACACATTTATATATTAAATGATAATTTTTTTTTTTTTTTGTATATCAATTTGATAATTTATCAATTGAAATTCATCAATGGAATACATTTATTCATTTATTCGCAGATTAAAAATACAGAAAATATAGATAGCGAAATAAATTTGAGAGAAGATGAGAATTGTTTTGACGGAATATAGAAATATAAATATGTATATATATACACATTCGAATATTATATGTTCCCATATCATAAATGCAAAGCTTGATGTATCGATGTTTTATGATGGCCCAAGTCCCATGAGCGCACACATAACGCCCACCACCCCTATGCAACGTAAAGTCACCCCTAATGGTCGGATTATGTAATTTTCTATATGTGTATCCTAACTCGCACGAGCCACATCACGAGTATCGAAAACAAAAAAAAAAGGTACGAGGAAAAAAAATACATCTATCTCGTAAATAAAATCTGCATTTATGGAGTATACACAATCGTGTGTGTGTGTGTGTGTGTGTGTGTGTGTGTGTGTTTACGAGTGTATTTATATGAACATAAAAAAAAAAAAAAAGAAAAAGAAAGTTTAATACCAGATTAATTCTTATTCATAATGGAAAAAAGAATCGTGTGACAAAAATTATACAGTGAAAAAAACATAATAATAATAAATAAAATAAATAAAATATATACATATATTTTTTTCTTGTTGCATCAAAAATTCATCAATCACTCGTATCCATTGAGAAATTTCAGTTTTATTTTTTTTAATTTTTTCTACCATATATTTTTATTTATTTTTTTATTTATTTTTTTTTTTCCCTTCATCTTCATCTACTTTGGATACTAATGAAAAAGCGAATAAATATAAATATAAATATAAATATAATTTAATATGTGTATACAATTGCAATGGACTGATGTAAATGATTAAATTGTCAAGGGTAACATCATTTGCATTGATAAATCATTTTTATAAAGCAAATGTACATTTACAATTTCTTTCAATAATGAAAGAATACATGACATAAGGAAAGTAAGAAGAAAAATGTATTGGAACAAAATGACATTAACTCATATCATTATAATCATTGATTTTTCTCTAAAATTTCCACGATTTCTTTCACTACTTTACCTCCCTCACTAACCCTCCCTCAATACTATTAACAAGATATAATATATAAAATATATATACAGTGTTCAAATGACATGGCAACAAGAGAGGAGAGATGAAGTGGAGAATGAGACGGTAAGCGCGAGTTTGTGCCACTGGGTTCGAAACAGTTCATGTTGCTTTTTCTTCTCCTCTTTATTTCTCTCATCGTTATTATATACATGATATCTCATTGGGAAATCTTTCTCTTTGGCCTGGTCGTCGAAGCAGAGCAGGATGTATCCAACAGCCTTTCGACTCACCAATACAACCTATAGGTATACAACTTCACCTCTATCTCTCTTTTTCTTTTTTCATTTCTTTATTATTTTTTTTTTCTGTTTCTTTTTCTTTTTTTTTCTTTCTTTTTTTAGTTCTCTTCATTTCTTCACATCGTCTTATTTTTATTTTTCTTTCTGTCCCTCATGCCAAAAAGGGGTTGGCTTTGACAAGAATGAAAAAAGAGAAAAGACCACGAAAGAAAAAAAAAAAATGAAATCATCGATTGAATTGATAACCAATCTCTTGTATATTGCAAAGAGAAACCTCTCAATCATGTGACATTCATTTTCAAACGTTAACTCGATATTGAACCTATTCAGAAAGAAATTCACTTGGCAATTTATTGTATTATCCGATAATGTTAAATAAAAAATACGACAATGGTGTAAGTATATAATTTATATAACAATTAGAATTAAAGAGAAACAAAAGAAAAAAAAAAAATTTTCTTTCAATTGAGAGAAAATAAATAATTTCCCATACGCATTTATTATTTAAAAAAAAATAAAAAATAAAAAAATTTTCTTAATCAAAAACAATTGTGCAATGCCATCAAATTATTTTGATGAACAAAAAAATAAAAAATAAAAAAATAATAATAATAATAATAACAATAATTACATAATTTATCATGATTTATCATCATTATTATTTTTTTTCCCTCCCTCACTCTTACCCATTTATTTTTATTTATTTATTTATTATTATTATTATTTTTTTTTTTTCGCGCTTACCTCTCACGACTTTACTATTCAACTTTTCATATACATATCATGTATATATATCTATATACAAAATGCTTTGTGGTGTGTATCTCGGGTGATCGCAACGAGACTTTACCTCCACCTTCTTCTTATTCCAGCTGAACCCTGTAGAATCCTCACCTCGGGGCCAAGAGCGAGCCGAGTGGGAATGCGCCGAGTGGGAATATTCGACGATAAGTACGATAAGTATGAACGTATATATGTATAAAGTGGAAAAAAAAAAAAAAAAAAAAAATAATAATAATAATAATAATAATAAAAATATGTGAAAAGAAGTCTAGGGAGAGAGGTAAGAGGATATGAGACATGATGGCGAGCCAAGCAGTCGATTATTCTTCAGGAATAATGACGAACGTGTACAAACTTGCTCGTTGCCACGTCGCTACTTCATAAATTGCTGCAGGGCAATTTGTATTTTCATATGCTCATATAGCAGTTATGAATCTAAACAACTTATTATTATTTATTTTATTTTTATTTTTATTTTTATTTTATTTTATTATTTTTTTTTTTTTTTTTTTTTTTTTTTTATAATTTATATACGTGATGGTGAATATTTTAGAGTTATACATGACGCCTGTACGCGACATGTCCCCGTCAATTTCAATTTCAATGATTAGTGACAGACGTATCGACAATATATTTCATATGTGTAGATATATCCGAGGACTACAGTCCATTCAATTAGTCACATTGCGAATGGAATTTTTTATTATTATTTTTTTGTTCAATTCACAACAGGGGGTCGCTCACTGCCAATTACTCCTCTCTCACCTCACTATGTCCTTCTGTAAAACGTTTAGTCAAATTTAATAATAATAAAAATCGTGCATCGTTCAAACAGAATATTTGAAATATTTTTGTCTTACTTGGACGTGGCATTAAGTACAACTGAAAAAAAAAAAAAAAAAAAATGAAAAGTGGTAGGGAGAGAAGAATAAAATAAGAAAAAATTAAATCGATATGTGAAGTCGAACGATCGATTGACTACGTATACACAACGTTTCTGGCAATATCATTAGTCCACTTGACAGTACCAAGGAGCACAATATTCATCGTTGATCATGTGTGTTGTCCACTCGTGTGTTTTATAAATGATCCTATAATGATTCGTCGATGGAGCTGCGTTGATTCACTTTGCTTGGTTGAAAGAGAAACACCTATATATATATATTTGAAATTATAATATTCACATATAAGTTACCTACATATACCACGATGAAAGAATTTATATTAATCGTCGCTGTCTTCAAGTCCAGACATGGATACACGTAGATTAATTGTCCGAGTATCATGACATTCCTCGCGATCTCCCAACTCAAAAGTATCATACGTATATTACAATATATATATATATTTTTTTTTTCTTTTAAAATCATACCTCAAATGATAAGTCTCTCGAAGTTCTTCAGTATATATATATATATGTATTGCAATATTCTGATGATCAAGTCGTGCAGTGTGCACAGCAATTACCATGGCAGGACATCAGCTACCTGAAATAAAATCAACGATTAAATTATATCTTACAATGCACATAATATACGCCCTCTCATCATTAATTAGTATCATAAAAATCTAGATAGAATAAGATATTAATATGAATTATAATAAAATTATAATGAAGAGAAAAAAAAAGAAAAAATGTGTGCGTCTAATTTTTTTATTGTAGATGAGTAATAAATTGAAAAAAAAATTTATTTCTGTATTTTGTTTTTGGTTTCTTTTTTTTTTTTTTTGTATTGAATAGTTATTGATAAATGAGATAAAATATTTTTTGTTAACGTCGTTTGATTTAAATAAATATTGATTTGAGATATATATGTATATATTTGTATGCAAGTGTTTTATATTCATGTATTAATATTTTACTGTGTGTTTTGATGTATATGGAGAATATATATAGAGTTTGCGTGTAATGTAGTGTATGTATGAGGTGGAGCCTTGAACAAACCGTGGAAAAGACTGTTGTATGTCACGCAACCATCTCCACAATTCTCATTGGCTACGTATTATTTTACTTCACGAGCGTGACGCCCACACGCACGCACACACACACACACATTATATTTTACCTTACATATTTTATTTCCACTACAATTATCACATTGACATACAGCTAACCACCATCTTTTTTCTTCTATTCATAAAATTTTATTTTTCACTCTACACATTTATTTTGTACTATTTCAATTATAATTATTTATTATTATTAAATTTTTATTTATTTATTTATTTATTTTTTTTTTTTTTCATACATAAAATTTTTCAAAAAATTTTATTTATTCACATAATTATTTATGTATATATATATATATATCAATTTTATGATTATTAAAATATATATATTTTTTTTTTTATCATAGGGTGACGTTGCAAAAATTGTGTATAAGTAGAAGTTGGACGAGTCACCAATAAATCAACTCTACGAATATAATCGTATTACGCAATCATTTCGTGCTCAGTTTGAAATTATATGCAAAATTATATATATATATATATATTGTTTATGAAGGGTAGAGCGCACGCGTAAGAGGGAAAAAGATACGTAGAGAATAATAGCGAGAGGGAGAAATGGAGAATGGCGTTGTTGGGTCAGATATCGGCCCTAAGCATAAATTCCTCAAGCGACGTGACATCCATAGCATGGCAACAATATCTCGGCTCTCTCAGTACAAATGGTCGCGTATACTGAATGTTAAATTTGCGCGTATATAAGCAACGATGTGGTATATAATCAACAGGACTTTGCGTTTGTGGCCAGTGGCCCACAGTCGGACTTTATGCTGTTATTCATATTGTAATAATACATTCAAACTTTATATATTTTATCTATATATAAAGTTTGTATATGTGTATGTGTGTGTGTGTGTGTGTCTGTATGAATTACTTATCAAGTCGAATTGCAATATTGTATCTCAGATTTATGGAATGGAGATAGCGACAGAACTAAATACAATTTGTTATATATAGAAATTCAAATCACTCATGACATTACTAATTGTACTGTGACTGTATCATGTAAATGTAATCAATTCGATTTTACTGAAACTAATATATATCCATATACAATCACACAATCATTATTTATATTTAATTATTTGTTATTCATTAATTAATATTAAAGTTTAATTATTTATATTATTTATTTTTATTTTTACTTTTATAATATCTATTCGTTTTTTTCTTTTTTTTTTTTTTAACGATAGACTTTTTTTTATATCAAATATAATATGAAATTGAAAATTTTATGAAAGTATATTCAGGATGAAGTTGAATTAATATATATATATATTTTTTTTATATATATAATGTATATATACAGATTTTAAATTAACTGTCAGTTTATAGTTGAATGCATTTGAATTACCGCCAACTTTCTTTCTTCAAGTTGGAATATAATAAAAATGTAGAAAAAAAAAAACGACAGAACGAAAATTTATCTTTTTCTTATTTCTTTGATATTAATATTGGATAAAATGTCATCGTATATTATAATTTTTTTTTTTTTATATATTTCCTTTTTTTTTCTAATTATCAAATAATAATTCTATATCATAACCGCAGAGTAATTATTCAATGTCTACACATACAAATCCTCGAGTGTATTATATACAAATATATTTAATATAAAGTGAATGAGTGACTGAAAGAGTTAGAGATAGAAAGGTAAATAAGAGAGAGAGTAATAGATCAAAGGTTATGGGACACACACACACACACACACACACACACACACACACACATATATATATATATGGATAATATTGTTGAAGTATCACTTAGTATAAATTTATATACAAGAAATATGTGTATATGAAGTGAACGAGAGAGTGAGTGAGTAAGTGTGTGCTTGTACTCAAGTGAGAAAGGAGTGAGCATTGTCAGACACGCGCTGCCACTACACAAATTTCAATACCCATGTTACGTACACTACTCCTTATTATTATAGTTGGTACTTGATGAAAGACCAAACGCATATGCTTTTACATTGACAATGAATTCGGAAATATATACTTGGAACGATTCATTTAATAATCGTGTGGGGTCGTAGATATTTTACCACCCGGAAATTATCAAGACCACCCCACATTTTATTTATTCTATATAATATATTTCCTTTACAATATAATCTCTACAAATAATTATACACGATAATATAAAGTAAAAATATGTATGTATGTATCTATTTGATTTGAATTTATAAATAAACAAAAAAAAAAAAAAATCATAAATAATATTTATTATTTTATTTCATACTTTTTTAAAATTTTTTTTTTTTTTAGTGTATACGAATAAAAACTACGCGATAAAAATCGTGATATATTTTATTCTCTTTTATCGTAAAAAAAAAAAATAATAAAATAAATAGAAAATATCAAGTTATTTATATCTAATAATAATAATAATAATAATAATGAAAAAAAATATTTTTTTTCTTCTAAATATTCGATTGATATTGAGAATTTGTGAGTGTAAAATTGAGAAAAATAAATAGTGAGAGAGACGAAAAGATTATGAGTAACTGAAAATGAGTGAGAACAATATAAGAACAATGTGATTTAACTACCAGTGATGCATATGCAGGCACGACACTCGAGTCATCTTTCAAGTGTGTTAAAGCTTTTGTGAGGACACGCGTCCCCTGACAGGACACGGGGGTGGCTCTCAACATTACATATACACATGTGTTGAATATATACGTGCCTATTCTCTATTGTTATAACGAGAATAGAGTTTGAGGTATAATGATTGTTATACGGTTATATTCTGTTACTGTATCATACACACGCGGTGTGGTCGTTGTCGTTGATGGTATAGATGAGACGTGGCCACCCTGTACGCCGGGTCAAAGGGTGCAAACTTCTATATCCATATCACAATACACAAATGTTATATATATACGTGTGTATATACATATAGTGTAACAAGATCAAGGGATTCAAGTACATACATATACGTATATAATTGTATATAATACATACACATGCGCGTACATTTTACATTAAATATCAATGTGTATAATTAACATGCAATTAAATATTCGTTATAATTATATTAATCATGAATGTTGCATAATTATTTTGTATATATTTTTGTATTGTAGATAAATTAAAAGTATAAATAAAATAAATAGAAAGAGAGAGAGAGAGAGAGAGAAAAAAAAATATATATATATATATTTATTTTTGTTATTTTGTACTGAGTAATTAATCATAATTCATTGATTAATATCAGTGCGATAAATTTATATGTGATTAAATCAGAAATGTGCGTGTATATGCAATATATCTGTGTCCATTAATTGACGTGTATAATACAAATGATAGTATTATTTGTATATATATTGAGGTATTGAAACACACGTAATAGAAGTGTAGATATAATCCGGGTACTCACGTTAATTTGCGTGCTATACAAATGCGAATTGAAGAGACATAGAGACATTGACAATACAGTCCGAGATATTTACATTGAATATTTGTATACAAACATATATGTATACATATGATATATAATATACAAATGGAATGACGACGATGGTGAAACGAATGTATAGAAGGTGGGCAAACGAAATACATAACATGAAAGTGAGCGGTGAATGTGCGCGAGGATAAAAGCGGTAAATACGCGATAACGCGGAGGGCTTCGGTTTGTCTGATGGCAAGATGGCGTCTCACGATAGTGACGTCACATACAGTAGGGTATATTGGCTGGTGGTGGTGTTTGGTATATAGCGATAGGGTCGTTGAGGAGAAAGAGGTTTTAACCAAAGGAGGGGAATTGGCAAAACGGCAGAGGGAGGTGATGGCGTCGGTACCACCAGCAACAGAACAGCAGCAGTAAAACTCGTGGTGGTAGTAGTTGGTAGTGGTGATGGTTGGCGATGGTGAGGGAGAGGAGTAGAAGAGAGGAATATAATATTGATCGCATCTCCGTAGACTGCAGACAGCATCCACCCTCTCTAGGTTGACGGGGTGGCTGTTAATCTGTGCAATATATATATATATATATATATGTAGAAGGTGTATTAAGTAGAATTAAGTTCATGAGATGAAGTAGCGCATTCGTAGAGATGTTGACGGATGATAATAAAGTTTCGGGACTTTGAGTATTTCATTATTTCTTGAATTTTATATTTACCCAAATATGTATATATTATTATTTTATTTATTTATTTATTTATTTATTTATTTATTATTATTTTTTTTTTTGATGTGTTTTATTATTTTTATAAATGTCCTACGATACATTTTATTGAACAATTATTGAGAAATTTTTTTTATATAATATTGTGAATTTTGTATATAAATTATTACCACTGAAATATACAGACACACACACACACACGCGTGCACATGAGATAAAAGTAAAATTGAATTTATCATATTATTTTCAAATGCGAATGTAAATATGTACATATGAATATATATTTTATATGGGATAATGTAAAATATTTATGTGTGTGTGTGTGTGTGTGTGTATTTGCAGGTAAATATAAAATGCAAAAAGGAAATACGTTTAGACTTTCGCATTATTATGCGTGAATATATATATATATATATATATATAGGATATAGGTATCTATATCGCTATGGCATATCGACGGGCCTAAGAGTTTACACACAGACATAGTGAGATGGTTGTATGTGTGTATATAAAATACACATGCGCATTTATATACACAAACAGGCGTATAATCTTCGCACGCATCGACATGTGTATTTAAATTAGTCGCCACTGCAGCTATACTATCTCGCGCACGGTTTTGCATTCGTGTCAGTTTCTTTCTTTCACTCTCACCCTACGTATATATATATATAAAACGAGAAAAAAGACAGAGATGAAAAACGAAGGACAACGATGAAACAACGAAGAATAAAATTAAGAAACGAAAAATAATAAAATTGAAATAAAAAATTTGAAAGAAAAAAAAAAAAAAAAACAAAAAAAAAAAATTTCCTTATTTAAATTGACTAACCGAGAACGCGTTAATTAGTACGGAGAATATCTTATTTATTTTTTATTTTACACAAAATAAATGGATACATCTATGTAATGTATAATTTTTTTTTTATTTATTTTTATCCTATTCTGTCTCACAGAATTATTTATATCACGCTATTGTATTTAATGTTTTTATTTTTTTTTTTATTTCAAGTTTTTTTTTTTTTTTTTTTTTAGACATTTTTTTTTCTTTTTTTATTTTTCAAATACATTATAATTATTATTTTATTTGCAATTAATGAGAAATTTATTTTATTCAATCGGTGAATTTTGTTTTTTATTTTTTTTCATTTCAGTTTTTTTTTTTTTTTTATAAAGAATCAAAAGTAGTGAGGAATAGAAAAAAACATAAAAAATAAAAATAATATATTTTATGAAAATTTTATCGTAATAATAGTACTGTCAATCAATGCTTTAATGTATTAAATTTCTATTGTATTGTGGATTATATTATATATTGATATTGTCTCCATATACAGATTCAACTTGTTCATTGTTTGATGTCAATTGAGTTACATCTATTGATTACAAAATCAGCAATTCGACGTGATCATATTTATTATCATAAATTTCATCTGTCTCAAATAATAATAATAATAATAATAATAATAATAATATAAAATGAAAAATAAAAAAATTACTTTACCATCCAACATATATAACAATATCAATATCACACAAATATAGAAATTGTCCTTTTTAAATTTTACAATATTTCCATTTTTCCGTTTTTTTTTTTGGTTCTTTATTATTCGTTGCTACTCCTTCTCTCAAATCTTTTCGCCAAAAAATCCTGGTATTTTATTATTATTATTATTATTATTAGTATTTCATTTCACGTGTGATATTAAGGTGTACATACATATCCGTGTTTCCCTCTCTGCCTCTACTCTCTTATCGCTTTTTTATGCTTGTATATATTTTGTATTTTCTAGTATATGTATTTTATACAAACAAAAAAAGAAAAAAAAAGATGAAAATACTAGTGTATACATATATATGTTTTTTTTCTGGTTTTTTCCTCTGTAACCATTCATGTATATATATATATGTACAATGTGATTGCATGCACGGATATAATATGCCAGTGGCGTATACACTTCCTGATGCCTTGTCCTATATGAAGCTCGCACAAAACTCTCGCGCGCCGCGGGAAGAAACATTTTTCCACGGTATTACTTTTATCGCCTTCACGTAGTACCCAAGTTTTAGATATACCATGAACACATATATGAATATGAATATATGTATATATATATATATATATTAGGTACATAGAAAGTTTTCTGTCGTTTTTTTTTATCCCCAGTTTACCCTGCGATATTTTTATTTATTTCGTTTTTCTTTTGTTTTCTTCTATTTTGTTTCTGTCTTTTTTTTTTTTATTTATATTATTTTAGTTCATTTTATTATATATATATATGTATTTTTTTATTCTACATTGCGCTCTCCCTCAGTCTAATACGTAATACGTGACACTGGCATGTGATTGTTATCTTTTAATTAATTGCCCGCTCGTCCGTAGAGTCTCTCTCTTATTTTTTTTCTTTTTTCCTATACGCGTACTCGAACCAACAAAATATCGGAAAAAAAAATACACACACACACACACACATACAATTATTTCGGTGCTTGACGTCATGTATAATAACAAAAATGTGGGAAATATATAAAAGAAAAATAATACAGAAAAAAAAAAAAAATTTGTTCTATTTTTCAGATTTATAATTTTTTTTTTATTTAATTCGATCGAAACTCCGTAGCATCACAAATAAATATAATTTTTATACGTGATTTTTTGTAATGTGAAATTTAACGGTAAAAAAAAAAAAAAAACAAAATCCCATGTGTATACTCTTACACTTTGCTTTTAGTAATCCCGGATGGATAAAACTCATCTTAAAATCGTCGAGTCTACATTTAAACGTAACTCGGAAGTATATATAGATGGTAGTAAAACGAAACGGTCGCGTATAAAATGTCGATTGGGGGAAAAAGCAAAAACCATTGGCCAACCATATCCGGAAGGGCAAGAACTGTCGAGAGAGACAGTACGTACGATAACCATACACACACACACACACTCTAACCCAAACACACACACACACACACACACGCACTCATGTAAATAGAAAAGCTGAGGATTTTCTATGAGTATATGGTATGATAGAACGAGAGAGGTTATATGCTGAGGACGACGACGACGACGACGACGAGGGTTGATGGGAGTGACGTTAAAACCGCGATGCCCCTTGAATCGTTTGGGAGGGGATAAAAAGATTGTTATCATTGAAGTTGACTTGGTATAGTGCAATGTTTTGTGTGATGGTCGAGTAAAACTTTCGAAAATTCAGTGGACATATCCCAATTCCTTTGATTCGACTTCGTATTTCCATGTTACTTCACCCTATTTCACATCACTTATATTATAAATCGTATATATGTATTTGAGTGTGTGTATGTGTGTTTTTGAACAGATGTCAGAGATAGTCTGAGATGAAATGAAGTAAAGATATTTAAACAGAAAAAAAAAAAAAAAAAAAAAAAAATGAAGAGAGAAGAAAAAAGATAAGAGGAGAAAAATGTTATATATTATTGTAAGAATGAGAATGTATATCTTTTTAGATAGACTAACATTAATTTAATTTAAATAACATTGATATGAATTTATAGAATAATTTTTTGTTTTGTTTTGTTATTTTTATTTTATCTTTGGGAATATAATTTTTCATACATTCCAATATTAATCAATGTAATAGTGAATGACAGATGACAACTGTGTGCACACGCACATAATCGATATGAATATTTTTATATTAATCAAGTACATATGGGAATAGGAGAAAGAAAAGAAAGTAGATTAATGGAAATTAAATATACAAAAAAAAAAAATGATATTCATTGTTTGACGTATATGCATAAGATAATGATAAAATAAAATGAAATAAAATAAAATGAAATAGAATAAAATAAAATAAAATAAAATAAAATAAAATAAAATAGATATATCTCTAGATAAAATGTGGATAATTAATGATGTGAAAAATAATTGGTCCACACCTCAACGAGACATGAGAAATTAATCTTTCATCATGGTACGATATAATTTTATAACAATATGTGATTTTATATATATATATATATATAGAGAGAGATATTTATTTAATATATTTATACCAGTGCCATTCAGAAGCTCCGACGAAGATGACATATCGTCGCGCGCAGTATGAAAAATATTATAAATGAAAAAGAACGTTTCAATTAGGCATTTTTTCGTTTCACACAGCGTGAAGTCGTCCCACATTGATGAGATGTGTGCGAGTGTGTTTGTTGTTTGTGTATCGTTTTTTGGGACCACCCCCTAAAATAAAAATAAAAAAAAAAAAACACCATCATCGCTTAACACTCACATATACTTTTGTTCAACATTCTAGTTATTTCTATACATACGTATATGTTTGTGCGTATTTGTGTGTGGGTGTGTGAGTTTGTTAAACAGATTTTCGTATCCTTTAGTTTGAGGTTGGGCCCCACGCGTTCAAAAATATTCTGGTGACTGATGATGGCCATTAGGTCGAAGGGTGCTAGGTGTTTGTTGGTGGTAAAAATTAATCTACCCATAGAAAACATTTTCAACTTGGCAAAGATCCAATACAATTATTCGATTTTTCCCTATTTTTATTTTTATCTTTTTTTTTTGTTTTTTTTTTTAAAAACTATCCAAAAACTAATTTGAAATATCAATTTATTATATTGTATATAAATAATTGATTGAAATATTTCACAATTTTATCTTTTTCTACACAATATAATAAATAAAAAAATTAATAAAAAAAACAGAAAAAAAAAACAAAAAAATCACAAACACAGACAATTTTTATAATACAATAAAAAATTTTTTTTTTAGCATTTACATATTTACATATAAACTCTTCTCGATTTTCTCAAACAATTTTTCATAATTTTTTTTTTTTCATCTTTTTTTTTTTTTTTTTTCTTTCATTCAAGGAGTCAGAATTAATATCACTTGGTAACAAGACTCTTTTTCACTGATGTATTTTGTACACTTGGTGATTCCAATGGCACCACCACCACCACCACCATCACAAGTAATACAGCAATAACAACAACAACAACAACAACAACAACAACAGCAGTAGCAGTAGTAGCAGCAGCAGCTTCACATCCATATCATATATATGGTATATACGTGAAGATGGTGAACAAGAGAACACACGGTATCTTTATACATACCAACATTTGCTCTTCTCTTTTCTCAGTCCACTATGCACACACACACACACACACACACACACACACACACACACACACACACACACACCTGTGGGACATGATAAAAGATTACAGATGCGATGCATCCGTTCGCGGCAATAAGTCTGATTGTGTATGTGGAGCCGGACAAATTATACCTTATTATGTTGGTGTCTCAGTCTATCAATTATGACTTGGGACCTGCAGAGTGGCTGCAGAATCGTTGTTTTGTATATGTTTGTGCATATAAACTTTTACTACATGGTGAATATAATATATATATGAGAATCTTTCCACCTGGAAGATAAAAAAAAAAATGAGACTGCGTGTAGAAATTTATATTCAACGTGAGTTCGGGTGTGTGTGGGTGTGTTGGAGTTGAAAGAGAATGGTATATATCATTGAAAAAGAAACGATTTCATTGATCATCCTCACCTGCTTCCAAACAACAATATAAATTTAATTTTGAAATCACATTTGATAAATAGTACAAAACAATTATTTAAAAATTGACTTGACCACATTGTTTAATGTATTTTTTCGTTGGGAGTGATTTTTTTGGCGCGAGGTGGGATTGAATGTTCGAATGAAAAATGAAATGTTTGTTTAAATTAGAAAAAAAAAGAACGTAAAAGAAAAAAAAAAATGAGGCGTTGTATATGCAGTGTGTATCAGTGTGCATAATTTAACGGCAATTTACTGCTAAACAAAGTCCAACTCATAAAAACCTTGACTTATGGACGTCTCACTGACATGGGATACAATTTAGGGAAAAATCTGTGGGACTTGGATCTTTTACGAACCTTTTTCTTCATCAACATTCGCTTCATCTTCTTCTTCTTCTACTGCCACTTCTTTTCCTCTCTCTTTTTTTTTTTTTTTTTTGTTTTGTTCTTTTTCTTTTCCCACTTGCAACGACACGACGTCTTCGATCTGTCTGGGTCTACACGCACCATCTCTCTCTTGAGGGTGGGCCGCACAATGTGTACGTGTAAGTGTATGTGTGTGTGTGTGTGTGTGTGTGTGCGTATATGTACCCCCATAGATTATTTTCTAACGGTACCTGAGGGAATAGATTGCTCGGCGAAAAGAAAAATAAAAATAAAAAAATGAAAGAACAAAAAACACAATCAGATAAAAAAAATTCCATCGTCGCGTGGCAATGTCCATAGTATGGTCGTTGGGATTTACTGTTATTCCATGGCAAAAGGTAATTAAACTAGTTAATTTATGTGAATGAAAAAATAAAAAAATAAATTAAATAAGAAAAAAAAAATAATAAATAAATAAATAATATATTTAAATGTCTTGAGTAAATTAAATACTGATAAAAGATGATTTTTGATTTTCAAATTTATTTTTATTTTTGATTTATCAGTATTAAAAAAAAATGTATATATATATATATAAATTTATTTGACGAGGAGATAATAGTGTGACAAGTAACAATGCAATTCAGTGACATATAATAGCAATATCAATGACTACTATTTTTATATAGAACTTGTGAATCCTTTCATTTAATATAATTTATATGTTATAAATATAGTTATATATTTACTTTATTACATTTTATTTTATTATTATTATTTTTCTTTTCTTTTTTTTCTTGTAGCTATATAAAGATGCCCATTTCGACAGTATTATACAGTTGGAATATAAGAGTAAGACGTTGACACATGGACGTAAGGGTGAGAGTTATTCCCTCACTCACAATAATTTTTTTTTTTTTTTTTTTTTTTTTTCTTTCGTTTATTATAAAGCCAAGTGAGATGATAATAAACGACTTTATAACGAGCGCGCGTTATAAAAGGATTATTATACGGCGCCTATTATATATTATATACACCTATTATAAGAATATCCATTCAACGATTATATACACGTTAGTTAACACATACACACACCCACGCATACAAAATATATAAATATATATATATATATTTTTCCCCTTTCGGTGGAAAAAAAAAAAAAACCTTCACGAAAAAGAAAAAGTAAATAAATAAAATAATATAAATAAATATATAGAATTGAATCGTAAATTGTACGACTTCATTTTGCTTCGCTTCCAATTCTACTTTTATATATTTTTCTTTCTCATTCATTTTATTTTTTTTTATGCTTTTTTTTTTATTTTGTTTTGTTTTTTATTCACTGATCGTTAAATTTATAGTTCATTGAATTATTTTCCAAAATATTATTGAAAATAAAAAAAAATATGATGGTGCGTGATTGTATGTGCGCGTAGTGCAATGAGTTTATCGTTTGTACGATAGAAATTAAATCATTAGACGATTAATCATGGGACGCGCGAGCACCTCCAGAATATACTCATGAATATTCACCTACACACTCACCCACACACACACACATATATATATATGTAAATACGTGTCGGAACCTGTCCAGGTAGCAGTCGCGACGGTCATTCTTCTCTTCTTTTCTTTCTTATGTAGTCACTGAGTCGCAGTCCAACTCTTCTCACGCGACTTAGTATCTTATATGTATATACCAACTGTAGTGAGACAGCCGCAATTAATATTAAACTTCTTCACATATACATATATACATTTATACACAGTGTAACTGTGTAAAATCGTTTTTATCTCTCTTTTTCTCAGTCTATTATTTATATTTTCTCTTTGTCGACCATGTGGCGCGCGAGTCTTCGACTTCAGGCGACAGGACATGACACAAATGTCGTCGCAACGAATCTTTATTTATTATCAAGAGAAATCGTGATGACTAACGCTATGAATTTTATTTTTATTCTCCTCCTTCTCTCTTTCCTCACCCCCTCCTCTTTTCGTCTTTTTCAATTTTTTTTTTTAAATTCTTTTGTTTTCTCTGTCATACACACACACACACACACACACACACACACACTAATATAATTACGATTACAGTATAATTAATAAAATTACAATTAAATTTTCATACGTTCATTCAAATTATTCATACGTAAATTTATTTTTTATTTTTTCCCCTCAATATAAATATTTGTCTTTTACTCGTGTATGTTTTAATTAATTTTATTTATTTATTTATTTATTATTTTTTTTTTTTCTTTGAAAGATTTTTCGTTTATCGAAGGAATAAGAACATTAAAGACTACAGAGAGCAGGGGAAATATAGTGAGAGTGGATAAATAGTGGCTTGACGTGCGCTGTTGTATAGAAATAACTAGGAGTTTTTGGAGTAAAATATATATGTGTGTATGTGTGTGCGGTATTTGGTGGTAAAAGTAGTGCAGTTTGACGATAAGGCAACGCAATCCGATGCGCGTGCCAGATAAGTGGCTGATGCTTTTGGTAGCGCTAACATGGGTGTGCGCACATGAATATATATATATATATATATATGTATAGTGAGAGAAAGAGAATGGGAAATGAGAAGAGGGTGAAGGAAAAGGAAGAAGGAAATTTCGTTGAGGATGACTACGGTGTCCCAGTGTATATATTGAACGTGTTCTAATAGGAATACTCGACATTGTCGACGTAGTCGTCGTAGTCGTTGTCATTGTCATCCAAAAAAGAGGGGTTAAAATGCCCTCATGGGGGGTGAGATTTTGTGCTCGTGCATTCTCGCTCCCTTCGTCTCTTGGCCGTTTGCTTAAAGTGAACACCAGACAGTGGGGATGAAAAGTCATTCGTGGAGCCAAATAGTCGGATTAAGGGACTCCAAGTCATTAATTGGCTTCAGCCACCCCTTCACGTGTATATATATATATATATATATATACATGAAAATTCAACAATTTTCTTAACCTTATATACACCGAGATAGATAATATAATTTTGTGATCTGATATAACAACACAGAACATTTGCTTAATAACAAATTTAATTTAGGGATTAAAGAGATTTGAAAAAAAAAGAAAAAAAAAATTTTCTTGTGTATTTTCATTAATTCTCTTCATCTATATAAAGAAATAAATATATATATATATATATTTTTTCATTTGTTGTCTACAATATTATATGTGTCACTGTGAAAATGAAAAATATAATATACACACAGAGACACACGTAGTATTTTCAATTCTACGAACGTGTGAAATCAATCAAGAGTTACCAATACACAAGAGGGTGACTATCGTTCCATTGCAAAAAAAAAAAGATGATGCTGAGGAAGATGAAAAAAAAAATATATATATATATAAAAATAAAAAATGGTAGTAGTAAGAAATACACATATACATAATATAGACTGAAGTGTATGTATATGTATTTATATGTATATATATAATAGTAAGAATGAGTTTGTGGGATGAGTCGCCACAGGTTCCCATGAGGCAGGTTGGCCCACCCATGGCTCACACAAAGTATCATCCACCTAACTCGCGCGATCACTCTCTTGCGCATTCTAAAAGGACATATTCTCGAACTCAAAAACTTGAAATGGATAGAGTCCTTCGTGTGTATGACAGCGGGATATCAGTGATGCAGTGCCACACTATATATATATAGATGATACTGACATATATGAAGAGATGAAATGTTTGTGAGAATAAAAGTGAATAGAAAATATAGAAACAATATCATTTGTCTATCTATTTCACTCTCACTTACAACTTGGATTTTTTTCTTTTCTTTTATTTTTCGGAATATTATTCTTCACCTCTCGCACACTTATTGTTTGCTTAACCTGTAGATTATCGTATTGTTAATGTTGAAAATGAATGAATAGTATTTTTACCTTTTGCTATACCGCATTTTTACTCATTCTATATATATATATATATACTACATAAACACATTGTTACCAAACAATTTGTTTGATGCAAAATAAATTTGATTGTGTATTCAATGAAATAAATGGAAATATATTTTTATTTTACTTTTAATAATTTTTATGAAAAAAAAAAAAAAAAAAAAAAAAAAAAACATTAATTAATTAATTAATTTTAAAATAATAATAAAAAAAAAAATTTCTTTGAAAAATAATTATGATTTTAAAAAATAAATTAATATTTATTATTATTATTATTATTATCTCATTATAAATTTTACTCTTCACTAATTTATCAGAGACATTATTAATTTAGTGTGCATCAGTAGGAAATAAATTTAAAAAAAATATACGATATACATTGCGACATTTACGTTCATACGCCAATTATAAACGTGGACGTATATGTTTGTCATAAAATATTTTTATTATGAGAATATAAGATGTCCATATATAAGCATTGATGATTACAATGAATTGAGTTTTATATTATAAACGTTCACACGCCTCCCAAATTGTCTGACAATAATATTCGTGTATATATATGTATATGTATATATTGTATATACACTGATACACATCATGAATCACTTGTATATTATTGAATGTTATACGACTGAGTGCGAAAGAACGCTAGGAAGAAAAAATAAAAATAAAAATGTATCAACATTGGATGGCGAAGTTAATTGAAATAGCCCATTTGTCGATTATTCCAATAGAACTTTGACAATGGAATTGAATATCGGGGATGTGTATTATATATAAAAGTACCAGAGTTATATCCAACTTCCCTTATCGTAATGTCCGTACCTTGAATAATTTTATTGGTAGAAGTATTGCGTAACAGTCATCAAATAGCTATTATATATTTTCCATATCGAATCTGTGTACAAAATAAAATAACCAAATGTCGTCACGCTTTTTCGTGTATATATTCAATGCTATACATGTACATGTATCTACCAAGATAAGTTAAATTGAGAGAAATGTTTTCAAATTATATATATATATCTGTATATAAATTTTTGTA
Organism: Dinocampus coccinellae; assembly: GCA_963920625.1. NCBI lineage: Eukaryota > Metazoa > Arthropoda > Insecta > Hymenoptera > Braconidae > Dinocampus > Dinocampus coccinellae. Next base: position 10,376,255 of record OY987186.1, read on the forward strand.
TCTATACTATAGTCAATGCCCCCCCGTAGGAAAAAAAAAGGTTACCCTCGAGACACGCGTCTCTCATCGTTCTTATTCTTTTCCTTTCTTCTATTTATTTATTATTTTTTTTTTTTTTCACTGGGTGGGGCATCCCATACAATATAAATGTAAAAGAGAAAAAAAAAATATATATATATATAATATTAAATGCGATGTGGCACTTGGAAAATGGGACTCACGCGATCTTTCTACGTGTGTTTATATATGTCCATGGTGAGGTTACACAATCAAATAAATCACGAGTGTAGTCACATATTTAATATATCATCTGAATTTATGTAAAGAATATATGTTGAAAAAAAAAAAATTTTTATTTGCTCGATATTTCTTTTTTAATTTTTAATTTTTTTTTCTGTTTAAATCCAGTGAATTTTAATAAATTAATTAGATACAAATATTTTTTTTTTTTTTTTTTTTCATAAATTGTGTTGATAAATAAAAACTATTAGAGTGGATATATAAATTTTTTTCTTATTCGTTTATAGATATATGGTATAAAACTACGTTTTATTTATTTTTTTTTATTATTATTATTTTTTTCCTCTTCTTATTTCACAGAAACGACGTGAAGAGATATGGGAGTGAGGAATTGTTCAGTGAAGTGTGTGAGGAAGGATCGGCTGTGAAATTGAAATCACAGGGGATACTGTGAGAGACATATTGAATGTCTCGCGATGCGGTACAGTGAAGAGAATTGGCTGAGAAAAAGGGATGAAGAAGGTGAGAGTGAATGAGAGAAAAAAAGAGATCGTGTGGATGAAAAAGAAAAGATTTAATTCAATTTTATTATATCACATTCGCATTGTACGTATCTATATATAATTGATGGAATTTATTTATTTTTATGAATTTTATTTTATTACAAAAAAAAAAAAAAAAAAAAAAAAAAAATAATGGATTTTGCAAAATAAAAAATTATTGTTTGATTAAATGATCGTGAATTTTATTGTGAAAAAAAATATTTTTTTTACTTTTCATTTTTTTTTTCTTCATTTATTATCACTCAATGAAAAAAAAAAAAAAAAAAAAAAAAATGTAACTCAATATAGATATAATGTGTATGAAATTTGTGGCATTTTCATAAAAATGAATAAATGAAAAAATATATTTTTTCACTTGCTCAGAAGAACTAATGACGGTATTAGCACAATCAGCTTTGAATAATCTGCGGTCGATGACTTGACAGAATTTCTTTACATTTAATTTTTAATTTTTGTATATGTAGTTAAAGTATATATGTGTTTAGATATATTATGAACAGTGAAAATGGTCATATAACAAATTATTTTTTCAAATGCATTCTTAATGCGTCAACGAACATGTATACAAATTCCTGTCAAATTTCGTATATATTTAGTTTTGACGATGGTAAACGACGGGGTTGAAGAAGGTCGATCGTCATTCATTGAGTCAGTGGTTAGACATTAATACATACACACACACACACACATATATATATATATATATATTGTGGCGAACGTAACCATCAAAATATGTCGAGAAAATGTCAAAACGCCACAGCAAAAATGAGTTGGTCCATTCTCATATCACAAGTGAAAAAAAATCCATTCGGATACAGTCAGAAAAATGTAACCGAATATTCTTGCAGACTTTTTAAAAATAGAAAAAAAAATAATAATAAAAAATAAAAAAAATTTTTTTCTTCTTTTCTCTTCTTCTTTTTCACCTTCTTCATCTTCCTCTCCAGTCGACAGTGCGCATTGGCATGGAAAAATGAAGGAAAAAAAAAACAAAAAAAAAAAATTAGAATTAATGTTTCTAGACGCGAGCCAACAATGGACTTCCCTCTCTGCCCACTTGTCATACGTATCTGTATACACACAACCACGCAAGAATCTTTCTCATAAATTCTCAAAGCAGTTTTGTTGGTAATCAAATGAAATTGATTGTAAGCGACATTGCATTATGATGTGTTACGTGGAAAATAAACAACTGTAATAAAATTTGTGAATAAAAAATAAAATAAAATGTACGTATTGTATTCTTGGATGTATCAAATAAAAAATAAAAAATAAAAATTTTCTTTTTTTTTTTTTTCTTCTCCTTTTTCCAGCCTTATTTTTCTCTCCGCTTTCTCTTTCTCGTATTCTCGACATATATATACATATTTTTTCCTCGCTCCATATAAATGTACGAAATCCACCATCCACATAATCGATTCCATCATCATTTCAAAACTTTAATACATTGCGCCTAGGGAATATATATGTGTATATATATATATAAATGTGCACATATGTATTCAAATAAATGTATGTACAAACGCGAAAATCTCCAGAGTCGTTTCCACGGTAACGTCTAGGGGAAAAAAAAAAAAAATAATAAATAAATAAATAAAAAAGAATTCTGGTACTCACACATATTGGAGTAGTGTATTTCACGTATGCAAATAATTGTCTCTTTCTTTTCCAACCTTCGCTCACTTTTTCTCTCGTCGACTCCTCCCTATCCCCATCCTCAGGCATCTACTGTATAATATCATATATGCCCATACTTATGTCTATAAAAATATAAAAATATCTATATATCCAAATTACATTATTCTCATTCTCCTCTACATTCGTATTTTTATATTTATATATTTATATACAAACACTCGTATTTCATAATCGATTACATAATTATAACTTAATGAAATAAATAATAATGATAAATAATATTAAGCATTTTTATAATCTATAAACAAAAAAATATATGGAAATTAAATGCAAAAAAAAAAAAAAAAGATTTAATGATATTTCATGTAATGTATCTTCAATATTTTTTTTTTTAAACTTTTTTTATTTATAAAAAATATGTTTACCACAGCAATAAAAAATTATTAGCGAGGTATATATATTTTTTTTCTTTTTTTTATACAGAAAAAAAAAAAATAAATAAATAAAAAAAAAAAAGTAAATGTGAATATGGTATTTTTATCATAGAATGTTGATGCTACTTGGCTTCGATAGAGTATTTACGACTCAACGCATCATATACCAACGGTGCACAATGGCTCGTATAACGTTACTATAGATGAAAAACCATCCTGTCATCTCTCTTTTTCACCCTCTGTCCCGATTCCACCCCTATTCATATATGTGTATACTAGGGTTGGGGATGTTGTAGGTGGCGGAACGCATTTTCGCACGCGCTCCTGTCCATATCGCTTTCTCTCTCTCTCGATTTCCTTTTTTCATCGTCTTCTTCTTCGTCTTCATTTTCTTTCTCGCTCTTTAGCTCTACTGGAATATCCACGAATGGCTGTCCCTGAGGCGGGAAAAAAATACAATCCCCCTCCTCTAACAACAACCGCCACCATCACCTCCTGTTTCTTATTTTTCTTGGGTTATGTACACCCTCCAGAATTCTATCGTATCAAAACTCGTCAGATAACTTCTTATCTACACCAAAGCAGCATTGTTATATATATTATATATACCCACTTTATTCTATATCGCATCGACTTTTTTTTTGTATATCGAATCGTAAAAAAAAAAAAAGAAAAGAAAAGTATCAAATATAGAGAATCAAAAAATAATACAAATATTTAATACATTGTAGATTGTTAATTTAAATATTAAAAACAGATAATTGTGGATGAATTATTTTTTTTTTTATGTAAACAAAAAAAAATATATACGAATCAAAATTTATCATTATATTGAACTCAATTTATGATATTTTATTTATTATTATTATTTTTTTTCGCTTCTCTCGCTCTCTCTCTAGCCCTCCCTCTCATGATATCGGTCAATTCAGTCGAGGGTGACTGGTACGTATAAATAACTGTTAGCACTCGGTGTGACTAAATCCTAGGGGTTGGTTACAGCGCAGCGAGGGTGCGTAAATGCGCACGTTATGCGCAAGCAACCAAAACCATACTATATATATATATAATATAAATAGGATGAGGCGAGAGAAAGATCTGTATATAGATTCAAAGCATTTGCGCAGCAGGGGTTGCACACAATTCGCTTTTACTCACTTCAATTCTGTTTGCAACTCTGTATATAAACCGCAATGTCTGAGGGGTAGGTCCCGTGCCAAATTGTCGAAATATATATATACCTCACGCTCGGTTTAACCAGCAAATATGTTTTGAATTTACTTACAATAGTTTATATATATATAATTCTAATGCATGCCAACTCCTTCGATAAAGTCATAATGAATAGATCAAGGGGAACAATTAGATATGCGCAAGGTGTTGAAAAACTAAAAGGACACGCAAATTATTTAATCCATATTGACTATATATAAACTATTCAATAATATATTAATTAATTAATATTAATTAATATTTTTAGAGTTATATAAATTTTCAAACAAATAAAATTGGTAATTATAAAAATTATTATAAAATCAATTGAATAAAAACCGAAGAAAAAAAAAAAACAGTTTTTTTTTTTAATGATATTTATATTTTTATTTTAAAAAGTAAAAAAAAAATGAAATAAAAATATAAATAATAATTTTTAAAAATTTCTCTATATGTAGGGACTGGTGGGCAATGAACAACAACAACAACAACAACATCAGCACGATATGATGACGATGTGGACGATGACGACAACGAGTATGAGAGAATGAATGGAATTAGTGAGGAAGCTAGAAGAATTATATCAGCTCTATCTGCGGGAGCGAGAGTCTCAGTCCCGTTGAAACGTATCTCTTGACGTATCTCCATAGATGGAGGAAAAAAAAGAGAGAGAGAAGAAAAAAAAAAAAAAAATAGGCACACCCTCGCGCGCGTTCACTTACTCATCCGCTTGATAGAATTCTCTCGTCTCTTTTTTTTTTTTTCTTTTTTTTTTTCTCAAACTCATTCCCGTTTTCTACATATGTATAACTAAACACTTCTGTACTCGGTCGTTTTACCTCTGCACATGCTAATCCACATAACATCAATTCTTCGAATGCCAAAACATCTTTGTATATAATGGAAAAGAAAAAAAAAAAAAAAAAAAAAAAATACGTTTATACAAAACATATTTGGAATGATCAAAGAATTTTTCATTTGACTAAGATTCAGAGTTTAGATATTTTACATATAAATAAACAATAAATACATAAATGCATAGATGGATAGAAATTGGAGTAAAATTTATACACCACATTCACTATATAGTTCATAAATATAAATAAATGTGTATATCAATATAAACTAAAAAAATGACATAAACAAAAAAAAAAAAAAAACAGAAGAATAAAAATAAAATGTAACGATATCCCCTATTTTTTTGTTAATTTCTATAACATTTATTTATTTATTTATTTATTTATATTTTTCTCTACTTCAACCGGAAGTTTTGATGGTTTATCTCTAATCAATTTTGAATTATGACTGGAAAGGAGATTAGGTATGTGGATACAGCTACTGGTAAATATCGAGTGAGAGAGTGAAAAAGGTATAGATAGAGATAAAGATTGAAAGATGAAGAATGAAAAAAAATGCAAATGACCAACGATGAACTCTGGTATATACGAATATAAAGTAAGATAGAGAGAGAACAAAAAAGAAAAAGAGAAACTGTTGGAGCGATAATCTACAAGACAAGACAGGCAATCAGAGGACATCCTGTTATCCCTTTGGGAAATATACCACAAATGGTTATACATATATTTATTTATATAAATATATATATCGGATGGAAAGGACAAAGTCAAACTGATTCAATCAGTTATATCTATCACTTTGTGTGAATAAATATATATATATATATATATCTATTGTGAGCGTATTTTAATATTTAGTTTAGTGGGAGTTATTTGACTACTGATTGCCACACCTTTTTTTCCGACGTCGATCCAATGAAAGAGAGTTCAGAATAATCATTCACATATACATATGTGTACGTATACATTTATATTTATAGGAAGAATTCATCAATTCAAACGTTTAAGAATATAATGCGACACTGAAAAAGTCTCTTGGGTCATTGAAAACACAAACACAAACAAAAAAAAATTCATACATATACAAATCACTTGTACATAGTGTGTGTTTATGTGTGTGTGTGTGTGTGATATATAAAATAGAAACAAAAATGTTGAGATTGGAGGAAATAATTTTTTTTTTCCTTCTTCTTCTCGGGAGAATCACGCATGTCTAATTTTTTTAACGATGACCCAGTGAAATATATGGCCGATGTGACTGTGTCTGAAGCAAGTCTTGTGGGAAATTATGTTTTTTTTTTTGTTTTGAACGGCGCCTGATGAGGTAAAAAAAAAAAAAAAAAAAACACGAGAACGAAAGAACAAAAAGAATTTAGTATTGGATATAGTTAAAACATTCCTCTGTCTATACATATATTATGAGGTAGTGAGGGCGAGAGGGAAAAAAAGGGAGAGAGAGGGAGAGAAAGAGAGGCAGGGAGAAGAGAGATGAAACTACTGTGGTCATTCATGTTTCGTTGTAACTTTGAGAAAATGTGTGACGAGGGTTTAATCCTATATCACTTAAATAGTCTCTTATTCATTTGTCACTGACACACTTGGATATAAATGTGTATGTCGTTGCATGAGAAATTCATCGTTATCTATAAATTTTTTTTTTTTTTTTTTTTTTCGTTCAACTCATAATAATAAATTTAAAATTATTAATATTATTTATAATAATTGTATATTGATTATTGATTAATAGGAAATTTAATAACTCAATTCAATGTTTTTTTTTTTTTTTTTTTTTTTTTTTTTCCGAAGTCTTTCAGAGTAAATCAACAGAAGTGATGAAATGTTGTATTGATCTGATATTTTCGTGACCAGGTGATGATTCTAATACTCCCTCCTCTATCGTTGATTTTTATTGATACATAAAATACCACGAAAATCAATATAAATTTCACCGATAATTTATATACACACACACACACACACACATATATATATATATATATATGCAAACAATTGTGTACAAATTATTTTGTCATAATGATAAATTTCATCATATTGTGGTTGATGCAAAATATTTTGAATGACGACAATTGAAATGATTTTTTTCTTTCACATATATATAAATATATAAAGAAGATGAATGAAAATGAAATGAAATTTAAGTAAAAAAAAAGGAAAAATAATAATAATAATAATAATAAAGGGAGAAAAAAAAAAGGAAAAAAAATAAGAGAGAATGAAGGAAAGCGTGAAATAGAAAAAGTGTCGTTTGTTGTCACTATATATACATATATATAGAGGATTTGTGTTGCACATTTTGTCAGGATTGTTGCAACAATAGATGAATACAATGGCCACCAAATTACCAAGCGTCCCAGTCAAAATATGTTTCATACCCACGAACACGATTATAATCACGCCTATATATACCATCTATACACAAACTGGTAAGGGCAAAGTGTAGAATCACCAGTGGCTAAAAAGAGAGTGTGAGAGAGAGTGAGGAAAATAGAGTTTGTACAAATGTGTAGTAGAGAGGAAGGCTAACAGAGATAAAGATACTGGTTCTGTGCTTCTATACTTGACAGTGTTCGAGGATCGTAGAGATCGTAGACTTTCAACATTGGTCACCACAAACTGCGGGACAGCTGTATTTTGAGTTATCACAGATCACCGATCTGCGGATTTTCAGTTTTTATGAACAGGAGAGAGAGAGAGAGAGAGAGAACTTGGATGTATAAGGGAGAGGTGGGACGGGTGAAAGAGAGAATGAGCGATATACATTTTCTCGTTGTGTGCAACGTTTTCACTTGTCACAGTTTTTATTATTTTTTTCTCTTTCTTCTTTCTTCTTTCTTCTTCTTTTTTTTTTTTGGCTGCGTGTGGACACAAATAGACAATTGCAGCGGTGTTGATTTGATAACGGCAATGACGATGATGGGAATAAAAAAATATGTTGGAAAGTGTTTTTTGACATTATGTACGCCAATAACGTGCACGACGGCAAGACTAAATGAATGACGGGTAGGACGATGGGTGGGAGGAGCGGGAGTGGAGGAATTTAAAAAAAAAAAGTTTTAAAATAATAATAAATAAATCAAGATGAAGAAAGAGATGATATCGTACGGAGATCTGGGGCACGTGTCTTGTATTTTATTTTTTATCCTGTGATTTATAATAGATAGATGAATTTATATAGAATATATCTTTACGTCAGAGGATAAAAGATAAATTTCCAATGGGATATTAAAGGACATACATCCTTTTACATCCTAGATACAGATATATATTTTTATATATCAGGCAGATAAAATTTTGTAATGATTTGTGTCGTATAAAAATTCAATTCAAATGATATAAATAGTAAAATGAACTATAAAAATTTTTCAATTTAATTTAATTTTTTATACTTATCGTACATTGAGAAAATTCAACATTGCACATTTGTCATTTGGAAAAATTCCATACGTTCCACCAACCGCACGCTACATCTCAATTCCAACGAATTTTTTTTTCCACATCTTTTTTTTTTTCTTATTCTTCTTTTTTTTTTATACTTTTTTTTTTTTTTTTTTTTCGCCGTCCAAGCGATTATACGCGAGGGCGCGAGCGTCGGGCAGCTGTCGTCTATTCGAGTCTATTGTCAAGCGCAATGTTTGAGTGTTCCTGAAGAGAGTGGAGAACACCGGGTATTGTCCTGGTTTCAGATCAAACGATTACGCGACCAACGATTACAATCTCATCTGCATCCCACTTCTCATGTCATTCCTCATTTTGCTTTTTTTTTTTTTTTTTTTTTTTTTCTTTCTCATCGTTCCACCAACCCCCCCCAACTTCCTCCGCGCATTTTTATTTCCCCTAAAAGCTTCGTGGATTTGACACTGATGACATTGGTGCTCTATTGAAATATATTCATGAAAATAAAAAAATAAAAATAAACGTTATAATAAAAGATAAATATTAAAACAAAAATTATAATTAATATCTGAGACATTCACAGAAAAAAAAAAAAAAGAAAAAAAAAAATATATATATATATGGAAAAAAAAAGTTGCCAATGAATTGAAATAAAAAAATTCTACATTTATATATTTGATGATTCAATTCTTGGGAATTATATCGTATGTTCTTTGACGGTTAAAAAATGTTTATGAACAGTTCGAAATCACCATTGAAGTATATACGACCGATGACCTTCATAATGGTCCAACACATAAGAGAATGATGAAGATTCGGCGCCTTGTCCTCGGCGACACTACGACGAGACGATATTGCCGCTGTATTAAATAGACATGTCTGCAGGGAAGAATATAAACGAAATGAGTGAGAAGAGATTTTAGGTAAATTGTATTGGGCCTACTGTGGAGAAAAAAAAAGAAAAAAAAAAAAAGAAAAAAAATTTAATACAATCATAAATTATAATAAAAATTCACGTTAATTCGTCTCAAATCTTTTCTTGTAAATTTTGAAAAAATTCTTAATCTCAGTGGTAATTAACAGTCAATAATCACATATATAAATTGCACGATAACAAAAATAAATAACTATAATAATAATAATAATAAACATAATTGGTATTAAGTAAGTAGCATAAAAACAGTATTATTTTCGTAAAGTTAATGACATTTAATAAATCCACAATATTAATTAAGATTCTATTGCTTTCGGATTTTCCTGAGATGAAAAATAAATATATTAAAGATTCATACACACACATATATATAAATACTTAACCCCATTTATATTGAGCCAATGAACCTCAACCTCTCACCCCTTAATATTTATTTTTTTTGATACGTTTTCAAGGATTTTAAAATTCAGGTAAATTCTGATGCTTGTCAAGTGCAGTTTTGTCTCTAGTAATTCTACTGAGCAAATTATATATCCCATCCTCATATATTCCCATTTACATTGTGTATATATATATATATACCTACTCTTGCAACATCCGTCATTTTGGTGAAAGCTCATCTACTAAAACTTAAATCTCGCTCCATTTTGAAGTAACGATCCATATTTCAAACACATTATTTTTGCGGGATAAAAGCGGCTAATCACTATTGCACTTTGTTTCACGCTTTACCTTTCTCTTATTTTATTATCTTACTTTTTTTTTTCTTTTTTTTTCTTTTTTTTTTTTACCTTCTAGAGATGCTCCACTTAACCCTCGAGGGACAGCTCATTACCTTCTCTATTCTCTCGCTTTCTCCTTATATATGTGTAATATTACGTTATGGAGAAATGGAATAGTATAAGTAGGGAGAAAAAAAAGTAGATGTGAAAACAAAGGAAAGATTAGGATTCGTGCGACGGACTCACGTCAACCAGAGATTATCCCTCCTACATATATAGACCTACAATAAATAAATTTCCTCTCATAAATGTCAAATATATTATCACTAAATTTGCAATAAAAATTAATTCAATACTGTATATATTTACAAAATTACATTCCCAGACTAATGAAAATTATGAAAAAAAAAAAAAAAAAAAAAAAAAACAACAACAACAACAAAAATAGAAAGACGAAAAACATGAATGAAATATATAAATGCGGGCTGATGGTTTTGGTGGTAGAAAAACGCTGACATGAATAAACCAGTAGAATCAGAATAAAAGAACGGGAGGGATGAAAAAAAAAAAAAAAAAAAGTAAATAAATAAAATAAAGGGGTGAAAAAAGGGGAGGAGAATAAAGAGGAGAAAGAGAAAAAAAAATAGAAAGAGGTGATGGTGGAGGAGGGTTTGAGGTATACGATGAGGAGTGAGTACGTGACACAGACGTCACATTAGATTTGGAAGCGACATGTCCTCGCACAAGCGTATCGCTCGTTCATCTCGTCCTTTGCTCTCAGCATTTCTATGTATGTACATACATAGAAAGAGACAGAAAAACAAGAGCGCAAGAGAGGAGAAAACACAGAGCAAGAGTGATACACACACACACACGCACTCTCACACACACACTCACACACAGAGCGAGAGAGAAAGATTGGTTTGCTTTTCGGCGACACGCAGATTCGAGATTATCTGCGATCTACGCTAAACAGCGCACCACAGAGTACAGACGAAGGCTTCGGATAATATAGATAGCATTCATAGCTTTTACCCCCTTTTGCCCCATAGCCTTTCCACTCTCTTGAATTCAATAATGGCTTCCATACCATGCCAAAGGACTGAATGAGCGTATTGTTAATTCACGGGACGCCAAAACTCGGTGTATGTGTACGTTTATGTATATATAGTTGTAATGATGATTTATAACGACTGTATACCACTACTACTAAATACTTATTATTATTATTATTATTATTGTTATTATATTATCATGACATGATGATGGAGATGTAAATTTGTGTGGGTGATTTTTTAAATTTAATTTATATATTTTTATTTTTATTCGTGCAAGAGAATTTATTCACACATTTGTACTGACTGATATGAGTTTTTTTTATAAATCTGCAAATATATTATGTATATATATGTATGTATGTATGTATGTATGTATGTATGTGTGTAATATATATGTGTAGGAATATGTATTCACAAATGTCCGATCACGAAATTGCCCAAAGCACTATGCAATAAGCCATAAAGATACCGTTGTGGATATACGTCGTCTTGCAACGTTGGATGAACCCTTCCTTATATATAAAGATATGTGTATCCTCGTACCGAGAATAATTATAGACGTGCAGCACCGCGCTGTGCACGGTTCGTAAAGTCTGTAGATTCATCCAAGAGATGTGTGTGTATATATACATATGTGCTGTACACTCATCGTTTGCGTCGAGTTCGAACTTGGTATTTTTTTTTTTTTTTTTTTTTTTTTTTTCTATTTTTTTATACATTTATTTATTTTATTTTACTTTATCTTTATTTCTTCGTTTTCATTGTTTATGTTTTTTTTTTTTTTTTTTTTTTTTTTTCTCAAGTTTTTCCCCGCAATTATTTCTTTATGACTCTCAAAGTACAGATGAAACAATATAAAAAAAAAAATGATAATAATAGAATGAGTAACAATAAAAATGGAGTAGAAAAAGAAAATGTATGAAATGAATTGGAAAAAAATTTCAATATTTTTTGCAATCACTGATTGAATTTTTTATAATTTAACACGAAAAAAAATATAATAATAATAATAATAACAGAAAAAAAAAAATTTGATTGATGATGTATCAAATATCATCGTAATAGTGATAATTATATTTATATCAGTAACACCTTGCAAATGTGATGGTCCTTGTATTAAAAAAGAAAAAAAAAAAAAAAAGAAAAAAAAATTTAAGTGATACATGTCAAAAAACGCCTATATATATATATAATATACATATAAACAAAAATTAAAAACAAAACCGTTGATATAAAATTTATGAGATTGAAATTATTGCGGTGGCATATAATAAAAGGGATGTATACAAGTATATACACACACACACATATATATATATATATAAATAAATCGCAAGGTGCAAGCCCATCGTGAATCGAGTGGGACGTGTCGATATGAGAAATTGGTTGTGATAATCGATGCAGGTGCATCATATAATCGCATACCCATATATATAAACACACGTATCCTTCTATCCATTTTCAGAGACACCTGATACACACTTCTCTATGGCCATTTCAATGACAAAAATAATCTGCAGCCAAAAACGAAAAAGAAAGAGGAGGAAGAGGAGGAAGAGGAGGAGGAGGAGGAGGAGGAACATGTCTGGAGATTAGAAAAAGTAAAAACGAGAATAAAGTACGATGATCACAGAAAGATAAAATATGTATATACGTATATGTTTAGAAGAAAAAAAAAAAAAAAAAAAGAAGAAGAAAAAATGAAGAACAAGAAAAAGTGGCGTCGGTAAAGAAGGAGGAGGAGGAGTGAGAAGGAGAGTAAAAAAAAAAAAATAGCAAAAACATTAGTGTACAACGAAGAAGAAGGCATCAGTGTTTACAGGGATTAGCAAAGTAATGCATTGTCGCTCTCGCTTTAGGGACAATGCACTGGCATTACGATGCTCTCATTATTTCGGGCGCCAACTCTTTTTGTGTTTGGTGGGATTAAAGTTTATCCCCAACGCAGCGGGAAATATGTCCGAGACATGCCTTTTTCTTATATATCCACTCTTCTCTTTCCTCATATACACATACAAATATATATATGATGATCCGTACTGGAGTTTGTGAATTTTAAAGGTGGGTTTCCTTCAGTTTTAGAATGTTGAGTGCACACTATGTTGACGTGAACACAATAGTTGAGACAATGTCATGGGCCCTCTCACATTTCTTACACATTTTTTTCCCTTCTTCCTTTTCTCACTAAATATATGTATTGATATATTCATACGTGTATATATATATGTGTGTATATGAGTGTGGGTGTGTGTGTGTGCATGTTTGTGAAGATACATGTGTATACTCTTTTAGTATGTCATAAAAGATTTTGGGAAAAAAAAATTCAGATTTTTAAGATCGTGAGAGATTTGTTGTTGGGCGAGATTCCGTTGCATGATAATGTATATGTACACATAAATATATATATATATATATGTGTGTGTGTGTGTGTTGCCAGTTTTTGTGTAGAACAGAAAAAAATGTTTGCTGCAGAATTAAATTGACTAATGGAAAAAAAAATAATAATAAATAAATAAATAAATAAATGAAATAATGAGAATGATTGATGATAAATACGTTTATTAATTTGGGGAAATATTCATACAAATTTGATTCAATATAATTTGCTCATGATACATTTAACTCTGTGTGTATGTGTATGTGTGTGTGTGTGTGTGTGTGTGTGTGTGTGTGTGTGAGTGTGTGTGCATATATAATCCGTATGTAAAATTGAAATGGCGAATGAAGAGAAGCAAACGCCCGACAATTAACAGTGTGTATACGTGTGTACCGATTCGTTTTAAATTTCTATTTTTCTGTGTGTATATTTTTTTAGTTTTAGTTTCAGTTTTTTATTTTATATTTTTTTTTTTTTCACGATTTTTTCATTTCATTTTCGCTGCGTATTGTGATTGTTAAATTTAAATAGAGAACAAACGAAAAAAAAAAAGAAAAAAAAAATCAATAAAATCTCGTGCGTGTTAATTTTGCGGTTTAATTATTTTTTAAATTAAATGTTACTGTGTATTTTTTTTATATCTCACACGATTGTCAATACAAAAAAAAAAAAAAAAAAATCTCATACACATTCAATTTATTTATATTACTTATTAATGATACATAGAAGAAAAATTTATTCGAAACCCAAATGAATCATGTAAAAAAAAAATGAAAATGAAAAAAAAAATAAATAAATAACAAAAATAGGGAAAAACCTCATATTAATTAATATAAAAATACTATCGCGCTTATTTTATTACAAATAGAATAAAGTTTCAAAATTTATACAAATACATTATTTTTCACGTATATAGTATCGTACATGATACCTGGACAAAAAAAAAAAAAAAAAAAAAACAGAAAAAAAAAAAAACAAAATAAATAAATAAATAATAAAATAGCGTTGCAAAAATTTTTTTCACAAAGAGGAAAATGAGAGACGTATGTTTGTGTGCATGGACTGTCGCTCGCGGCCACGTTTCTCATAAAAATAAAAGCATAGGGACAAAGAGAGGGAAAAAAAGATAGAATGAATGAATGAGCGAGTGAGTGAAAGAGAAAAAGCGAGTGTGTGTATATTGCGTGTATGTGACTTGGTACAAAAGTAACGGCATAGCTGGGCATATATCTAGTCAAGATAACAAGCGATATCTTTGATATATTACACTGTATATCGTGTACACATATAGATATATATGCACATTGCGTATACGAGTGAGAGGACACACACTCTGTGCACAATTTTGTTTGTTTAACCTTTCGCATGAAGTAGTGTAATTAAAAAATATATTTTCATATTTATATAAATAAAAACAAAAATATCAAAAAAAAAAAAAATAAATAAATAAATAAATAAATAAATAAATGAATAAATAGATAAATAGATAAATATATAAATAAATAATAAATATAAAAATAAAAATCGTACGGTTTATTCTATATTTTTTTATGTATTTATATTCAAATAATTTATAAAGACAAAAGTGTAGACGTTAAGAATGTGCAAATGCTGTTGTCAGGGAGGGTGTAACATCTCTGTGTGAGTGGTTTTTTTTTTTTTTCTGGTTTGTTCATATTTATCTCTTTTTTACTTTTTATTTTTTCTTTATCGGCGCCAAAAACTTCATTGGGACAATGGGCTCTTGGCTTATATACACGTATATATAAGCAATGAGAAAAGCTGACACTCGAGTTTCTTCCACAGTTTTCTCTTCCACCCACACTCTCGTTACCCTCCATTTCCTCCCCTCAAATATTTTACATTAGTGAGATAAGTTTGAATAAAAAGCAAGGGAGGGAATAGAAATGAAGGAAAAAAATAAGACGAAGAGAAGAAAAAAAATAATAAAAATAATAAAAAAATAAAAATTCACGTGAATACCAAAACCAGGAAATAAAAACTACGACAAAAGGGATGAGACCGCGTATAGAGGTATCGTCTATACATATATATATATATATATAAACCAGATTTAAAAAAAAAAAAAAAATCCGAGCGTCGGCAGTGAAAAATCGCGGGCGTGCGACTTCACGAAAAAAAAAACAAAAAAACAAAAAAATTTTTTTTTTCCTCATTTCATATTATTATTATTTTATTATTATTATTATTATTTTTTTTTCACCCCTTTCTTGCAATAAATCTGCTCGCGGGAATTAGTTTCGAGATAAAGTATAATATCGGGCCGTGGGCGAAGTGACGTCAGAGGCTCTGAGTATTTATTACCACGATAGTGTCAGTCGTGTGCGAGCTAACAACCCCTAGCCCCCTTTACTTTCCTCTTCCTCTCTCTCTCTCTCTCTCTCCCTACCCCCACACTCTTTTGCCTCATTCTCTCTTTGCCTCTCTTTTTGACTACACCCTCACACTTTATCCCCCTCCCCCCTCCCTATTCCCCTGTCTTTCCTCACCCGCCTCGTCTTCCCTTCTCAATCTTACTCTCTCTCTTCATCCTCATCGACCCTACCTCATGACTTGTTCTCCTATGATTGCGTGGTCCCACACTAGCATTACCACCCTAGTGTGCAGCTTTTCCCAATGTTTCTTCGTCCTTGTCTCGTACTGTGGTATAACCAACGCCACCTCCCCCCCCCCCCCTGAACTGGTGGTAAATTATTGGAAAATAGTTGTAGGCATCGAGAAAGACATCACATACATATACATATATATATGTATATATAGATAGATATCCTGTGTGAAAAATTTTCCGTGAAAATCCGGCGATTCTTTTTCTATATCTGTTTTGTATTCAGTGGAATATACGCGATTTAGTTTTTCGTGTCTGATTTATTACTATCACGTTCGCTCATTTTTTTTTTCTCCTTGTCATTGGATTATTTATTTATTTTTTTATTTTTTTTTTTCTTCTTCTTTATTTTTCTTTTTATTTATAAACAAAGGAATAAATATAAGTCACATTGTATACGTATTTTATTAATATTGATAATATGAAAAATACGTTAATCACGATATATAACGGGATGGAAAAAATAAATACGTAAAATAAATTGATATAAAAAATTTATTAATGACAATAAATAAAATATATTGTTGAATTGGTTAAATGACTTTTGTTATATTGACTGTAGAAAGAGAAAAAAATAAATAAAATAAAATAATAAGAAGACAATTGGATTTATTTAAATTACAATAGCGTCGATGCAATAATTTTTTTTTTTTTTTTTTTTTTTTTTTTTCTTTCGGCTCAACAATGAAAGTAATAGATGTTTAATTTATACGCATAGACTTGCACATGTTACCTAACGTGTTTGTGGTATATAAATGTGTACAAGTTTATCAAATGTTTCACCCTCTTTTACTATTTGAGCCAGAGGGGAAAATGACAAAATAATTTAATCATCAATACACACATACACACAAATATATATAAAGACAAACTGTAGATAAATAGTAAATTTTATTTGACAGAATGGACACTGTGACACACCAGTCTACTTAAACATCAATAAACATATCACCTTGTACGGGATGTGCACTTGGCAATACTCAAATACATACACATTATATAAATATATCTTGTTGCATCTGATCATTTTTGATAGAACAGATGGCTAGGGATATTTGATTTGGCCAATTTGCCACAGCGGGTGGTGTGTGCACAAGGGTGAAATTCATCCCAAAACACACATCGTCACTTCTTTCATTACAATATAAATAACTCAAATCGTTATTTAACACCATAAATATTTCAATAAAATTATAAAATACCGCAATATTTACATAAACAAATAAATTCTAATACACTAAATTATAATAATAAAAATAATAAAAAAGAAAAAATCGATTATAATTTTATCAAGTAGATGACCATTAAAGTGCTAATCAAATGACAATTATCTTGAGAGAACGATCATAAGTGAAGGTTTATATTGTCGATATAATCGTATAGGTACATTACGGATACTGAAATTATCAGTGATTATACACCACGATGGTATTTGCCAAACGCTTGAAATCGTCTAATTTACGCAAATTACACCATCAAACAACGCGATCGCAACTACACGGCCATTCTATAATGATCGTCATGTGACTTACCTACGTATAAACATATATTAAGTACACACATATCTAAATATATCTACATACATACATATATATATATATATGAGGTCGAGAATTGCATTGAGAAGCCATTGCACAATCTATAACCGAAATCAGCGCAAACTAAGATCTAATAAAGCAACAAATCAGTATGATAACTGCCGTTCTCTAATACCCATAGCACCACATTCAACATTACCTCAACGATATATACACTCCAATATATACACACACTGCACTTGGTCTCTATGTCAATATCTATATATATATATTCATGTTTGAACAAGCTTTGCGTTTATATGTACACATACACGTGTGTGTATTTGCTCTTGTAAAGATACGATACTCTATGTACACACATGAGTTTATACAAAATTCACTAAATGTTATGTAGTATTGAAATAAATCATCAAATTTATTTACAATTATACAAGTAAAACTACATGGTACTAACAAAAAAAAAATAGTAATAATAATAATAATAATAATAATAATAGAAAAATAAAACCAAAAATTACTTGAAATAAATTTTAAAAGAAAAAAATATTGTTAATTATTAAAGATAAAATAAAAAAAAAAAATTTTATATGTATAATATAATTATGTTTTTATTATTATTTTTTTTTTTTTATTGAGAATGTCAATTTGAATTATATGATTGAGATCAATGAAAATTAAAAATTCAATCACGATTACAATATAGTACAAATAAAACAGAGTGAGGGAGAGATAAAGGAAAATTTCAATAAAAAATTGATATCAATAAATTAAATTTACTGTGTTAGTTTGATTTAATTGTTAGATAATAAATTAATGATTGATATATATTTAGTTCAACATCATTACTCATTATATAAATGGTATACAGTGTAATATTTCTCTTGTGATACAATATTGTATGACACTACATACTCACTGATTTCCAAACGCAGTATATATTTTAACATATATATATATATATATAGAGTGAATGATGATAATCAAGAATCACAGTGAAGAGGTAATATATACATATATATCCTGTATATTGCAGTATCGCACACATTATGTGCCGGCTGGCCCGCATCCGATCGTCGCCGTCGGCGAATTAATTGCATTGTATTTATGTTGCCACTACGTCGCAAATACACTTGTGGATAAGACTTTTCCTCGTATATATTTCGGCACTACGCACATGCATATTTATTGATTAATCTATGAAATATATATATATATGTATATAAATGAATTGTGTATATAAACCATAATGGTCATCTCTCGACGCTTGTACACACTATAGACCAGGGCTAATTGAAACGCCACCGTTTGTGAGATAAGCCACCGCCGATTGCTACAGTCAAGAGTTATGAGACGATATTACGATCTATGTATATAGGAAGGTATGTATGTATTTATGTATATATATATATATGTATATTATACACTCACCTCTATCCTCTCTCTTTCACTTGGAATGATAGCGCTGTAGGTACGTCATGTATGCAGTTTCTAAATTAATTTGTGTCTCCATGTCCCTTCGCTAAAGGTATGACAAGTGTATATACATTTCTGAATACATGCATTTAGCACCGATGCTATTGTGTATATTGTATACACATGAACTATATTATAGATTGTATTAGTTTGAGTCTATCTGTTGAAGGAAAAAGAGGAAAAATTGAACTTTGATACCAATGCGTGACATGACAATGAGAAATAACTAAAAGCCATTGTGAAATAATATAATTGTATAGAATAAAAAGAGTGTCGTTCATTTTTATTATTATTTTTCATTATGTTTATATATATTTGAGTGTGCAGTCTATATTTAAATGTTACAGTTGGCATTGTAAAATTATTTTTCATGATTAATGTGTGAATTTGTGTGTATAGATTTTTTTTTTTGTTTTTTTGTTTTTTTTTCAAAGTGTCAGAATAAATGTGAACTGCTCTATCGACATCTTTATGAATTGACGTGTTGCAGAGTAGGTTGATTTATTAATGTGATAATTAAAGTAAATATAAAATTAATTTTCTTTTTTTTTTCCTCTCTCGTCTTTTCTATATTCACAATTCCTAGTTTTTTAATTTTATTTTATTTTATCTAATTATGAATATTATTGTTATCAATTCTATTTTATTTATTTACATTAGAAATTTGTATTTTCTTAATTAACAGAATAAAAATTAATTGAAGGAAAAAATATACCCACGGTAAAAGAGATTGTATAATAATCATGAAGAGGAGAATTGAAAAAATTTTTTTTCTTCTTTATAAGTGGCAGCTTTTGTATAGACAGAAGCCGCTGTGAATTAGATATTTATTATTATTATTATTATTATTATTATTATTATTGATGGGGGTACACATTTGCGTTTTTGGTCATGATAATAATATAATAAGAGAGGTGTGTCAAGCACTTTTTTTTTTTCTCCATATTTTCTTTCGTCGTTTATCCTGTGCCTCTTGAAAAAAAAGAAAGAAAAAAAAAAAAAATTTGTGGGTGTATACGAAAAATCCTCGAGAGATATACTCATGCCTTCTTATATTTTTCGTATATTCACAAGGGATTTAGTAGATCTGACTTATGTATCGAGATTTCTTTTTTTTTTCTTTTTTTTTTTCTTTTTTTCGATATTTTCTTTGAGAGTAGTGATCATTCCCTCACACTCAATTTTGTTTCTTTCTTTTTTTACCTTTAACAAATTGCAAAATATGCAAAATCATGGTAGCAATGTGAAAACTATTGAAGACATTGAAGTTGAGATATAATTTAAAAAATAAAAGGGACATGATGGAAAATGAACAGAAAAAAAAAAATTTTTTTTTTTTCCCTTTCATCTTCTTTTTTCAAGTGAGAAATCACAGAGAACTTTGCTCTTGAAGGCGATTCGGTGATATATATATATATATAGGTGTATATATTACGGTGTTTGCAGGTATGATAGAGGAGTATATGGTCGTAAAATCATGCGAAGGACACGCGGTTGAGGTTGCAACAGGACAAAATCATTATTTATGAGCGTTGAAATTGATACGGTACCGAGGGCCCAAAGTCGATCATGAAAATACGGCACACGAAAGAAAAGTCTGCGTGGTCCAATGGACCGACGAAAAAGAAAAAGAACAAATAAAAATAAAGTGAAACAGAAAAAACTCACTCATACAAATGCATAAATTCAAACCTGTCGAAAGTCGTCTATTTACCGATAAATAAATTTATATAATAGAAGTGGAAAAAAAAAAAAAAAAATCAGAGTGTATTTTATATACATATATGTACTAGTATATAGGCACATATAACCCTCTCTGTGATATATATATACACACACGTACATAGAAGGTAAATATTCAAATCCTGATTTACATCCCCTATCGCAGCGTTAGTTATGCAAGATTACATGAGTTTACGTGAAAATTGATTTATTCATTCATAAATTTGTGTCGTCTTATATTTATGTAATGATAAGAAATTATACAGCGGAATGATCATCATTCAATTTCTACATTATTTTTCATAATTCATCATAATCAAATACATTTAATCAGTCAATATTCAAACATCATATGATAATATATTAAACACATAAATAATAAATAATAATTATTATTATAAAAATATGACAATCGTGTTTTTTAATAAATTTAAAAAGAAACGAGAATGTAAGATGGTAGAAGAAAAAAAAAAAAAATACTAATACTCCTAAACGCAAAAATTCTTTTACGTTCCGTTGTCATTCCATCGTCTGTGCACCATCAACTACATAACTATATATATATATATATATATATATATATATATATATGCCGGGCTCTTTTTACAGCATTTCACGATGTTCCACCTTCCATAAATCAGCGCTAGGGTGGAGAAGCAGTAGAGAAAACCATAAAATCCGTGGCGCTTGCACATGAGAAGTGAAACAACGAGACGACTACGACCACAACGACATCGAAGACGAGTGTAGTACATGTATATCTGTAGATTCCTTTTCGGCGTTTGTGGATGATGGTGTTTCACGTGCGCACGCTCCTACACGTACCACCATTACCATCACTACCACCAACACCACCCGTCTATATCGTTTTGTTACATAGAAGAGAGAAGAACCTGCCTCGAACATCCTGGCGGGGGGTTGCTTTCTTCTTCCTTCCTCCGTTTCCCCACTACTCATATTTTTTTCCACACTCTCTCTCTCTTTCTCTCTTTCTTCTTTCTTTTCTATGTTACGTGTACAATATAAATTCTATGTAAACCTTTTGCATTATACCTCCAAGTATTTTCTTAACAATGGCTACCTTGAATATATACGTAAGGTATTGCGACATTATGGAGTAGAAATGACACGAGACAAATATATCTAAGTACATTTTACCTGAGATATATCTATATATATATAGATGTATATTTGTCATTTTACTGTCCTCATAACTATATATATATATATATATATATATATTTATTTATTTATAAATAGTCGGTTGACGTAAATCCAGGTTGGAAACTTTTTTTGTGTGCGTGTTTTGATAGATGTAAAAAATTCGTGAATTGAACGTATTTAATATTTATTTATTTATTTATTTATTTGTTTATTTAATATTAATATGATTTTTATAGTTAATTATTGATTGATTATTGTATGCCTTTAGGAATGAATTTTTGTATTTTAGTTTTTTCTCTTTTAAATGTGAAAATACGTCAGTTATTTTGGTGGAAAATCTGATTATCAGTGTTCAAAATCAACTGGAGCAAATCCCCACTCACATTGGACACTTTTACCATCGTCATTGGCAAAGGGATAAATTTTCGGTGTGCCTGACTCACGTGGACTCATTTAAAATTGGGTCATTGTTAACATTTGTGAATAATATATTGCTCTCATTACCACCCAATGTGCGTAACGAAATTTTTATCTCAATTATCACAAAAATTATTTCACAAATTTTTCTCATTGGCGCAACGAAAAAAAACAAAAAAAAATTAATAATAATAATAATAATAACAATGTGGATCACTCTCACTACCTGATTGTCATCAACATGACAACAACAAAATACGAGGGAAAAATATTTAAATATTAATTGTGTGAAAATATTCAAGTATTCGATTTTTTTCCATTCCATTAATTTTTTATTTCATTTTTTTTTTTTTTTTTTTTTTTTTTTTTTCAATTTTTTCCTCTATCCAAAACTCAACACACGTCACTACCCCATCGTCATCAGTAAGTTGAAACACGAAAAATACAGAATATGGATATATAGTTAAGCAAGGATATAGTTAAGATGCACTGGCGCCTGGATGACAATAAGCCCACAGACGAAATAACCATGACGAGACAGTCGGGGAAAAACGGATTCCTTGCCAGGTAGCTACACCTCAGAAATACGTCCGACATTTTAATACTTTATTGTTATAATGTTTTAAACCAATATTCTTAGTTCTCCAAGTACATATCCAGCGATGATGTAAAATATATTTATGGGATAACGTAATAAATTCAATACATTTGTATTTAAAATGAAAGACAAGAAAAAAAAAAATAAAATAATAATAATAATAATAATAAATAATAAATAAATAATAAATAAATAATAAATAAAATATATAATAATTATATACAGAAAATAATTTTATAATTAATATTTCACTTATCTTTTATTTATTATTAATTTTTTTTTGGTTTTTTTGTTTTTTTTTTGTCCTTCACATTTGTTGATTGTGAGAAGAATTTAATCTGTTGGTTACTCACATCCGTTGTCAACTTGTACGATAACATATATCACTATCATGATAAATGATTGACAAAAGCACCATGTGCAACACACATCCAACCAACATCATCGTCATGTGTGATATGAATCGTCCAGTTATCACTATGTACAATGTGTAGGAACACGTTTTAAATTTCTACTGACATTTCACTTGCGTAAAAGATAAGCTCGAGAAAAACAAAATAGAAAAAAAAAAAAAACACAAAAAAAACAAAATTAATAAAAATAAATGATAATAATAAAGAAACAGTGAGATAAAAATATCGAAAGGGCATCTTGTGTTGAGAAAATGAAAATAATTAAATTATAAAATTGAAATGTGAACAGTGAAATTGTACAAGAATATGCGAATGTTAAAGAAAACAAACTGATTGTAACATCATCATCATCATCATCATCGTCATCGTCATCATCATGTCATGTTTGACTCGATGTTTTATATCCATGTATCCACACATACGCAAATGATTGTTACTTGTATATATATACAATGTGTGTCGGTCAAATTCTCTTTCTCTCTATATCTCTTTAACTCTCTTTCACTCTTTCTCCTTCTCTCGCTTGCTCAATCTTATCTTTGACACGCCCACGACATCGTGTAGATGCGCGCGTATATATTTATATCTTTAGCTTCTATCCTATATACTCACTGCTACTTCGTGTCGGCACTGGTAAATACGAGATAAGTAACCGTTTAGATGATCTCTTACTGATATTGCCATGTGCCCGTTTATTTAGTTTTTTTTTTTTTTCTTTTTATTTTATTATTATTATTTTTATTTTCTGCTTCATCTTTATTTCTTGATCTCTTCTCACTCTCTCAATCTTATTTTTCCAGTTTTTTATTCACATTAACTTTGAAATTTGGATTTGCTTTCAATCAATATAACTCATTAATGTGAATTTTCATGAAATTTATATTTAATATCCAATTTGTGAATATATAAAATTAAAAATTATCGATGTGGTAGTGGATGGCCAAGGGATCGGAGGGACGAGGGTTAATATTTCCGAGAAATTTGTTCATTATAATTATAATTATATGGCCATGCTGGCACATCAGTATAACTGTGAATTTTATTATGAATATTATCCTACATGCCATTTTATTCGTTTATATATTTATAATTATTTAACTTCTCTACTGTATTCATAACATAATTTTATATTTCAAGTATTTGTGTAATCAACGTATTTAGTAGAACAAATTATTAATGAACTGAGTATACTGCAAGCAAAAATTTTGAATATCTCGTGATATAAAATATATAGTTTTAATAAGTTTATATTTATATATATAAATATATACATGTACATATTTTTTTTTTTTTTTTTACTTTTTTTTTTATGAGTGATATATGGAAGATATAAGTAGACGACAAATGCCTTTATGTGAAAATAATGGTTGAAATATTATGTTCAATGCATTTATTTTAAAAATAGAAATAATGAACAGTTAAGAAATAATAAGAATTACTTTCTTTTTTTCTTGTTTTTTTTTTGAATTTTTTTAAAATTTTTTTTCCATTTTTTTTTTTTGTTTCATTTTCCAATTGTACAATAATTATTTTTTTTTCTATTTACTCTGTCACACTTTTACATTTGTACAATTTCTATATTTTCTCAGGTATTTAAAATTTTCTCCTCTTTTCTTACTATCTTTTTTTTTTTTTCTCCACACCGTCATATTTACAGCACAAAATCGTCTATTATCTACCACGAAAATTTCTATACCATGTAAAGAAATGTACACATTGAACAAAAAAAAAAAAAGATAATAATAATAATCATAATGGAATTTTAGATACAAACCCAATTTTTTTTTTTGTCTTATTATTTTTTCCCTCCAGTTATATCGACGTGTACTCTGAAAAAATTACAAACACTCATTCCAAAATGTAATCTAAATTCTTACAAGAATCATCTAAATAATAAATTGGTAGTTTTATTTTTATAAATTTTCATTCTTCTTTTTTTCTCTCTCTCTCTCTCTCTCTCTCTCTCACTCTCACCGTTTTATATATAAAATAAGTTCAAGTACGACAATTGTGATTTTTTTTTTTTCCCGTTTCCCCTGCTTTTTCATCGTCTACAGTTTCTGTACAGAACAAGTTTATATATATATATATATATTAAAGCCCTCACTCTTGATCGTTGACCCTTCTCCACTTCTACACGTTCGTTTTTGTACACTCTCTTTTCTCAAGATGAATTTATATATACACATATATATTAACAAAAAAAAAAAAAAAAAAAAAGAAAAGAAAAGAAAATAATAATGGAGAATAAAAAAGAAAAGGTTCTCTCGGGCCATCTTCGTTGTAGCATTACAGCGAATGTATTCCCGCAATATATGTATATATATATATATATATTAAAGGTACATCAAGATAACTCTACATGGCCCGAAGTTGGCTATTGTATGCGCCCTTTCTCTAGGGGGATGCTTCCGTTCTTCACCCTCGCGCAACTAAAGTATTTCTCGCTGATTCGACGCATTTTTTTTTTTTTTTTTTTTTTTCGTTCACTCTTTTGCTTACCTCCTTTCTCTCTCTTTCTTTCTCTTGCTTTGTCTCTTTTTCTCAAGTGTATTTATATACACTGTCGTCGTGTCACTGGTATTATATTGAAGCGCAATGCGCGCGATATACAATAGTGCGTACACGATTGTCAATTTATTCGAGTTCCATTGGATTGTTTTGCTTTTCATCGATTTTGCCACACGAGTCGTGAATGATGGGAGTGAATCGAGAGGTTGTATATAAGTATATGTATTATATAAGTATTATATATAGAGAAAAACAGTATATGCTCTATGCAGAGACATGGAAACGTAGACATTTAGCTTCACATCCACGACCTGTATAATTCACCAATGTCTCTCTGTTTTTATATTTTCATTGTCGTACGTTTTTATAAAAATATCCACTTGAGTATGTTCTTTTATGTTGTTTTTATTTTCTTGTCATAAGTACAGGTATACACTTGAATATTTTCCATTGAAAATATTTTGTACACGTTGAATTAAATGAACAATTCTCATGATCTCATATGATATTTTTTTTATTTATTTATTTATTTATTTATCTATTTTTTTTTTTTTCAACGTCAGAACTTACTCTGCGATTGTTTTCATGAATGTCGTCCAAGTTTTTTTTTTTTTCTTTTTTCAATTTAATTGTTAATTCTCCTTACATATAAATAACTCACATTTATAATCGTTACAATAAAAAAAAAAAAAAAAAAAAAAAGAAAGAAAACTCGGGTAGGTATTAACGTATAAATAAATAATATCTGACTGGGAGTTATGGGGAACAAAAAAATTTTTTTTCTGTTATTATGAAGAGAGTAAACAAATGTATATATATATATATACGTGATCTTTTTTCCTCGGGTCATGAAGAGATAAGAATTTATCAAGGCCGTTGGAATTAATCCGGCATTAATTCTAATCGCTTTCAGGATTTATTGGAGAGCGATAAATTTACAGTTTGCCGCGGGAAAATCCAGCGAACTTTTTCTACATAGGAAAGTGTATTTTGAAGTAAGGGAATTAATACATTGTGTCTTAGATGTGGGCCAAAAATATAAATGTTCAATCTGATTTTATCTTCAACACGAAAATTATCTAAACTTCTCTCAACTTTTCATCACATTACGGTTTATTGTCTATTTAATGGACTATATAATATAATCACCACCAGTTACAACACAATATTAAATTATATCTATTGATATATACCAGTACAATATAAATGAATAATACGATTAGAATAACTCATTCGCAACGAGTACCTGATTATTCGTTTACTGTTATCTTGTAGAAATTATCTCTTTTCTATTTTTAATGTTCATCATAAAACTAAAAGAGATTTTGAAACAGAAAAATTTGTTTAAAAACAAATAAAAAAATATTTTAAAAAAAAATTTCACAAGTAATTATAAAATTAATAAGATTGTGTTATAGATAATAATATAATAAATATAATAATTTTATTATCATTTGAAAATTTCATTTTGAGGTGCCAAATATGTAACACATGAGACAACAAATGTAATATTAATTGTAAAATACATTTATACTCAATTAGTTTCGAATTTAAAGTTAAAAAAAAAAATAATAATGATAAAATAATAAAAAATAATAATGATGAAGTTTTTTAATTGGTGTCATTTGGATAGTGAAAGGGGAAACAAAAAGAAAAAAGAAAAAAATTGGGGCTTTGTAATTATTAAAACATTAACAGGATGAATTTGTAATGTTAGGCCGTAATTAATGAATTTTGAAATACAAAATAATATGAATAAATATGAATATACTATCTATGTAGAGATTCTGAAAATCCAATTATCACTTCAATATCATGACTAATAATGGCTGTATTTATATAGTAATTTTAATTGTCGTTTCCTAGTATGGGGTCTGCCTTATATTAATTGAAGGTCAATAATATTTGGTCCATTAGAAGTTAATGCGTTTATTCATTTGTTATAATTGAGTATGAATTCTAGGTGAATTCGGTATGGAAACGATACATACTTCCTTTTTTTTAAATTACAGTAATCAAAAGTTCGATGATGGGATAATCTTTTGTTAATCAAAATTAATGTCAAATAGAAAAAATATTTATTTATTTATTTATTATTATTATTTTTTTTTTTTTTCGCCTGTAAATATGAAATATTGATATTTTATACATTTTATTATTCTTTCTCTCAATAAATATCACTCTGTCACAATATTTCTCGTCCATTCAAATTTCAATTAACTCACAATATAATTCGACGTTTGAAAATTTTTCAAATATAATTTACACTGTTACATAATTCAAATTACTTACTAAACTTTATTTGAAAATATTCAAAATCGAGTTTTCAAAAATATGGAATATTATATTCATCTCAATATATTCAGATGAGACAAAAAAAAAAAAAAAAAGGAAAAAAAAATCAGTCTGAATAAATAAAAAAAAAGCCCTGTACGCTTATCAATAATGTATTTATATTTATTGTAAAATACATTGGGATTCCTCTGTAAATGGGAGCATAAAAAATCGTGAAAAATGGGAGGTGGAAATAATGCAATGAAATCAGCGAGACAGTCGAGCAACAGCCAATACGAACATGAAGAATTAAGTGCACGTGCAAAATGTACGTGGCCCTACGTAGCGCCAAAAAGGGATGGCACACACACACACATATACACTCAACACTTGCACGATGTATAAATATATATATGTATATATAAATGTATATACGTATAAAGAGAAAAGGGGGACGCAAACAAGAGCGGTAAAAATGAATCGATAGGCGGAGTTTTTCATGACGCGCCGTGAGGGGCGCTCGAGAGTGGGGAGTGAGCAGTAGGCGGAGTCTGGCTGATTTAGAGCCGCCATTTTGTGACAATGAACGAGAGGGGGTATGCCTATCTGATTGGCTGATCTACGGACTTCTCATCGTTGTGGACAAGCTTCTACAGATTGTTCAGTTGTCTCCACCAGTACACTCTACAGCAGCAGCAGCCACCCGGCAGCGATTTCGTAGCCTCAACTCCCCACTCTATTACAATCTCATCGCACTCCCTACCCTACTTTCATTGCTCCCACGTAATCCGCGACTCCGTGACATCGGCAGCTCACTATTCCCACTAACACAAAACACACACGCACTATATTTGCAATTCATAAAATAGGAAAAAAAAAAGAAAAAAAACATGAAAAAATATCCCATCAGACATTTTTCTCTGTTAAACTTTTGACATTGCCACGATGTATATTTGTTATAACTATTATATTTTTTTTTCTCTTCGGACAAAACTTTTATTTACATCATAAAAAAAAAAATACATCTAAATGATTATATGTTATTGTAATGGATATATCTTGATATTTATATATAGAATTAGTAAAATTTTGTGGGCACACATGACCTAGGTCAACGTGTAATTTAGAGTGTCACTTCCGTGGTCGCATCACACGACGGAGATTTTCGACTTGAGATTTTGTATGAGAGGCGTATCTGGTAGGCCGTATCTCATCTAGATAGTGAGTAAACTTATCAAGATTAACTCCTCGCGCATTCATACATATATCTCAATGTTGATCTGGTTATAAACGCGCGCGCGCATATACAGGGGCACGTGGCATTTATATATATATGAATATATACGAATATATGTAACATTAGTTTCTCGTTTTTCCTGATCCGATCTAAATTTTGGGGGGAGATCATATAGCACGATCACATCGGTGAAATCTTTTTCTTCCACACTGGCACCGCCTTCAAATATAAAACACCATACAACTATTGTATGTATATATATATATATCATATATAAGTACATATATCTATGTATTCAACGGGACAATATTATATGGACCTATATATTGAGGACACAAGATGATAGAGGATAATTTACTGCACACGTTCATGCATCATCTCCTCGCGCACTACAAGCGCAATTTTATTACACATATATACATATATATATATATATATAGATATGCAAAGTGTGTATATATGTGAAATAAAACGTGTGCGCATGCGGTTAGAGAAAGAATAAAACATGTTTGGTATTTCGACTGTAAATAAAAAAAAAAAAACAAAAAAAAAAAGGAAAAAAAAAATGGCCAACGAGTTTATTTCTATTGAATTTTGTTTGGATAGAGAAGCACCAGCTACCACAAAATATAATTGATTGTGCACTTGTGTGTATTTACGCGCGTGCGCGCGCGAGTGAGCCATACGAGTATTTTTTAAATAAATTATAAGCGCGCGAAACCGGCGTGTGCTCAATGTTGAGAAAATAGTTCAGCTGTTTTTTCCATAAACTGTTGTAATGATTTACGAGTAGCACATGCCAGATTCGATCAACGTGATATGATTTTTATATACAATTGATATATATGTATATGTATTGTATTTTTTGATGAAATATTTGTCTTACAAGTGTTTGCATAAAATTATTATAATTTCTGTATGTAATTAAACTTATATATAAATATTCTTTTCTTTTTTTTTTCTTCTGTCTATTCTATACATGCAAACATTTTATAATATTAACAATTTTTTTTTTAACTGTAATAATATAAATATATTAATAATAATAATATATATATTTTTTTTTTTTTAAATATTTGTCAATGCGCGCCAAATACAGTACAAAAAGTGACACCAGAGGGGGTGTAAAAACACAGAGACGATATAGTAGAAAGTATGAAATATGAATAAATAAAATATATACAACACGACAACGGTAGTGCAAATGTTGTCAGTAGAGTGGGGTGAGTTAGAGTTAACGCCCGCACGGAGGTGGGGCTCTGCGTGCTGTAGGCGTCGTCACAGCGACCCGAATATAGCCGAATAAACGACGAATAATACCGAGTATACGGTGAGTGTGGGGGACTCGAGTCGTTCGTGTTTTCGTGCGCTTTAGTTCCGCGCCGGGTGCCACGATAGTTACATCGTTAAGTTGTGTGTGCGTGCGCGCATTTATTATAACAAATACAATTCTCTCTATGTATCTAAATATAAATTTATTTTGTGACAATTTTTTTGTTTTATCATTATAATTTTACGAATATTAAATACGCAATTTAAATCATTGTTATTTTATTTTATTGATAGAATTAATTTTTTTTTTATTATTTTTTTTTTTTGTTTTTTGTGTTTTTTCTTTCTCCTTCATTTCGTATTGCCATTTTCGAAGTGATGAAAATAAAATTGTGTCGAGTATAATAATCTAATGATCACATATATCTATGAATACATATATACGTACTCGTAGTATGTGTATAAAAAATAAATATATAAATGTATTTATATTTATGTATATGTGTGGATACATTTATGTCCATTCATATGTGAATCAAAGATATGCAATTGAATTGAATAATTGGACAGTGGCGACAAGATTTTAGCCACTCACATTGAGTGTAAAACCAAATTTTTGAACCAAATCATACACGAGGTGATAATATTATCAATGATTGCGATATTTTTATTATTAAATTGAATTAAAATAGGATAAAGAAATAGAAATGAGAAATTGATAAAGATAAAGTAAAGAGATAGAAAAGAGAAACGAGTAGCCACGATGTGTCGTGTTTGTGTACAGTGCAGTGTATTGGTGATGATAAAGTGATATTCAATGAGAATAATATAACAGAAAAAAAAAAAAAAAGTAAAGATAAAAATAAAGCTAGAGGGTGTATAGAAATACTTGAACGTATTCGCTGGATATTACGAAAAATAAGGTAAGGGAATTTGTGGGAATAATAAAATTTAAATTGCATTTATATTGCGCGTGTAGCGACAAGTGTAGAAACATCAAAATTTCTTCGAATTATTTACGTTTGATGGCAGCAGTGTCGCGAGTGTCTATCTATTTTTTCTTATTTTTCATTTGAATTCGTATTTCAAAATTCGTGAACAATTATCTTTGATATAAATATCAATACAATTTATTTATTCGATTTTATTCTATCAAAATTGTTTTCTGCTCTTTCATTCTTCACTATTTACTTGGTGAGAGACACTAGTTAATATATAATATTCAGAGTTCAGTAGGAAAACACGAAATAATGAAAACAACAGAAACAGACACAAAAATAAATGTAAATTCATATACACAGAGTGCGTGAGTGAGCGCGCGTGTGTGTGTGTGTGTGTGTTTCAATTGTTCTTCATTCGTCGTCTTGAGATTTTTTTGTTTTTATTTATTTATTTATTTTTTTTTCCTTTTCTGTTTCACAATTGATCATCATCAGTTATTTATATTGTGAATAGTTGGAGGATTATTATTGTGTACTACATTATTAGTGGTGTTTAGATAACACTCTAGTGTATTCAAATATCACTTCATACAACACATCCCGCTATAATAATAATATGACATATAATATATATGTATATAAAACGCGACGACTTTTATTTTGTGTTTGTGTGTTTGTGTACAGCTGTCGCGTGCCGACGGCACAAAATACAATACGTGTTTTATTGACGAATCCATATGTTTTCTTTAACCAAACATTTTTCACAACGATCAATATATAAACATGTCAAAATTATATCGCATATTTTTTCTATTATTTTCTTATTTTTTTTTTTTTTTCTCTATTTTTCTCCCAATCTTTCACTTCTGTATTGTATTGTATTGCATTTATTTATTTATTTTTTTCCATCTTACAAACAAATGAGCGTAATTATTTTGACACTTATGCGTGAGTTTATTTCGTGGATTGTTCAAAGTCTTAACTTTTTATCGTATTCATTGATCTTTTTACATCAGAATTTTAAAATAACATGAGAGGATGAGAATCTTTTATGGTACATAGATACATATATATATATATATATGTTGTGCTGTCTAGTTGAGGCGGAACACGTCCATCTTGTCTCGCGATACATCCTACATACAACACAATAAACGTACGGATTGTGAAGAGATTTTTCCCGGGCACTTACTTTGGGTGAATAAAGAATATTATAAGAAGAATTTGTATGAATACATACGCAATGTATTTTGTTACTGTACAACATTTATAAACGACAATGAATATATAAATACGTGAATATAAAATACTCTAACAATATATCTATATTTAACGTTGAGTCTTGGAGGATATATAATTGGTAATTTGCAAGTATAATAATCCACACGGTTTGTGTTTTCATTTATTAACCGCGAATTGCTTCCGATCCCCTGCCTCATTCCCCCTCATCCATTTCTTATTAGTGCAGCGACGCATTTAATATGAAAATTCTTTTCTTTTTATCTTTTCTTCTTTACCAATTTTTCATATTGCCCATTGTGATTATATATATTTATACATGTTTTATATAAAAGTTATTTTATATATTGGACAATAATAAATGTTTGTGGGATTTGTGAGTTGATAGAAAAATACATAAATATTTCAATGTGTTGGCAAGTGTTGCTGCAGTTATTGTATAGTTTTGTTGTTGAAATAAATTGTTCATATATTTATTTCCATTCGTACGATTTTACTTGGTATGTATTTATATTTATTAATAATATACAGTGATGAAATTTTTTTACATTATTCGAACAATTTCGTGTCGATTATTTCACATTATTATATTTTGTTATTTCTATTTATATGATAATTCGTGTGAAAAACAGTTATACAATTAATAGTCGTAGTTTATTATTACTATTATTATTATAATATACATATATATATTTTTTTTCGGATAGTGAGGAACGAAGAAAATTTGTGTAAACTGATAACGTTAGTTGTCGCGTCATTCATTTAATTGTTACGATGATGACGGGTATTTTTAAATTGTTTCTAATGAGTCTATTACCTTTGTCGGATTTTTCAGTCAACTTCCTGCGCGTGTATAATTTTTCTCTGTGACATTGCGACAAATAAGGTTTACAATTGTAAATATAATCCCCCACCATACATATCACATTCTATTCTATTGTTCTAGGCTAATTTCACACTGACTAAATTTTTTTACTTCCTATTTTATTCTATTCTCCGTATTTTACGGTTACTAGAAAAAAATTATTGGTAGTGTCCTAATGTAAAATATTATTATAATAGTGGACAGTTGGCTTCTATTAAAAAAAAAAAAAATAATAAATAAAAAAAAAAAAATCCCTTTTATTATTTTATGCTACCTCAAGTTGATCGTGTTACACTTGTGTGTCGGGTCATCGTGTGCCTTCGCAGCGGGACGCGTGCGACGGCCTACGAAAGTGCCTCTCCAATATTTTGGCTCACTTGATTTTTTACCATGGGCACAATGTCCTACATCGGCCTTCGAATCAAATATTATATTTATTTATTTATTTTTTTTATTTTCTTTCTATTTCTATTTATT
This sequence comes from Dinocampus coccinellae, assembly GCA_963920625.1. Lineage (NCBI taxonomy): Eukaryota > Metazoa > Arthropoda > Insecta > Hymenoptera > Braconidae > Dinocampus > Dinocampus coccinellae. Next base: position 10,410,468 of record OY987186.1, read on the forward strand.
TTTTATATTTTTATTTTTGCTTCACGGATATTGGATTACATGATACAATTTGATTTTTTTTTTTTTTTTTTCACTCTTTTATTGTTGTATATTAACCAGTATCATAAATATTTCTTTTTCTTTTAACCAAATATATATTATTGTTTATTTGTTCATAATAATTTTTTCATTTTTCATTAATGTCATTTATTATGATATTCAATAAATTTTTATTATTCCAAGATATAAATGATAAATATAATTTTTAAATCATATATTATTATTATTACAATAAATACGTGAATATAATTTTTCTCCCTTATCTCACCGTCGGCCACTGATCACTCATGAAATGTCAATTCTTATATTATTTTATTCCCACATAATATTATATAATTCAAATATCTCATCAAACAATTACAGTAATGAAATAAATATTTATACATATAATATACAAATAAAATAATAACAAATATGACAAAAAAAAAAAAGTGACAATACATGATATTGTGATAATAAATGTTTTATATCGATTAGAATTACATTTATATGATGAGTACGATCAGTGTGATATTATTATGGTTTTTGGTCGATGGAATAAGTCGTGGATGCAAGTAAATCGTGAAGTATACGGTAAAGTTAATATTTTATAATAATATACTGTCTTTGAGTATAAACATCATAATGCGCTCGCGCGACGCTTGGTGCAGTGTGCGCACAAGAGAGTGGCACGGGCCCACTTTCACGCGAGGGCTCAATGCACAGCTGCAACATTATATGCGTTGATTATACTCTGAGTTTTTTTTTTTTTTTTTTTTCTTTCTTTCCTATATCGCTATATTATTCCATCATCGTATATCTACGTATAAATATTAAACAAACACATATACATCCTTGAAATATATATTTATTTATCATATAAATTGAATTGTTATTATTAACTGTATAAAATTATATTATATTTGATTAATATTTTAAATTATAATAAATCTTTTTTTTTTCTTTTTTTTTTCTAGTGGTTTTTCTAGTGCAAGTTTTTTGTGTGATTAAAAATTATTAAGTCGAGTGTAATATCGTGTGTTCGAGATGTTTTTTTTTTCATCGGGGAAAATAATAATAATAATAATAATAATAATAATAATAATAATAATAACGAGAAAAAGAAACAGGGAAAAAAATAAAAGGAATATGTAAAGAGGAAAAAAAAAGAAGAAAAAAAAAATCTTTACGTGATATTTATCGAAATAACATGATAAGATTGTGTTTTTTTACAAAGATAACTATGAATTGTCGAATATTATTCTACTTAAAATGTTTCATTTAAACGTAAAAATTGTAGGTATACGTATATACATTCGTTATCTTATATTTCATACATATGTGAATATTGACGTGTGGTTGTTGAATTATAGAAATATCCGTAGCTATAAATTATTCCATGTCATTAATTAAATTCAAATCACTCAGTGAAGAAATTGACATTTTAATATAAACTTGATACTGTGTATTAAATTATTAATTGACATTTATTAACTATTGAATATTAATAATTCATATAGAATAATTAGATAATTAATGTTAAGTTAAAATGATATCAAATATTATTGCAATGTTAATATAATTCTGATAGGTATTGCAATAAAATCGTGCAATATACGATTCGTACATGTTTAATTGCTTGTACTGATTGGTCACGGATAAATAAATTATTTCCGTGAATTTATTTAGATATATATGTAGTTATGTATACATATAACATCAATCTGTATCTTGATTTTCGGATAGAGTGATTAGATTATCGCGACACGAAAATCAGGTGAAATGAACTCCCCTATGTGAGATAATCATTCTTACACATATACACATACACACACATACACACACTTTGATCACTCGATGTCAAAGATACGTGAATTATCTTTCGATATATTTTTGTTTAATCAGTTTACAATTGACGTTAGTAGTGAACAGATATTGATTGTATCGTCAATTATACGTTCACCTGTGTGAAAATTTTTCTTTATACATTTGAATTTTTTTTTTTTGGGAAAAATTATTTACATTACTGTATTTTATTTTCTTTCATTTTATTTCATTTTGATTAATCAATTTTAATCATTCGAATTGAATTATTGGAGATTAGTTTGAGATCTATCTGCGTCACAATTTTGGTGGTGGGTGAATAAAAATATATATATATATATATGTATACATTTATCTATTAGCCATTACTAATGTATACAATGATATAATGATTGAGATAATTGAAACAAAAAAAAAAAAAAAAAGAAAAAAAAATTGTCGCAGTTGCGGAATTATTGTAATCATTTGTATTTTAATGTAATTAGTATTAATTTCGTGAGACATTCAAATCGTTAAATTGTCATTACTTTTTTTTTTTTTTTTTTTTTTTTCTCTCTTTCATTCCTTATTTTTTATTTATGTATTTATTATTTTTTTTTTTTTCTGATGTGTCATAGTTTGGATAGTTAATGAAAGTGGTTTGGTAGGTTATCAATTTTTCTTTGTTAGAAATATGTTATAGAATCAATTGAATTACTTTGGGCTACGTCAAATATTGAAAATGACTTTACCAAAAATATTGAAAATTGTTTGTTATGACGAATTTTCTTATATATCAATTTATATGAATATTTTAATTGCATGAGTATTCATTTTTATCTTAATTAAATTGAATAAGTTTTTTTTTTTTTTTTTTTTTTTTTTTTTCTTTTCTGTGGTTGGGAAATTTTTGATCATTTATATCCGTTCGAAGTCGTGGTTATCATTATTTTTTGGAGTACAATCTTATCATAATTTGGATATCTTATCGATTGTTTTTTTTTTGTTTTTTTTTTTTTCTTGAATTTACGTTATTTGTTGATAATGATAGACTAGCGTTGCTAGATTTTTCATTATTATTATTTTTTTTTAATAAGTAAAAATATACCCTTCTTAAAATTTAAAATACTGAACGGACAACTATCATATTTTTTACCTTATACATGTGTTTTCATTTAAATTTCCCAAGGAAATATTTTTTTATTGTTTTTTCTTGTTATTTTCTGTTTTTTTTTTTTCTCGATATTTTCATTTCACCTGGTGTGATTAGCAATCAATACCAGATGACTTTGATTAACATAAACCAATGCACTGTTGATAAATTTTTTTCACGATATCGTTTTCGCGTACATTGACCAAAAAATAATTTTGTTTATTTCTTTCCCACTCAATTATTATTTGATATCTGATTAAAGATAAATTGCATATGCTTATCGTATTTAACAGATTAAATTTTATTATTAATCTTAGCCTTTTTGATACGATTCAATCGTTATTTGCTCTGCATCATTCATTGCGGTGAAAAAAAAAAAATATTATTCTTACATTAAAAATTTATTTTACAATAATCTTAATAAATACAAAAAATTATATATTTATTAAAATTCATTAGAATAAAAATGCAGTGAGTGTATAATATATATAAAAATTTTATTACTTATTCAATAAATTTAATCATATGATTTTTTTTTCATTGCAGATTACACCTAGAAGTCTTTGTCCAATCGTCGACCCTATGATATCATCAATAAAAATATAAACAAGAGGCGTCAATCCTCTGGGATTTCAACCTCAAATACCATAATTTCTTTTTTTTTTTGTTTTTTTTTTTTTTTACAATCAAAAATTCTAAAAATCTCATCGTTTTTTTAATCCTCATCATTTTCAATTTTTCCAATTATTTTTCAATATTTCCCAAAATTTTTATTATCATCAACTCGGTGTGTATGTGTGTGTGTCAATAACGTCTTGTTCACGTTACGCCACTCATCACTCTAGTCTTTTAAACGAAAAAAAATTGAATAATAATTTTTTTTTTTCATCAAATTGGACGGAGCGCTTTTGAAGCGCACGGTGTAAGGCTACAAAAATTCTCGACATAATGGACATGAGCAGTGAATCGAGCGCGGCACGGTGGTACGAGCCGCCGAGAACAAGCCTCGAGCCACCGTCGGGGGCGGGTAGTGCCGGGGTCGTTGGCAACCCCGATTATAGGGGTTACTACCCCCACGCGGGACCAACGCCTCATCACCCAGCAGCAGCCGCCCACTATGCTCACAGTAAGTACATGTATATATATCACATATACACACTAATGAAGATAAATAAAACGAGATGCGGTACAGTGTCTCACGTCAAGTATAAAAAAAAAAAACCCTTCACACATGTACACATCTGTATATATATACAAATAATACATGACCCAACGTCTCTATGATTTTTTTTTTTTTTTTTTTTTCTTTCATTGCTCAGAGACATCTTAATAATTAAAGTCGGTCATTCACTCAATTCCCAAATGAATCCGTCTCGCTCACGACTAGACTATACATGTGATATATTTTTCATTTTGATTTAGATATAGTTATACACTGCCAGTTACATTTTTTTTCTTCTTCTTCTTCTTTTTATTATTATTTTTTATTTATTTTTTTTTTTTTTTATCACTTACGTTAACTCAATTTCAAATATTTTTATTCAATAATAAAATATAAATATGGCAATAAGATTATGCGTACATAAATTCTGAATAGAATAGTGGAAAGTGAAAAAATTTATTGGGTCAATCACCCAAAAATGGATTTTTTATCTGATTTTATTATTTATTATTATTTTTTTTTTTTTTGAATTTATTTTGTTGACATGTGCCAACTATTTCACTGGTTTCATCGTATAGAGGATACCGTCAATGTTATCGTATTTTCGTATCCAACTGTATATAAAAAAAAAAAAAAAAAAAAAAAGGAGAAACAAAAATGAGTGTGGGCGTTTTAAAATGGATGATTTTTTGCGTGTGAGCCTTCGATCATTGCTGTCGGTGAAATTACGATTGATTTGTAGAATAAATGGGAGAATATATATTGAGGATAACCTGATAAAAAAAAATATGGATGTCAAGAGACAGGGAGTGAAATTTGTAAAAAGGCAGTTGACTGTTAATAGTAGGATGAAGTGAAGGGACGAATGACGCAATTTGTGAAAAATACGTGAGCATATACAGAAAAAAAAACAAGGGGTATTGGATGGGAATGGACATTGTAGGGGAGTGAGAGAGGAAGAGAGTCGGTGAGGAGAAAGAAAGAAAAAATAAAACTAAATGATGATGGTTGGTGAAGGAGAGAGGGTAATTCGATCTAGCTCTTGCAATGTGATATCTCTGATTCTTGCCGACGTGCGTGGATCATATCCAAGCCACCGTTGTATAGCTCGTGGCTTCTATTTTGCCTTCATGCGGACAATAATGAAAAAGAAAATGACGAGACGAAGAAAAAGATGATGATGATGATGAGAAGAAGAAGAAGAAGAAGAAGATGAGGATGATGATGATGATAGAGGAAGGAGAATGAAAAAAATTATGAAAGAACCAGCGCCGCCATTCGACCTTAATCGGAATCAAATCTTCACTGTTGCTCATTGAGAGTCCGTTACGCGAATATTTTTTGCCATGCAATTTTTTTTTTTTTTTTTTTTTTTTTTTTTACTTCTTTGCTTACTTTATCTCCAGTAACAGTCAACATTTGCGTGTGTGAGTGAGTATGTCGGGTTCTCGTTTTTTGACGTTTCATTCTGCTGAAAAAAAAAAAAGAGAAAAAAATACATCAAATGTATCATTGGTGATTTAATAAATTCTACCATGCGAATTATAAATTGAAAAAATTCTAACTGAAAAGAAAAAAAAATATATATATATTTATATATAGAACATGAAAAATAATAAAGTACGAAAAAAAAAAAAAAAAAAAAAAAGGAACATAATAATCGTCATAAAAAATTCATTTACACAATTGATGAGAAATCAGTTCGCATGAAAATAATTTCGAGACAATGCTAAAATAAAAATATGTAAACGTGTGTGTGTGTGTGTGTGTGTGTATATGGTAGAATATTGTGTGCCTGATGAGAGATGGAAGTAACCGACATGTGTGTGTGTATGCGTAAGAGAGTAAAAGAGAGAGGTAAAGGTCGCAAAAGAGCGAGAAGTCTTTTTGTTGGAAAAGGACGAGGAAGATGATGATGATGATGATGATGATGATGAAGTCGACAAGGGAATAGATGAGGGGCACAAGGGGAAGGAACCAAAAGAGGCGTACGTTTATATACACATACATACACACACACACACACATATATATATATATATATATATATATATATATATACACTCGTAGTATATGGCGCAGTGGTTGCGGCAGACAGGAAGGAAGCGCAACCAACCGAGAAGCCACGGGGTCTGAGAGAGGTGCATATATAATTGCAGGCCACAGGGAGTATAAGGCGGCTCTCTTGCTTCTGGTATAATGCCTTTATACTTCTGCTCTTCGTTTTATATAGATTAACATTTTTATCACTATACATACAAAACATTTGTACACATTATAGATGTATAAATTAATCTAGCTCAAATATTTTTGATTACAATACAAACAAATAAAAATTAATTCATCATAAATATTTCATGAAAGTATTTTTTTTTGATATACTTGAAGGATTTTTTTTTTTTTGTTTTTCTCTTGATAAGATGTCGGATGTGTAAAAAAGAATTGTGAGATATATTCGATGATTTATTGGATCTTTGAAATTTTTTTTTTTATAAAATATGCACCGGGAGAGTCGAAGAGAGAATGAGAGAATGAGATATTGGAGGTGTATGTGGTACACGAGGTGGTTTCTCGTGAACTTGAACGACGCCATCTTGCGCAAATGCACACACGCCAATCGAAGGCGGAGCCAGGAGTGGACTCACGATGGGGTCATCTCTTACTTGCATATAACTCTCAGTAGATTTTTCGTTGTTACATCAGACACACCGAGTCGACAAATCTACAAATGTCGATATATCTTTTATTGCGGTGTTGCAGTGAGAACTTGAATATTTATACAAATGAGCTCACCTGAATGTAAGAATTGTATATACACAATGTGATAAATATACAATAATATTTACAAAAATATTAACTAGGTATATGCAATATAAATACAAAGGACTATCAATATCACATTGATGATTGTATCGATTAAAAATTGACAATACAATAATTTTACAATAAATTATAATTAAAATAAACAATTAATATAGATATATTACACTAAATTATTTAATATTATTTATTTATATGTGTGTATGATTTTGTTTTCTTTTTTAATTGTGCATTAAGTTTGAAGCGGAGATTGCGCGTGCACAGGCGTGGAAATTAGAACGAGCTATATTGAATAGTTTTATTTACATCTGAGTGATTCGTCGGGTGGCAAGTAACTGATTCCGAGAAACTTGCGCTTGCGCTTTCGTGTATGTATATTCCGGTGTGTTCAACAGCGTGAGTAATTGCAGTTTGTTATTTCTTGCGCGTATACAGATATGAATACATATATATAGTTTATAAATGGATACGTGCAAAAGTAAGCGAGAAAGTGAGAACGCGTTATAGAGAATTTAATCAATGAAATCGTGTGTAATATGCAAAATAAAAGATGATGCATATAATATAGATAAATATATAAATGCGTATGTGTAGATAAAAAATAATGGAATAATGTGTCAATACTGGTTGATCGATTATTCAGGAAATATCGTCACCGTTTGCCTAGTGTTTATTTGAAATAGAAAAGGAAAAAGTGAGAAAAAAAATAATGAGACTATATTTTATTTTATTTCTCTGTTGTGTTCTTTATTGCAATATTATCACTCCATTGCGATGTTCTCTATTTTTTTTTTTTTTTTTTTCTTTCTTTTTTTTTCTCCACGTCGATTGATTATCCTGAAGAAGTGTCCGCGGGTGCGGCACGGAAATCGCACGTCTGTACTACGTGATCGATTCCTCCGTCATCCAAAGATGTGTGAGTGATGTTATAGTCGTCGGCAAAGTTGCAAAAACTTTATTCGTTTGCGTCCTGTCGCATGTGCATCATGCACATAGAACGCTAGATGCATCCAGATTAATTTTACATAGTGAATAAATCGAATGGGGCCCGCATAGCGCATAATATACGACTATTTTTCTACATTTTCTTCCTCACACTGTCTCAATTGCCATCTCACTTACTCACTCACTTATCCATTTATTTGCTATCTTTGTCTTACATTATGTTTTTTACAACCCATCAGGATTATATTTACTGAAGGATCGGTGACGCCCAGGAATGCAGACCCCTCTGCTCTCGTTAGCGCTTGCGCGTGCTCGTATATACTTTCAACGTTGTACATTATTTACGCTCCTACGTATCACTTTCAGTGTAAAATAACTTGTGCGTGAGAGTAAGCGAGACAGTTTAAATTATTTGTTTATATATCATTTATTTTTCCACGAGTAATTGTCGAGAATAAATATTTATATCTTTAGGTATATTCTATTAATAGAAATTTTAAGAGAAAACTTTTTTTTTTGTTTTTTTTTTTTTGTTTATACATATAAATTTTTTTTTGTATAAAATCCTTGACCCTGAAAAAATCGTATAGATTTTTTTGTTTATTTAGTTCAGTTGAGTATGTGAAACTCGAATAACTGGACCAAGGACTAGACACACCGGTCCTGCGAGATGTCCGATCGATTAGCATACCAAATTGTCGCCCAACCGTACACTACCGCCCCATATATATATATGTATGTGTGAGAGTGTGTGTGTATCTACATATATACAAATCGATGTAATCGCCACGATTTTATGACCACACATACACACACACCTACACACACACAGAGAGTAACAACAAAATAATACACGTGTAAGAACAACTTTATTCTTCGTACTATATATCCGTATATATACGTGTACATCTAATACATGAAATTTACGTGTCCATTAAATCAACGACATGAAGGAAAAAAAAAGAAAAAAAAAGAAAAAACCCGACTGGAATAATTTTGCATTATGTGGTAGTGAATAAAATAAAAATTTATTTTTACGTTAAAATACGTCTAAATAATGTAGAGGTTAATTTGAATTTAATGATTAAAAAAAATATTATTTTGAGGATTCTTCTCTCACAGGGGGCCGGATATGTTATCCGCCGCCATCTTGATCTTCTCAGTCGTGATATAATGGCGACCATCTACATTTTTCATGAATATTCATTGGGGATACGCTCTCATCGTCGTTCCTGTCCTCGTCTCTTTTCACTTACTCTCTCACTCTCTCTCTCTCTCTCTGTGTGTGTGTCTTTTTACCTCCCCCTTCCTTTTGCTGCTATGCTACCTCTATGTTATTCAGCACGATCCTGTACCCTCTGGTATATAATACCATTGAGGATATATATATATTTGAGTGAACAATTATCTAGGAGCTGAAACGTAGTCTCACTGTAATGTGCTACCGCTTCGAAATATAACCGTGAGATAAATTCACAAAGAATTCATTGATTCTACGAAAAAAAAAAAACTTAAAAAAAAAAAAATGTTAAATAACAAAATAATAACAAAATAAAAAAATTGTAGGAAAAAAAAAAAACTTAAAAAAAAAAAATTGTTACACATGTATATAACATGTACATGGTGAATCGATTATGAAACTGTTTTTCAATTGTATTTAATACTCTACGAGAATTGAATTTTGTATTCAATGACTTTAAAACGACGACGCATGGTTTGAATTTTACGTGGATTATGTATAGTAGTATTTATTCCTTTTTGCTATAGATCTCCAGAGACTGGTAAAAGATGTGGTTAAATAGAAAAAAAATTATATATATATATATAGATGAATAAAGTAAAATAAAAATAAATAATAAAGAGGGAAAAAAGAGAAAAAAAAAAAAAAAAAAAAACGAAACGAAACTTAGTACTCGTAGAGCCGTCAAGGAAAAGCGGCGCCGTATAGGACGCCAACTCGTTTCTAATATGGCGTGCCTTGAGAATTCTCTCTTTAACCACTCGGCTTTTTACGCTGCAGCGGTTCTGCAAACGAGATCACGGCTCGTCTTTTCTCCCTTTCTCATCTGCTTCTGCTTCTTCTGTTTCTTCTTCTCCTTCTTCTCCTTCTTCTTTTACTACTACTACTACTCGTTCATTTTATTTTTTTTTATTTTTATTTTTTATGTTTCTTCCTCTGTTGCTATATACACAAAACACACACACACACACATATATATATGTATATATTATCCGTACACACGTACATTGCGAATTATTTCCCGGCAACGGGTGCTCACAGTGGACTGCCATGGAATCTCACGACATTTGTCACTGCAATGAGACACCACAATTCAAGTGGCCGCGCGCGTGTCTCGCTTTTATTTTCACCGATGAGCTGATATTAAGAATCATGTGGGACCAAATGTTCACATGCAAGCAGTATCTTGACGAGTTTTTTCCTTTATTTATTTTTTATTTTTTTCTTCAAAAAGAGACATTAACTGCCATATTTGTTGATATACAGGGCAATGACTTGATTCAATGTAATGCATTTGGGAAATGGTATTCGAAACATTTTGATGAATGACCGAGCGAATTGCGTGCGATACATTTCACAATTGAAACGAAATATTCTTTGATAGCGAGTTGTGGCGCCATCTTGACGAGCGCAAAAATCTCACATGTTTCAGTGTTTAAAGATAAAAATTCCGTTTTTGTCAGAATATAATTATCAAGATCAAGTACGTAATGAATTATGTAAACTCAAACCTTGTGTGAAATTATATATGGAGAAAAACTACCGGCAGTTTTGTCGGATGCTCAACGAATGAAAAAAAAAAGCAAAAAAAAAAAAAAAATGGCAAATATGCGGTAGTTCTATTGAAGTTCTTTTTTTTTTTTTCTTTTTTTTTAGCCAACGTTGTGCGCATGTTCTGTCACTTCCTCGGTACATTTTTCATCCACTGTGGTTTAAATTCAGTACAATGAATCATTCTTGGCGCACGTATATACAAAAGAGTGCAAAAGCCCAACGAATAAATTTGTTGCCAGTTTGTGATTATTATTACATTTTTTTATCCTCCCTCCTTTTTTTTTTTTTTTTTTTTTCGTTCTTTTTTTTTCGCGCTACGATGAACGCTTACAAAATTAATGTGTCCATAACTCGTCTAGAGCTTGGGTTATTGTTATATCGTGGCTATAGAGCAGAAAACTACAGAGATAAAATTCTACGTGCGCATCGCGCGAAGGTGGTGGACTCGACCCGGCAAGAAACGCTCGATATATCGATCCTGCACGCTCGCGCCTCCGTGCCAGGTAAGCCCGTGGTAATGCGAGCCGCGTGCCCGAGTCGACGCGAAACGAAAAAGAAATTCTTTCCCATTCGAATGCCTCTCTTTCTTTCGTTCTTTCGCCACCCAGTATATCCTGCTTCCTCTCGTACGGTGAGAAAAAAGAAAGCAAGTGAAAGAACGAAGAGAGTAGAAACAAAAAAAAACAAAAAAAAAAAAACAAAAAAAAGAAGAATAATATAATAAAATAAAATAAAAAGAAGAAAAAAAAAAAAAAAGGTAAAAGAAAGAAGAATGACAACATCACAAACACGAAGAGAAGAAAATGTTGAACCTTGGAATTTGAAATCACGCGATACATAGAATACATGTAGTATATGATACACGTCTACGTCGCGACGCCTTTGTGGGTGCATACAGTCTATCACAATAATCACATTGAATAATATATCTTGTCCATTTTTCCTTCAAAAAAATGTGGAATATGATCAATCAATCAACAATTCTTCAAAGTATAACATAACCATGTGGACACATTTGACGTTATCATGCAATTGTGATCGTAATTTGAACAAAATAAAGATGTCGTGTTGGTGATACATACGGGTGATGAAACGAAGGAAGGCACAACATTAACAAACGCCTAATTACCCACGTAAGCGCACGTAGAGTGCAATGAATGTGTACAGTAAATACTTATATGGCAGTGGAGAATCCTGTGGAATGTATGCCTGTGCAGAGATTGATACTCATTGCTTTTACCGCTTGCTCATATATAATTCGAGAGACACAACGAATACATATATAATCCTTCACGTTCCTCTCTCGGTCCACTTAATTAAGACGTGTGGCAATTAGCCTTTCCCCTGTTGCTTACCAACTACTTTAATAATAAAAATATAAAAAAATCCAATTATTCCAAACACGCAGTGATATGAGCCCATTGTGATTAACGAAGAATTCATTATATATCATACTAACCACATGATTATCTTTATTGTTTACAGGTAGAATGTCAGGAAGCGGCGTGTCGAATGGGCCAGTGAGTCAAGTGTGTCGTCCACATTTTCACGGTCTTCATCCGTGGCTGTCTGGAACCAGCGGTGATACTAAACCGTGGGGATTTCCAGCAACAACAGCATCCACTGGTGCTGCTGAAGAGAAACCCCAGAGTCCATTGGGCTCATCGTTACCACCAACAAGCGGCAGTTTATCGAGTCACGCAGCCGGAAATGGTGGAGCGACGGGTGGCCATCATCTATTTTCATTTCCACCGACACCACCAAAGGACGCAACACCAGATAGCATCACAACCAGCACAAACTCCAGCACAAATAATAATAATAATTCAGCGAGCAATAATAATAGTAATAGCGCAAACAATAATAATGGGAGTAGCAATGCGCTGGGTTTGGGTGGTGGCAATAGTGATTATCAAGCAGCAGTTGCACATGCCGCGGTCATGGGTGCATTTATGCATCATCAGGATGCTCTGGGCGCGTCATCTGGTGGCTCCTGTGATGTCAAACCTTCAGTGATGCTTGGACACCATCATGGTGCACCGTCGCCGCCGCATCAGCACAATGGCAATGGTAATGGCGGTGGTTCCGGTCAGGTGAAGCAACGCGAAGGTAATAACCAATCGGGAACGACGTCAGGCAACAACTCGGTGGTCAATGGCCAACAAACGGCGAACCAGCAAGCGAACGCCAACCAGCAACAGCAACAGGATTATCAGAATCCTGTCGGTGCAACATCGCCGTCGTGCCGAGATTCCTACCATCCCACGTCCCACCATCATCATCATCATCACCATCATGCTACCTCGAGTTCCCAATATGATCCTACTGCGAGCGCATATAATATGTACCAACACCTTCAATATCCCACTCATCACACTCATAATCCTCACAATGGCTCCTCGTTATTCTCCAGTTCGCATCATTCTACTACCGGCGTACCTGGTGTTAGTCCCGAATCGAAACTCCTTGGTTCCTCTCACGGCAACACCCCAAATTCACCCGGTTCCCAACAACAGCAGCAGCAAAAGCCGAGGAACAAGTCCAGAACGTCCGCCGGTAAGCGGCATTACATTTTTTTTATTCATTTATCCCCTCCCCCGGTTATGTTTATTTCACTTTTTTTTTATTATTTTTTTTATCTTTTCGTCCTTTTTTTTTTTTTTTATATATTTTATATTTTATTTGGCTTGGTTTATTATTATTTCATTTCATCTTGTGCTTTCTCATTTATTTTTCATCTCATTATCTTTTCTTTATATTACTAATATTATTTGTTGGGCTATTTTGGTGATGGTCCACTACACTTTGCTAATCCTCAACTGTTTATTTCTTTCATTTATTTATTCATTTATTCATTTATTTATTCATTTATTAATTTATTTATTTATTTATTTATTTATTTATTCATTTATTATCCGTTTGTTTCTAAAAATTTCATCTAAAAATGGACGTTATTGGACGACACCACGATTTTTGTATTTTGCCTTACACATGACCTGTTTTTGAGTAGCACCCACAAATTGCGCGCGCACCGTACGTGATATGACGTGAGAAAAAAAAAAAAAAAAAAAAAAAAAAATACTGATTGTCAGAATATCCTGAAATATAAATATGACACGACACGAGAGCACTTATTTTTCAATGTGGTGTGGCTAAAGTATGTACACAAGCAAATTATCCACGATGTTCAATATATATATATATATATATATATTTTTTTTTAAGTATATTTGTATTGAATGTAATTTTTTTTTTTTTTTTTTTTTTTCAATTTTTCTTTTGATTACTATCCTTTGAGCAATGACTTATAGAGTCACAAGCATTTCCAGAATAAGCCAAAATTATTTGAAATGAAAATATTCAGCGTACATAGTAAATATGAAATATAAAATTGAAAATGTGTATGTATATTTAACTTTGTTGAGAAACGAAGCACTTGAGAAATTTATAGACACGCGATTGCCACAGAATGGCAATTACATGAGTAGGTCAGTTCCGACGGGTTCAATATATAAAAAATTGTAAAAAGAAAAACCATCCCCAATTTCGTGAACAATAGACTAACGATTGCGGTAGCACGCTAATTAAACTTTCTTGCGACACAAACACACATGTATACACACACTACGTGCGGATTCGTTCTCCCGTAGCGAAATGAAAATGAAGACGAAGCAGGAATATACACATGTATAGAGAAGACAAGGATGTGGAATTAAATGATAAAGCAAGAAGAAGAAAAAAATATCTGTCTCACCTTACCTCGTTCGGCGCGTGAGAGGTTGAGGGAAGTCGTATGGTTGAAAGAACTCGTGAAGAAAAAAAAAAAAAAAAAAAAAAAAAAAAAATAGTAATAATAATATGAAAAGAAGAAAACAAAGTTGGTCGATTACAAAATTATACAACTGCTTCCCACGGTGCGTTTAATCAATTGCTTTTCAATTATACATATGTAGAAATGAATATATTTATACAAATCTATGAGTGATTTAAATGCCAACAAATAAATTCATATATATATATTTTTTTTTTCTTTTTGCCTTCCAGTTAGATTTGAAATTAATGAAATTAATTAAATTCATTACGATTAGAATTTCCCATTTTATCTCTTTTGTTTTTATTTTATTTTATTGTTATTATTTATTATTTATTGTTTTTTTTTTGTTTTTTTTTTTTTTTTTTTTTGTCGTTGAGAATAAAATATCACTGGTGTATTTCGTCTTAGTCACACTGTGTGACTTTATCAACCCTTCCAATCTCGATTAAACTAAAGCCCCAAATCAAATTACATCCCCGGCAGATGTAATTGTGGAAGAATAATATTCTCACGATTAGATTTTAATCCACATGAAAATTTCACTTGAAACAATTAGAAAAATATTCTTTTTTTGAGATTTCAGTAGAATTTTTATTCCTAATTTTTTAAAATTATTTTTTTACTGTATATAATATACATTAAACAAAAAACAAAAAAATGTTAATTTTTTTTTTTTTTACGACGCTGCGTATTTTACGGCGAGGATGGACAGCAGAGCAGGAGAGAGCTGCAGTTTACGGTTTGGTACAAGAAAAAAAAAAAACAACAAATACAAAAAAATACAAAAAACCAAAAAGAAAAAATCTAAAGTCTAGAATGAAAATTTATTTATTTGAGATACACAATTTTCAGGAAATATTCAAAATCCAAATAAATTTATCATTCACTTCCTTTTCTCTATATAATCCCGACTAAACATTTTCTATCTTTACATCTTTCTATCAATACCTCGTCCTACAAATGTGACACGATATTATTCTAAAAACGGATCCTTAACATGTACTGCAATAAGAAAAAAATTCTGATAATAATGATGGAACACTTTGATTTCATAATTGAAATGAAAAAAAAAAAAAAAAAAAAAAACAATAATAACATCCATATCCTGCTTTTGCTCTGGTAATCGCTTATTGGTATGTCTCGGCAATGCATGAAATTTTCAAATAATTGTTATTGTTACATAAAGACAATAAAACATCTCTATATTTAAATTGATACCAAATAGTAAAGTGATGAAAAACAATATTATATTTATTGCATCTCACATAGAGGTTTTTTATTGTCTCCATTTGAATGCTTTTAATAAAAAAAAAAAGATAAATAAATAATGAATAATAAATAAATGAATAAATAAATAAATAAGAAAATAAAATAAAAATAAATATTGAAGCCCTATAGATTGTCAATTATTTGACAATGTATCTGGCTGATATTGAAATATATAAAGTTAATATAAATAATTTATAATATTTATTTATTGAATAAATTAATGAATAATATTTTGTCGGGGTTCAATCCTCGTAGAGGGTCGTGAATGCGTCAACTGTGGAGCAACATCGACCCCACTTTGGAGAAGGGACGGTACTGGACATTATTTGTGCAATGCCTGTGGACTTTATTACAAAATGAATGGACAAAATCGACCATTAATAAAACCCAAAAGACGTTTGGTGAGTCAAAATAAATCAATTATTTATCAATACTAATTATCATCGGCAATTTTATATCTAAATAAATTAATATATAAATTAATTCATAAAGCAAATTGATATGAAACAAAAATTATGATATTACTATTTGCTTCATTTCTTTCTCTTTCTTATTATTATCACTATTATTATTTGCTTTTTTTTTTTCTTTTTATGGGTAATAAGAAATTTGTCAAGACCCAAAATACAAATATTGTGACGTAACGGTGAGAACCGCACCACGCCCATTCATCCGTCACTCGACCACGAGGGTTCCTCACACCTCGATCAAATTATTCCCTTCTATATATATATATATATTTATATTTATATAGTGATGCGATGGATATTGGAATCAGAGTGTGTATAAGTGCGTTATACCGCAGATAATAAAATATGTATCGGTTGAAAGTGGCGGTTGTCGTGCGGTGAACACACGTCATGAATTGAAATATACAAAGTGTGTAATTTTCATCGACACACTCGGTGAATTTTACCTTTGTATTTGTATTTGTATATTCATATGAATATAAATATAAATGGACGCAGAAGTTTATCAATATTTTTACATTACTTGATTTAATATTTTACTTCTCATATATATAAATTTGAGGTGTAAACACATTACATATATAAATATATAATAAAAAGAAGTGGATAATGTCGAATGGGGTAACAAAAAAAAAAAAAAAGAAAAAAAAAATCATCAATAATTAATTATTGATTGATGAGAAATCATTTTTTTTTTTTTACCCTCTTTATTTATTCCTCACAAATTCATCGTACGTATATACATTTTCTTATGACATTTTTGGTATTGTATTGGAATATTTATGTGACGTAAAGTACTTACTGAGAATTGTAGTAATATATTATATTGAGATAGGGAGGAAGGGAAGGGGGTTGGGAAGTGAAATGAATGAAAATAAAAGAAAGTAGGTAAATGAAATGCCACAATGAATATTGAATTTTAAATGTATATACATAATAAAAATGATTATATCGCACGTTTCATATCAACTTAAATAATATATAACACAAAAGAAAAAAAAAGAGACGAATTTATGTCTTTACTTTTCGCATAGTAAATTATATGAATAAATAATAATGCAAAAATTAATAAAAGTAATGCGAATTATTATCTACTAGAAATATCATTTGTAAAAAAAAAAAAAAAACCACAGTAATAATATTACTAATAATAATAAATAATAAATAAATAAACTCTCACTTTTTACACTTTCATATTAATTTATTCGTCCGCAAAATAATCGCGTGTTTAATAATGATGTTTCTCGCTCCAGTGAGTAAAAAGTAAAATTTTACGTGCAAACAACTCAGTTTGTCTGTATACAGAGTGAGAACTGTTGCGTGCATTTGTCGAAATAAAAAAATAAAGAATGAACGATAATAATAATAATAATAATAATAATAATAATAATAATAATAATAATAAAATAGAGACATATGAAAATAGTGAGAATGTTTTCTCATATTTTTTTCTCTGTGCATACATCGTGCATTCATCTAAAAACGAAAAAAAAAAAATGATAATAATAAATAATAAATAAATAAATAATAATAATAATGATAATAATAATAAAAAGAATTTATTTTTTACTTTTACCTGCGTGCAACGATCGAACCAGTGGGCACCACCCCTCGATCGTAGAGATAGCAAGGGTTGAAACGCAAACCTCCCCCTATATATACTGTCCTCTGTTGTCAATATATATGTACTCCATTCGCCATATTTGATTTAACGCAAAGATAAAAACGACAGCAGCTGGAAAATTTTCCATCTCTCCAACTGTTTTTTTTTTTCTCTCTTTTTTTCTCTTCGTTCTCTATCTTTCGCTATATTTACACACGGACAGATATATATATATATATATACATACAAATGTATATAATTTCTTTTTTTATTTATTATTTTTTGTT
Organism: Dinocampus coccinellae; assembly: GCA_963920625.1. Taxonomy (NCBI): domain Eukaryota; kingdom Metazoa; phylum Arthropoda; class Insecta; order Hymenoptera; family Braconidae; genus Dinocampus; species Dinocampus coccinellae. The sequence continues at coordinate 10,428,606 of OY987186.1, forward strand.
TTGCTCAGCCCCCTCCACTATTGTGTGCACCACAGTGGTAGTAGTAGTAGTAATATTAACAGCAGCAGCAGCAGCAGTAGTAATAGTAGTAGTAATTGTTATTGTAGTAGTAGTAGTAGTAGGACATGAGTTATTTTTTATTCTGAGGGCAGGACTCGTTATACCCCACCTTTTTTCACGTTTACTGTAAAATGGCGTCGATAAATGATATGAATTCATACATATAAACAAAAAATAAAAAATAAAAAATAAAAAATACGAATAATAAAAACAATTTTTTTATATTTTTGTTTCATCTCCAATTATTTATTGACATTTATTATTTATCATTCAATATTTATTATTATTATTATTATTATTATTATCATTATTATTTGTTACTTTGTATTTGTTTTTAAATTCTTTTTTTCCTCTCCATTTGAATATTTAGTCTGTCCTGTACGCGCATTCTCCACTTTATACTTGTATCTTTCTCACTTATGTTCACCCTTGTGTGCGCGTGCGATCTTTATCGATATTATACCTCCTGGGCCAAGTTACGGTCCTTTCCATCGTGCACCGGGCATTCCGTTCCTCACCGTTATATGTATATACGCCAAGCGCATATGGTCCCTGTAGATACCACGGGTGTAACTCGCATCGTTAGCGAATACACATAACTGAACTGTTCTTAAATATGCCAACATTAAATGTCTCTTCATGTTACCTAAATCTTTTCACATACCCATCATTAAATTAATGAAAAAAAAAAAAATAATAATATTATTAATATTAATAACTAAGAAAATAAAATCGTAATAATTTTTTTGTTTGTTTGTTTTATTGTTATCATTATTATTTTCTCATCTGTCATGAATTTCATAGAGGAAATAAAATATATTAATTGACAATTAAAATTGATAAGTGTGAATGGTATAATATTAAATAATTTAATTATATCTTAAATTGACATTTATATTACATTTAAATTGACGCAAAAGATAATATTTATTATTAGGATATATTAAATTTATTACAAATATATATATATATATATATTTATATAGATATAAATTTATAGATAAATGTTTATATGTTATTTACTTATGTGTAATTGAAATAAAGGAAAGGTGAGAGGATGTATGTATCGTAGATATTTTTTTTATTTATTTATTTATTTTTTTTTTTTTTTCGTTTTCATCTCGAGGTCTAGAAGCCGAGGGAAAAGTAAAGGTCTCGACCGTGACATATTATATTTGCGCGCGAGCGAGACTAACGCGTTTAATCCATACAAAAAAATATATATATGAGCAACACACATATTATATAAATAAATTGCGTATACACCTAACAATATATATTTACCAAATATAGTTTGTTTATGTGTGTGTATATATGTGTGTGTGTGTGTGTACGTGTACGTGTACGTGCGTATTTGCGTTGAATGCACGGCACACACGTTTTGTTGTTACCAACGAGGTCGCAATCAACAAAACATTTATATAGATAAATATTATTGAATTAAATACTTATACATATACATGTGTATTTTATTATTATTGTTATTTAGTTCTCTTTTTTTTTCTCTCTCATCTCATACTTTTTAACTCTATATACACATGTACAAGTAGTCATGTTTAAATATGTGGGCAATTTCACGTGGCTATTTCACGAATCCTGTTAAAATTTATAGCGTACATTTTACCACACGCACATTTGATACACACGCATGTGTGTGTGTGTGTGTAAAAAAAAATGTATTTATACAAACAAAAACGTGAAATGAAATATTCAAATATACGGCCGAAATAAAAGTGGGTATGCACGACGAGTTTAACGCGCAATAACGCGAGTGAGAAAAAAAAAAATTAGACTGCGGGGGAAAAAAAAAAAAGTTGTTTTTATTTATTTATTATTTTTTTTATATCATTTCTTCTTCGTCTTTTTCTTTTTCATCATCATCATCATCATCATCATCATCTCTTTCTCTTTCTTTTTCTCTTTCTCTTGTTCATCTTTTTTTTTTTTTTTCTTCTTCATCTTTGTCTTCATCTTCTTTCTTTTATGAAGACTAAAGTTACGTTTAAAGATGTAGAAAAACGGCTGTCGAATGCAGAGGCGCGAGAAGAACAGATATTATCGTAGTCCACACTGCTCAGGTAGCTAACACATATATATCATACCCATATACATTCAAATATATATGTCCATATGGTTTTATTGGAGTTGAGGTTATCTTCAGCATCGACACTCGCTCTGGAAAATGAATAGTTTGCTACCCCGCTCTCGAGCGCATTGTGTCCGGTTAACAAACACTCGCGCGTATACATTTCAACTCATACCACACTCTACAATATATATATATATATGTAGGTGCTACCCTTACGCTTTGTTTGAGGCGTTAAAGGCTTCAATGTATACCATCATCATACACTGAGAGTTAGTATATGATAAATTGTCTTGAATATTTACCGTATCTTTATTTTTCGAATATTATCATAATTTGAATATTAAATTTCCTTTTGGCACTTTTTTTTTTTTTTTTTTTTTTTTTTTTTTTCTCTCTCTCTTAATCAATATTAATTATTGTATTTATTCATTTGATTGTATTTTTTTGTTTGTTTATCAAGGTAAATTAAATTGATGAAAAAAAAAAAGTTTAATACGATAAAAATAATTTTATCCACATATGAGTTTTTGTATGTGTCTGTTTGTGTGTATGTGTATATAAAAAATATGATGATAAAATAATATATAATGGAGATTTAATAATCATTGTTAGGCAATGGTAGTTTTCACTTTCGATTAATATTACATCGTCAGTATAGTGCACGCGTGCAATAACAAAATTTTTTTCTTTTTCCTTGAACTCAAGCTCACGTTGTCCGATCGTGTGTGTTAAATGTTCGATTGTATTTTCTTCAAGGCTTTCATGTATATAAATATTTGTTGTGTATATGTGTATGTGTATGTGTGTGTATGGGTGTGGGTGTGATGGCATTCCCTGTTGTGTTGAGAATAATCTTCTCACACCTTTCATTGTCCCTTTTTTTTTCTTCTTTGTTTAAAAAAAAAAAATATATAATTATTGTTATCCGTTATTTTATTTTTTTATCTTTTTATTTTTATCTCATCTTTTCTTTATTAAATTATTTTGTTTTATTTTATTTGTTTTTATTTTTTATTATCTATTATTATTATTATTTTTTTTTTTTTTTTTTTTTTCAAACAAAATTTGTGCATTATCCCACTGGCACTTTTGCATATACACATTCATCTATATGTGCATACGTGTCTACCTTTATACTCTTATACACTTGAAGCCACAAAATTGATAATCGATTCTTCGCGGAGAAGCGAGACCGGTGAACGCCCACCCTCTGGTATCCGCCTTCTGATCACCTCTTTCTCTATACAACTCTAATACAATTCAACTCTTCTTCCAACTTGCCTTGAGACAAATACACATTTTTTTCTCATCCCCTTTTGTAAAATCATTTTTTTGTTTTTTCTTCTTTTTTGTTTTTTATTTCTTTTCATTATTTCATTCTACTGCAATATACATTCATATACTAAATATAAAAACAATAAGACTGAAATAAATCACAAAGATATAAATATTCGATGCAAATATATCTCGACACATTAATGTTTAATTTTTTGTTTTTGAATAAAGGCGGAGGAAAAAAAACTGGAAATGAAAAAAAAAAAAAAAAAAAAAAAAATTATTTTCTTTTTGTTTTGTTCAAATGACTCGGATTGATCTTGAACAGAGGCGAGAAATCGTGGCGCGCGAGCCAATTAGTTGGGCGTGTCACACACAAGCAAAGAGGAAGCCTCTGACCGAAATAAATCCTGACTTCTCTCATGGGTTGTACACATACATACACATACATATATATATATATGTAGCGTAAAACAGAATGAGAGAAAAGTGAGAAGTGGAGAAGATACGGAACGAAACATGGTATAACCTATTAACTTGTAAATTGCTTCCGACTGTGGGCGATGCGAGCGCATAAATTTGCCAAATAAAACGGTTACGCCATCGTGTATATATTCGTGTGTCTAAAATATATATATGTACAAATGTGTATATGTATATTTGTAAAATTCCCATGCACATCGACCCAAATAAATAAATCGTACAACTCAAAATTGGATGCATGCAAAATTGTGGAGTTGCCAATTGAAAACTGTCTCGTAAATATCAATGTCAATCTCAACACGCAATTTGTAACGTAAAATAATTATTAATTCAATTTTGTTGTTTTTTTTTTGTTTTTTTTTTTGAATCAAATATATTCAAAAAGTGAATGATTTTTCATCGTTTGTGGGTGTATGTGTATGTAGGCAACGAATAATTATATAAACGATGCAAACGACCAATGTGTCAGTGGTGATGTATTGTGTGTGGTTAGTTTCCAATACATATATACTTATTGTATATATACAATCTATATACAATCGATCAATCAATAGAAAAAAAAAAAAAAAAAAAAAAAAATTTCCCTTTTTTTTTCTATCTGACAGTGAGTCTATATATGTATATTTCAACGGTCAAATATTTCATTTCCCAATTGTAACCACGAGAATTCCAAATGTATTCACGCTCGATGCTGAATGATCGTGTCGTCAGATGAGATGAAATAATAATAATAATAATAACATCATAAAATTTTCTATGACATAATTATTAGATGTATAAAAAGATTTTGATTAATGTATTATTTAAATGACGTGAAATTTTATATTTATTTTATCAGATTTATTTTCTCTATTTTTTTTTTTTTCTGAACTTTTTATTTCACCACGATATTAAATACTCTCAATACAATCGTGAAATAACTAGAATTAAGCTCGTAAAAAAAAAAAAAAAATAGAAATATAATAATAAAATAAAAACAACGATGAGATGAATTAAGACAATTCAGAATTTAAAAAGAAAAAAATATACATAAATAAATAATAATTTTCTTATCATTTCTAATATAAATATTTTTTACAACAATCACAATGAAAATAGTTTTATTATTTATTATTATTATTATTATTATTATTATTTTTCATATTTAGAATTGTCTGTTTTATTATTTTTGTCAGGTGGTCTATATAACGAGAATTCATTCTATCCCCACTGTGTATACCCTCATATTATTACTCCAACCCTTCATATTATTCATTCATTTTCCCCTTCACCTTTTCTCGCTTTCTCTTTCGCTCTACCACTAAATTATTATTGTCCATTTAAATCTTCTTTGGCTTGAAGTAAAGGACAATGCACAGTACATATTTACAATGTATAAACAGTAGCCATCATCCAAATATAATAATGATAATCCGCTCTGCTTCAATTCCCATTTTTTTTGTTTTTTTTTTTTTTTTTTTTTCGTTTTCTCTGTCGTCGCAGTTCTCTGACCCCTTTTACTGCGTGTGAGTTCTGGATAATGTTCCATTGGGGACGTTTGTGCGCACTCTAGAACATCAGGGGTTGGTCTTTTTCCCCCTTGGGAAGAAATGAGAAAGAAAGTAAGAGTTAGAAGTGGTTGAAAATAGGGAGGAAAAAGAGACAAAATATAGTAAACGAAGATGGGAGAATGAATGCGCACAGAAGGTTTATAAAGCGACGGGTGTGCGACGCGCTCAGAGGGAGGGAGCCAGCTGCGCTTCACTATCATTGGCTACGATCTCTCTTGCTATCCTATCCCCCCATTGACTTGGGTGAAACAACACCCTCCCAAACAATCACATGAGGACCAATCCGTGTGGCCCATTGCTAACTCAAAGGGGATGGGAAGGGTAGTTTTATTTTTAATACTACCCGCATTTGTATATAAAACCTGCCACTAAAAATAATAGAAACAGAAACAAAAAAAAATATATATATATATATTTCATTCGTTGTTTTACATGAAAAAGTGAAGAAAAAAACAAAAAAAAAAGAACAAAAAAAAACATGATCTATGATATTTCTTTTTTTTTTTTCTGGTTTTTATAATGGAGGCGTGTATGGCTTGAGGGTTGTGGATAGGGGATGGTTGACAGCGTTACACGTCCAATCATTCCAGTAGAAAAATAAAATGAATAAAACAAAAAACAAAAAAAAAAAAAAAACAAAAGAATAGAGAAAGAAAAATAATAAATTGTTGAATTTATTCCTATTTTATTTCAGTCTCATTTCATACCTGTCTCTTGCCTTTTGTTTAAATTCTTCTAGATAAAATATTTACCCATATATTTTTATTGTTATTCCTCTTTTTTTTTATTATTATTAATTTGTTTATTTGTTTATATATTTTTTATACGTGCAATTGTGTATATAATTATTTTTGTCTATGTCTAGTGGTTTCACTGTGCTCATTCTCGCTTTTTTTATTCGTCTTTGTTTCACTTCTCTTTGTGCAATAATGTAACTTTATTTTCTTCATGTCCTTGTTCGTCCTTTACACTTTATATACATACACCTACGTTTATATATATACACGTTGTCATTGTCTTTACATTTATTTCTCGTTACTCTTTACCCCACTCATTCTTCCTCTCCTGCTCCCACTCTCTCTCTCTCTTTCTCGTTTGGTCGCATATTCTCTTCTTCATCACTGGCTTATGGGTAGGGGAAATGAGAGCAAAGTCAATACGCTCGCGCCGACGCGCAACTCTGCCAATGCCCTTTCGTCTTTTTGCGCATGACAAAATGTATATTTATACATATATCTCTGTGTTATATTACATAAACTTTGTTGTATCCATATGGACATCCATCTTCTTACAATATTCACACATATTCACTCGCACATTTTATATATTGTAATAATTTTAGTAAATTTGCTATTCATTTTTTAATGAAATAACTAAATTTAATTAATGAATAATTTTCTTGATAAATTTTTTTGTTTTTGTTTTTGATAAAAATTAAAATTGACAAATAGAATTTTAGTGAGTTATTGTAATGTTTGATAGATTGATATTCACAATTTATGAATAACTCTGTCGTTTATATTTAATGTTTCATTTCTTTGGAATTTTTTTTTTGTTTTTTTGTTTTTTTTTTGTTATTACTGGTACGATTTCATTTCTCTTTGCCATCGTCACGTCATTGTCGCATTCGTGGTTAGTGAACCGAAGGTGTAATTTCGCGTGTCATTTACACCCACGCGTAATACAAACCGGCCACCGATTAATCTTGACCTGAGTAAACGCCTTCAACACATACGTATTATTATTATTATTATTATTATTATTATTATATGTGTGTCTATATATTTTCTACAAAAGTACAATTTTATTATTAAATATTCGAGAATATTATCATTTATACAATGAAATATATTGAGATTGTCCAACTTTTTTATATTTTAATATCAATTATAAATATTTTATTATTTCTTCAATTTCATTATTTCATATAATTTTGCAATATGAATTTTATGAAAATTAATTTATCGCTAATTTGTCAATTTTTTTTTTTTTTCTTCTTTTATTAACGAGTATTTCACAGTATAAAATATTCATAAATATACATATATGTTATTTTATTTGTTAATACATGAAATACAATAATTTAATAATATTTTATACACATATCCACATATCCATATTTATCGATATGTGTACGCATGTACGTATGTACCAATGTATAAAATATATATTCATGTATAAAGTGGAATGACATTCAAAAGGTTGTGAGAATATTCAAAGTTACGCATTGGCTGTTGAGTCGCAGTTATAAATGTTCATATATGTATATACACATATAGGTAGTAGCCACGCGGCTCGATTAAGATTCAAACGAGGCGCCTCGGTGGAACGGCATAAATCTTAAAACAGCCGAGCGTGAATATTAGAAGGCGGGGTGGTCTTCTCATCGAATAAAAAAGAAGTAGAGAGAAAGAAACGATTTGTTTTCATCTCTGAACTCACACGCATTTTTTATTTTTTATTTTTATTTATTATTTATTATTTATTATTTATTATTTATTATTAAGTATATATTTTTTTTATTTTCACTCCCTCGTGATCTCTCTCTCTCTCTCTCTCGTTTTCACTACTCACCCAGTTTTGTTTTATGTACATTGTACACATGAGCTCAAGAAAATACGGAAAAGACAACGCCGTTGACAATATAATGATGCTATAAATAAATTGCAATGTTACAGTATATTAAAATTAATTATGTATCATTACAGTATTAAATGTATGAAAAAAAAAAGTTCATATAGGTATTATTAGGATTATTTTTTTCATCATTGATTATATATATATTTGTCTGTGTATATTTATCTACAGTTTTTTTTATTTTATTTTTTTTTTTCATTTTTTTCTCAGTTCTAATTGACGATGTGGACATGAGGAAATTGATGGATTGTCGTTTGCATTTATGTGTGAATTTTTATATGTGTATGTGTGATCGCCACGCGTACATGATTATCTCAATGAATTTTATTGCAGTACTCGTTCACGCTGTCTTATGTTTTTTTTTTTCTTTCTTTCTTTTCGTTTTATTTTTTTTTTTGTACATATTTTTTTTTTTTCAAATTTAGATCTCATTCTCGTTTTATTCTATTTTCTCTCCTATTCTCTTGGTCATACGTTTCAGCTCTCACGTATTTGTATACACGAGACTCAAAACACACACACACACACATATATATATCAGACATTGCCAACCATCCAACCTACCAACCATCTAACCACGGTCAAACTATAATTTATACACTCGCAAGTTATAGCGAACATTAACATGAATTACACTATATTGCCAGGTGAGCTATTGCTATTAGTCGCGCCGCCACAACTTGGTGTACATACTTGGATATATCTATAGATACTCTTATGTTCAATATAACTGTACATGCTATTTTAGTATGTGCTATTTTCCGTCACGTATAGAAACATTAATACAATATTGTTTCATATATATTTACTTTTGGATTCGTTTAATAATTTTGTATTGTTCTGACTAAAAAAAGAATTTTTTTTTTTTAATAATAATAATAATAGTAAATAAAAAAAAATAATAAAATAAAATAAAACGAAATAGAAGAAGAAAAAAAAAGTGATAAAATAATCTGATGGAAATATTTTAATTAAAATTTTTTTTTTTTTACTTATTTTTTGAAATTATGATATATCATATTTTCAATTGAATTGTGGGAACAATTTTTAAAATACTTTTCATACAGACATATACATACTGATGTATAAATATATTTTCAAATATGTTTCATTGTTTCTCATAAATGTGCATTATTCAGTACGATTGAAAATATACGTAACTGATTGCACAACAAATCATTCCGTAATATCTCTACACGCACACACACGCATACTCATACTTATACTCATACTCATATATACAGCCACATATTTATATACGTGAGCATTGTTAACTAGAAAAATAAATTTTACACTGTGATTCATACAGAAATATTGAAACCAAAAAAAAAAATAATATATATTTCATATTTCGTATTATTATTTTTTGTTTTGTTTTGTTTTGTTTTTTTTTTTTTTTTGTGATTGTAGTGGAAAAAAAAAATTATTTTCACAGATAAAACGTGTATTATAATTTATTACATAGCTCTAGTTGTGGTGTCAAGGTATCTTTTATATATTTAATGTGGGTGGGTGCGTAAGACTTCCAATATATATGTATATACAGCCTTCGTATAGATCTGAGGCTCATGGGCTGGGTGTGGCCATGACTAAAAGTTCACTGGAGCACACTATAATACAGATAAGAATTACTTGCGTCTTAATATTCAAACATTTACTGTATCATTTATATATGTTTCTGTATGTACATACATTCAAGATCCGTCACGAAGTTTTTTTTTTTTGTTTTTTTTTTTTTTTTTCATATATGTAAGTAAAAAAAAAAATAATAAAAATATATTACAAATAAATCAATAAATTTATTACTGTGTAAGTATATGAATTAACATAAGTTAAATGCAATTAATGATTATATTTCAAATGCAATTTAATTCTGAGAAAAAATTACTTATTACAAAATTACAATTATTCATTTGAACGCATCACTTGACATCAATGTGAATAATTTAATGCCTTTTCAATGAGCTCAATTATATTCTATTAATTTCAATATATATATATATATATATAGGTATAGCTATATATACATAGATAGTTTTGCACAATAATATTTATATCTTAACGTGTATTGTCCGTGTATTACTTACTTTGCCCTCAGCAAAAAAAAAAAAAAAAAAAAAAAAAAAACGCATTCGTGTATATATATATACTCATGAATATTAATAAATTTATATGCATTTATATTATTTATAGAATTATGTTGCCACCCACAATCGTTAGAATGTTACAAAAAAAAAAATAAATAAATAAATAAATAAATAAATAAATAATATTATATCTATGTGTGAGAGATAATAACAGATGCAATAAAATAGATATTACATATATATATTACCGGTGAGGTATATGTATATGAATTTCTCTTGCCAAGATGCCATTCAATGGTGTATTAAATCGATAATTATTCCTACATCACAAATGCAATTACTGTGATAGCTCAAATAGTTATATTTAATTGTATATTTAGGTTGATGTAGAGAATAATTTTTCAATAGTATAATAATAATAATAATAATAATAATAATAATATCAATATCAATAGCAATAATAAAATGTATAGAATTGGTCAAATATACATAGGATATGGTAAATAAAATACAATATGTTAGAATTGTAAGAGGAATGGTGCGACACATAGAACTCTGTTTATAACTATATACGTACGAATGATTGTAGTACGTGAACACTAATCTCTGTGTGACTGTGATCATTTCACTTTATAATCGCGTGTAACATTTGTACAGTCACCCACTGTCTCTCGAAACACCCAGTCCAATCTCAATATATTGTAAATTCTATTCGGACGTAGAATGAAAAAAAAAAAAAAAAAAAAAAAAAAAAAATCTGACACGATTTCGATATTCAAATTCTATTGCTCCTCCATTTCATTTCATCACTATTATTTTATATTTCTATTTTGTCCTTGAGTATGTATATAAGTATATTTGTCGAAAGTTTAAATCATTCTTTATTGAAATAAAATAAATAAAAAAAAAAAATAAAAAAAAATAGTACACACATAAAAACATGTAAATTGACAATTTAGATTACGTATAAAAATAAGTACGGAAATTTATTGTTAATATTTATTTATTTTCTTTTTTAATCAAATCATTCATCTACACACATCTTACACTTTGAATTATTGATTAATAATTCTTACAATATGTACATGATATTTGTGTGTAAGTGTTTGTGTGTTTTTTCTTGCGTGTTTCCACATGACAAAGTGAAAAAAAAAAAAAAAAACAAAACAAAACAAAAATAATAATAAATTCTTTTATATGAAAGTCGATATAAGAACATACACATACACGCGATATAACAATACATTGCGGGATGTAAAGGGAAATAAAATTGCATATATATAAATGTATTCATGTAATAGTTGCGTTACACTGTTGGGTCCTCTCACAAATAGATTACCAATAGACTAAATATAAAATATAAATCGTTGTGTATTATTATTTTCCCAATTGCAATATTCACAACTGAAATGATAATAAATCGTAATAATTTCCTATGGAAAATCAGACATTACTATGATATTTATAATATATTATAAAGGATTTTCAAATTATTATTTAATGTCATTGTAATTGTCTATTAATTCATTCTCTATATTCGTCATACGATTTCCATTACTGTTATTATCAATTGAACACACGTAAGACAAAAAAAAAAAAAAAAAAAAATACTAATCACACAAATTATACATATAAATATTTTTTTAATTAGTTTTGTTTTGTTTATTCATCCATTTATTTATTTATTCATTTATTTATTTATTTATTTACTATTATTATTTTTTTTTTTTTTGTCGTCATTTATTTTCAAATGACAAAGGTATGATGTGTTGTATTGTACTGTACAGGATAAAAGATTAACGAAAAGCGATACGGTATAATAGGTACACTGATTTCTTTTTTATTCATGCATTTATTCCTTTTTTTTTTTTTTTTTCTTATTTATATATTTATTTATTTATTATTATTTTTTGTTTTCAATGTGGAAAAAAAATTTCGGTAGCCCAGTGTTTGGGATAAATTTTATTTATATTCTATTGAAAACGAGGAGCGAAAGCGATTCACAATCCATTTATTTCTTTTGCTAAATGCCCGGGGGGTGCATCTCGTAATTCACTACCCACGCAAAAGTTTCTTTAGATAAATATATATATATATATATTCTCATTTAACTTTCGTCCTCGATGGAAGGAGAAATAAAGTACAGAGTGAAAAGCCACAGATTAATTTTTTTCCTCTTTAAATTCATTTTTATTTTATATTGAATAGAATAAACAAAATAATATAATATAATATGAAATGAAAGATAAAAAAAAAAAATAATTGCAAAAATTTTATTGAGTATTATATTGACGTTGTTTATATAATACAAACCGTTAGTATACAGTCATGTTCAAGTAACAACGTATTTCCTTATAATTCCCATGAAAATAATTGCCAATGTATATATAGAGACAACAACTATGCAACTATACTCTCATACAAACATATACACACTTTGATAATTTACTGACTCTTACATACATTTTATTTATTTATTTATTTATTTATTTATTTATTATTACTTTTTTGTTATTGAAAAAAAAAACAAAAAATTTCCTCCATTCGAATATAATATCGAAATTCTTTTGGCATTTTTTGATTATTATTGATTATTATTTATTATTATCATTATTGATGCTATTACTATATACATTTTTTTTCGATTCCTTACAACGATAATATGTGCACTCACTGGTCACTTTTCAATTTTGACTTTTAAAAATAATAATCGTGTCTTATGTACAGTAGTGATGAATAATAAAAGCAAAATGAAAAGAGAGAAGAGAGAAAAATAAAAATAAAAAATAAAATACAAATGAATTCCTCAGTCACGATTTCTTAACGGTTTAGTGACACGAATTCAATGTATGATCCAGTCAACGTCGATCTAGTATACATATGCATATACATACACACACACACACACACACACACACACATATATATATATATGTATCACACAATATAACTAGGCTATTTATCATATAGATTGGCCATGTTAGTAACACCAGAAGAATAAAAAAATTCAATCTTTGAAGTATAAAAAAAAATAAAAAATTCAAGTACCTCCTCCCAATTGACTGCCAGATGAATTCAGGGAGTCAGTTATATACACACACGCATATATCTAAATATATGTTGTGAAGAAGGAAGAAAAAAAAATAATAATAATAATAATAATAAATAAATAAATAAAAAAGGTTTTGGAGATGTCGAAAGACGATTCTACTTTGACTTTTGAATGTGCTCGGTCAGGGTTCTTATCCCTCGCTACATCAAATCCTTGTGTACGCGCGGAATAAAGCGAATAAGCGAGTGAGAAAGAGAAAAAGAGAAGGAGAAAAAGATAGAAATAATCGTGGCTGGCTGCCGTGTGCACCGAGCGGGCGGCCTAAGAGAGCTAGTGTTAGGAATGTGGTACCACTGCTTGTCACAGTCGTGCACACTCACCAACACACAATCTCTACAAATATATATATATAAAGTTGTATATGTGTGAAATAATTTTCATTTATTGTTTTTTGTTAATATTATAAATGACGGTAAATTGTTATTCAATTAATAATTGTACAATATCGAGATATTTCAATTGAAATTTATTTTTTCGTTTCAAATTTGGATAAATTTTGTATTTTGTATTTTACCCGAGTAAAAATTTTTCGTCTTTTAAAATCCATTTTGTAATGAAGAAAATGAAACAAAACAAAAATTATTTGTATTTACTTGTTAATATTACGTATATTTACGCGATTAATAAAATTTCACACCTGCCAATTTAAAAGTCAAAGAAAAAAAAAAATGAAACAAAAAACACAAAAAAAAAAAAACTAATAACAATAACTATAATAATAATAATAATAATAGTAATAGTAAATAAAATTAGAAAATAATAGAATAATTTAAATATTAGAAATAAAAATGTTTTGATTAATTTTTTATATCATACAAAAAATAAATTGAAAGGTTAAATTTTATTTTGATTGTGTAAAAATTTACACTTTGACTTATCCAAATACTCACAATTGTATTGTACGACGGTTTTATTTATATATATTTATATTAAATACTTAATGTAATATGTGTTTATATATATAGTTGTAATATATGTACATATGGTTGTGTGTGGACATACATTGGCCGAGAGGACTTCTAGTCACGATTTAGTCAAGGATATAGTGAGATAGTTATCTCTCAAGTGGCGTGCGCGAGTGCGGGCGCGATCGCGCACTACGGCCTCGCTCGCGTATAACCGCTCGTTTAACTCGACGCGTACACATTATATATAAATTCACTTTGAGAAAAAAAAAAAAAAAAAAAAAAAAAGTAGTGAGAGAGGGAGTTCATGAGACAATTTAAAAAAAATATATCTGAATATATATTTATTATTATTTACTTTATTTTTTTTATTTATTTATATATATATTTTTTTTATTTCTCATTCTTGTTTTTTTTCTCACATCTCCCTGGGCAAATATTCATTCACAAAGAATTTAAGATATACGGACTAATTATTGCTACTCGCTGGTTTTTTAATTGCCAATGGAAATTATCAAGACTCCTACACATTTTCATATACATATATATGTATTGAAGTAATTGTGAGTATTTATATTTAGTCACTACACTTGTGCATTTGTATTCTCGTTGTAAATAAAACTTACTCAAATCAACATTAAATATAAATGTATATAAATTATATAGAAAATTATTTTAAATTAATCCGATGTAGCATCATTATTTATTCACTCATTTATTTATTTATTTATTTATTTATTTATTTATTTATGTATTTATTTATGTTTTTATTTTTCCTAATATAAAATTCGATTAATATTTGCGCATGATGTAAATTATTTTATTTTTCTTATAATAATGATTAGTCATTGCAGGCAATTAATAGTCAGAAACTCAATATTTTATTTTATTTATTATTATTATTATTATTATTATTATTATTATTATTATATATTTTTTTTTTCTTAACTTTATTCCAGTCCATTATTATTTATTAATTTTTTTTCTCCACCTCATTCTTTTTTTTTTCTTTTTTTTTTTTCTCTCGTCTTTCACCTCTCTGTTGTCGATTGGCTCAAAAGGTATGAACCAAAATTAGCAGCAACAAATCGATTAATCGATTCTTCTTTCTATCACATATACTTATTGTTTATGTATATATACATGATTAAAAAATTAATTTTTAAAAAAATTCATTATTTACTCACGTTTTTTAATTATTATTTCATATTTTACCATGTATTTTTATTAACATTATACATTGAGTTAAATAAAAATACAAATAACTTAAACATTTCACCAACGTTGGTGGTCAAATTCATTAATCACAAAAGTGTATAATTAATAATCGATAAAATCATTTTTCGCACTTTCATATATACATATATATATTTTTATTTCCAAACATAAATGTATATACCGTTGGTAATTTTTTTTTTTTTTTTTTCTCTCCTTAAATTTTTTTTTGTAATTCATTTATTTTCTCATACATCAAATTTTAATACTGACATATAGACAGTCATATGTGTCATGAGGTTTGCATTTGATATAAATAAGATGATATAAATAATAATATGTAAAATGATTGAAGAGAGAAGAGCCTCGAGAGGACATGAACGCATCACAAATGTCATATACTTGGTATATAGAATATATGTATAAATATTATATGTCTGGGAGGCCGCCGCCGCCCTCGTGGTCAATATACAACCGGTTTCATCGTGTGTCCACCGCGTGCGCGTATAAATATATAAATATATATGTATACATATATATACACATTGTATATATATATATATGTATATAACTCATTCAAGTATTAGTAACCGTGTATACCGGGAGCAATTACCGAGCGGCCCCTCGTGATTGCACCCGATCGCTCGCTTGGCTCGCTCTTGCACTGGTAAATAACAAACGATCTGCATAATAAATCGTTGCTCTTATAACACAAAACTGCTGTAACTTTGTACAAGTTTAAACATTTAATAAGAGAAAAAAAAAAAAAAAAAAAAAAAAAAAAAAAGAAATTAAATATATTTCAACCATTAAAACATTAATTCTCTTCAGAAAAGTAAATAAGTAAAATACACAATTTTTCATGCCGGATTTTCATAAATATAAATGAAAATAAATAAATAAATGAATAAATAAACAATTAATCTACTTTTTTTTTTTTTTTTTTTTGTTAATAATTATTACTTAAATAGTGGAATAGGGGAATGGGAGAGTGTAAGCAAGAGAGTATCAGGGATTGAATGATTTTCAGGGTGTCAAAGATCTAGAGCAAGATAAAATTTTGTTATATTGATGAGGTAGCACTCGCGTATTGATTTGGGCTTTCGTAACCCCCCCTATTCACCACCTTCACCTTCTCCTACTCCATACACACACAATTTTTTTTTTCTTTTTTTTTGTATCCTTTGTGTATTCATTCCCACTCTCACTCTCCCTCTTTTTTTTTTTTTTTTTTTTTTCCATCTTTCTCTGTGTTTTCAATATATTTTTACTTTTATTTTTTTCCTCGCTGTACCACAACTTTTGACGCTTGTCCTCTAGACCCCTTTTTTAAAACCCACAGCCAACTATGAACCATCTATCGTCCATACCTAATAACAATCCACCCCATTCATCCCTCATCACTCTTATATACACTCCAAGTGCGATAAGATCCTAGTGATACAGCATGATCATACGCGACGTTTGCAATCCTGTAGCCAATCGCAAACACACACACACACACACACACATGCCCGAATGTATTCATTGCTCCCCCCCCCCCTCCCCCCAATCCCCCACATCTTTTACTTTACTTCAATACTTTATCCATCTGACAAATATAATAGTGACTGTACCCTTTTCTACATCACTTCTACTTCCTCCTATAAACATAATTAGAAAAAAAAAAAAATCTATTTTTTATAACAGGAAATAATTTATGAATTTTAATGTGTCATAATTTATCCATTTATCTACTTGACTTTATTATTATTAGTTTTTATTTTATTTTATTTTATTTTTTTAATTTCAATCAAATACAAACAATAATTTAAAAGTAATAAAATCTTTTGATGCACACCGTAACAATGGCACTCAATAAAATACCAATAACTTCTGAGTGAACGTGTAGTGTGTATCAAAGAGACAGCTCAAATGAAGGTCGCATTCACTTGACAATGGAGATTTAAGACATTCGAGGGAGAGAGGGATTGCATATATACATATATATATATATATATATATAAAAGGAAACATCAGATATATATAATATACGCTTATGTAGTGACACATAAGGAGAATGCGTTTTACAAGCATGAACAGAGTCTGTGTCACTCTGTCTGTCTCTCTGTGTGCATGAGTGTGTATCGTCTGTGCGGCTTCTTCTACATCATCTTTTTATTATTATTATTATTATTATTATTTTTTTTTTTTTCATATTCGTTTTTGCCTCTTCTTGTACTCTCACATATATACAGTCACTCAAATCATATTGGAATGTGTATTCAGATCGCTGTATACAAATGTAGCATTGTCATCATGAGGGTTAAGTGGTCCAAGGGACGCCCTTCAATGTACTCTCTTTCTTTTTTCTCTTTCTCTCTCATCATTCTTTTGCTCTTGGTTTTTTAATGTTTGATATAAGTGGAAAAGTGGCTCAGGTATTCAAACGCGCGCGTGGTCCTTTGCTCCCTTACTTTGAAAAAAAAAAAATATATATATATATTCTCCACATATTAAATTTATATATATATATATATATATATGTAAGAGCGCTGTGTGTTTGCGAGAGAAAGAGAAAGAGTAAATAAGCTATATAGTTATGATTTGAAGAGGGATATAATAGACCTTTTTAGTTAAGTGTTTGCCACTCTGGGCTCTGCGCGATTGGTGGCACAGGTGTCAGAATGATTTTTTTTTTTTTTTAATCTTTCTCATTTTATAAGTCCCGCGGGGTATTTGGGAAACCAACGCGAACGCGCGCACGCCCGTGTGTCTGTCCTTCGTCTTCGTTTCGTCTTTTTTTATTTTTTTTTTTTTTCTTTCCTTTCTCCTTTATATGTTTTATTTGTTCGTTTCTTCCATCCACTTTGGTTGTGTGGAAGGATTAAGAGTAGTGAGACTGCGAGGCACCGACAGAAGATCAAGAGAAGAGGGAGAACACACAGTCCCTTTGGATACACGTCACTTTGACTTGGCAAGTCTTACCAATCCCTATCGATATAATCCATCTTCTTTCAAACTTTTTTTTTTTTTTTTTTTTTTTTCCTTTTTACTTCGTATTTTTTTTTATCGAAAAACATTTGTGGAATGTGTGTATGTGTGCGGCAATATATCGAAGACATATCGAGAATAAAAAAAAATTATTACTTTTATTTATTTTTTTTTTTTTTATTTTCATACTGTGTCATTGCACTATCTTGGATTTTCTATTGTTATTTATTGTCTTCAATTTTTGAATTTTTTTTTTATTATTTTTACAGGATTTTTTTCTTTTTGATTGATATTGAAGTGAATTTATTATTATTATTATTATTATTATCTTTTTCAAATTGTTTATAAATATTTTATATGATTTTTGTTTTTGTTTTATTGCAGTCTTTGCAAAGTGCAGCAAGAAGAGCGGGAACGAGTTGTGCAAATTGTAAAACTGCAACTACTACCCTGTGGCGGAGAAATCAAGCGGGTGAACCTGTGTGCAATGCGTGTGGTCTCTACTACAAATTACACAACGTGAGTAATTTTTATTTCAATATAATACAAAAAAATAAGTAAAAAAAAAAAAAACAACTCATCTATTTTTACATTAAAAACATTAAAATCACGTATTCAAGTGTTATACAAATTGAACAACTTGAAGTAGTTTGTTATTACTAAATAAAAATATTTACACGAGGGTGGTTCAATTATTTTGTGTCAATGGACATTTTTGTATATATTGGATCAACAATTGATGCGTAGGGTGACATTAAATAAATTCGCTGACGATTCAAAGACAAAAGTGAATGAGAGGGTGAACACGAACGTGTTCAACGGCGTGTGATACAGGAAGTGCCGGAAGTGAGGCCCATAATATCTCTTAAGAGTATGTACCTAAAGTACTACAATGATACTTGACAAAACAAACAAAAAAAAAAACAAGAAAAAAAAAAATTATAATAAATAAATAAATAAAATGAAATAATAATAATAGGAAACAATTATAGATGTTGATGAGAAAAAACAAAAAGAAAATCATCGAAATACACAAATTTTTTTTTTTTCAATCATAAAACAACTAATGAAATAGAATAAAAATAATTTTCTCGGTTATTCAATTCAATATATGAATATAAAAGAAATTTCATGTAGGTTTTAATAGAGATTCTCATATTCTCTCTGTGACATCACTGAAAATATAACAGTCTACATACAGATACTGAAATAGAGGAAGAGAAAGAGATTGGCGGCAAGAATTGAGTTCCCATCAGATTCAAAGCAACAATAATGTTCAACTAAAACGTTCTCAATATGTATCTATATGTGTGAATACACGTGTATATATATATATATATATATATGTGAGCGCTCCCTTACTTCACAATAGCAACCCGATATTTCATTGCTAAACCAACGTACGACAAACTCTCGAGTATCCTCCTTCACAGTTTATTTCTCTTATTTTTTTTTTTTTTTTTTTTTTTGTTATCCAATGTATATACACATGGATACATGTATGTATTTATATACGTAATAGGTAGTTTAGAGGCTTTGCGAGTAGGCCGACACGACAATTTAGTTCGGTATATATAACTGATGCGAAGTAATGACACCGTCGGATGTTTTTTTTTTCCCTCTATTTTTTTTTTTTTTTTTTTTTTTTTGTGTCCGGTATTGAAATTTAAAGGAGCAAGAGAACTTTGAATTATAAACTGTTTATAGGGTAAATAATGTATGGAAAACCACCCCTGGGCGCATACTACAAAGTATATCCTTTGCATTCTATTATTATTTTTTATTTTTTTATTTTTCTTTATATATATATATATATATATACTTTAGACACGAAATTTATTCATTTATTTCAATCATTTAAAATTTATTTATTTTTATTTTTAATATTATTATAAAACATAAATATGAAAACAATTTTGTAATGGAGATAATTTTTTTTATTTATTTATTATATTAATTGCAATGGAAATTAAATAAAGTATAAGTGTACGTGTGAGGAGGGAGACGAAAAAAAATTAGAAAAATTTTCTTAGGGTTGAATGATTTATTATTTTTTTTTTTTTGTTTTTTATTTTTATTTTTTTATTTTATTTCATTTCGAAAAGGGTTCATATATTCAAAGAGCGCGTGCGCCAGTAGCTTGGGGATTAATTATCAGCCATTGCTAATTGGCTCAGAGATACTCTTCTCAACTGACGCGACTCGACACGTAACGCATTCGTCAAGCTTCTCTCTCTCTCACTCTCACGCGTATGCACACGCACACACACATACACACATACACAAACTCGCCTTCTGCATCAACCTCTTACAGTTTTACTTTTTGTACATAATTTTTTTTTTGCCCGGTCTTTTTCTTCTTTTTTTTTTTTTCTTTTTTTGTAAATTTGCACACAGTGGGAGCTTTATTTTACAGTAATTTCTTTCTCGTATTTTTTCATTCCTCATCAATTTTAACCCTCCGCACATCACGTGTAATTTCAAATGTAGCGTAATGTTAATACAGTGAATCGTTTTGTTTTATCACTGAGCAATGGCGCTCTGTAATTGCTGAAGAAATTTCACTTGTCCATCCAAAATTCTTATAATTTTAACACTAGCTATTAATTATTTCTCCTTTTAATTTATATATATATACTTCATTTTTTTTTTTTTTTTTTTTTGGTGCAATTAAACAGGATAATAAAATGTAGAGAGAAATGAATGAGAAAAATAATAAAAATGAAAATAAAAACATACAAAAAAAAAAAATTAAATAAATTGAAATGAGAAGAAACAAATGGAAAGTAAAAATGAATGCATGAAGAGATAGAAGAAGAAAGGTAAATAAGCTAAACGGGGAAAAAGAGGAAGAAAAAGAGAGAGAGAGAGAGAGAGATGGAAGGGAGGGAGGTTGCAAAGCAAAGGCCAACCCAGACACGTTTCCCGGTAATCATTAATTAAATGAGAGAGGGTCGGCCCGTCGCTAAATACTCGCGACACGGAGAGAAAATAAGAGAGCAAGAACGAACAAAAGAAAGAGAGAGAGAGTAGAGGGTGGGAGGGACACGCCGGCGAGGAATAAATTGTCCGTAGTACGATGGTCTTTTGCCCTCATACTGTATTTAATACTTGAAAAAAAAAAACGAGTAATCAAGGGAAAAATAATAACAAGTATATATATGTATATATATTGTATTTATACGCGTAAATACATCAGAAAAGAGGCCACTCCTGGATAAAAATTCACTATTTAACTATATATATATTGTGTGTTTTGTTTCGTGACACGCAGTGATATTTGATTTGCAAAAATGCAGAATACCCCCCCCCCCCCCCCCCCTCCCCCCTCCCCTTTACACTCAACAGGAAGTATATATAAATAATATTTTTTTTTTTCTGATTTTTTTTTTTTGTCCTCTTTTCAATCTTACGAACGTTGTGTGACTTTCAATAAATTCACGTCTGCGTGTTAATTCTTATTCTGCCCATTTTTTATTTTTGTTTTTTGTTATATTTTTCCTCTTTTATTTATTCGTTGTTTTTTTTTTTTTTTTTTTTTGTTCTTGTACTTTTTTTTTTTTCATCCTCCACTTCATTGAATATAAGTACGGTAAAATTGTGTTGCTAATGAAAAGCATCGTTAAAATCGTAAAACATTGCCAATGTGTTAATGGTATCGTGCTTGGGGACAGTTTGATGAAAAAAAAAAAAAAAAAAAAATGTAATAATAGTAATGATAAAAATGATAATTACATACAAAAATGAAAGAAAAAAGTTTTTTTTTTTTTTTCAAATAAAAGAGACGTAAAAGAGAAAAAAAATTACAGAGTCCCATAAATTTTAAGGGTACAACTTTGAAATACAATCCAAATGTAAAATTAAAATGTATTATGTAAGTATAGGTCACAGATGTATATTTTTTTCAATAGATTTCGTGACGATTAACAGTTAACTGGACTTTGTATATCTTTGATTTATTTATTTATTTTTTTTTTTTTTACTTTTTTTGACTTTTAAAAATCCATACATATATTTATAAAGTGGTAACGAAAAAAAAAAAAAAGTTACGATTTTTCTTCAATTTATCTGTCTTCATTTTTTTTTTTTTTTTTTTTTCTTCCTCGTTTCTATAAATGCTACAAATATTCAATGACTTGTCAAAATTTTTTATTCGCAATTTAAATCTCTTTTTGTTCTTTCCACTTGGAATTTTTTTTTTTTCTTTTCTCTTCTTTTTGTTCACGTTCATACTTGTAACATTTTATATATATGCACTTACACACTGTTCGCTTCTCCTTCACCACCCCCTATGTATATATATATATATGTATATATATATATATATTGGCGGCACTGATGGTCGACCTCACTTCTTCACCGACGGTACTCTGACCGGCTCGCAAGATCGTAGATAGACCACGTGTGTTCCTCCTTCTCGAGACAGTATAGAAGTCGAGAGTTAGCGCGAGTAACAGTTGAACAAAAAAGCAAATAAAAAAAAAGGATATGAAAGAAATGTAATAAAAATAAGAAGAAATAGGAGGAAGAGAGAGGAAGAGAGTGGAGTGTAGAGATGTGTGGAGGAGGGATCAAGAGAGAAAGAGGGTGAAAAGAAGAAAAGGAGGACGGATCTGGAATCGTTAAGATAGAGCAATGCGATAACACGGGGGCCAAACTTTTTCTTTTTTTTCTTTTTCTTTTTCTTTTTCCTTCACAGACACTCATACAATCGCGCACATCCCTATATATATATATATATATATATATATATATATATATATTTAAACGTATAAATGCAAGTCCAAAATAAAACCAAAAAATTATTTCATCTCCGACGTGTAAAAATTTTACCTCAAATAAACAATATGAAAAAAAAAAAAGAAACAATTTCTAAATAAAAAATAATGAGACACTCGAATTAATTTTCTCAGAAGTGTCTTCTTCGTTTTTTGTTTTTTTTTTTTGGTTTTTTTTTTTTTCTTCCTCTTTTTCTCTTCTCTATCTCAGTTTCTGATTTCCGTCGTTGGCATTTTTGTTTTGGGTCTTCTAACATTACCAACATCAACTATGCTCTTTCCTCTCTTCCCTTATAGGTATATATATGTATATATAGATTTAATGTTGTCTACAAACTAATATAAAGAGCTGTAACGCAGCCGATCGTGTGACCCGTAAAATATTTCCAAGAATTTTTGAACCCGCACTATATCGGTATATATATATATGATATGTGCTATGTGTGCGTTGTGTGTCCTCTCATCCGATCCGCATGGATCGATCAAGGTCAATCGTATTTTATATACGAGTATTAAAAATCCTGTGACTTATTTACAAACGCATTCAAACCAAAACAATTCAAAATTCAAAATAAAATATTTCCCATGGTAAAAATAGAAAAAAAAAAAAAAAAATTAATTAATATTTCATATTTTATATATTTATTTTTGCTTCTACTATTTTTGATTTATAAAATAAAATTTACATTGACTTTATAAAGATAGTATAAGTGACATATTGGATTTTATAAATGAAAATTGTCTTTATGTCTGTATGACACGCGTATACACACGCATTACCCTCCATGATCTTTTACTCTACAGCAGACGATAGAGTTCATGCGAGTCCACTCATATATAGCCACTGCATCACTATACCGATATCATCTCAATCGCGATGCTTCCTGTCTTGATCTTTAAGCTCGGCGCGAATTCAAGAGTGGAACGATAAATATAGCTCCAGCTTACCAAGAATCGTAAATACACTTTTGCAACTCTCTGATTGAACGATAAAACGCATAATTTTAGGACTTTCTGCACTTTAGTTTGAATCTTGACATAACGATCGAAAATATCATCGCGTGCTCACCACATACTGTCGTCGTTGGATTTTTCTTCATGCATATGCTACTGTACATCATCAGACAATTTCGTTTATTTATTTATTTATTTTTTTTTTTTCTCTCTTCTATTTTACATTCTTCTTTTTTTTTCTTTTTCTTCTTTTTCTTCTTTTTCTTCTTTTTCTTCTTCTTCTCACATGTCTTTTAATATTATATATAAACATTATTTATATTTCCATTATTTTTCATTTCTTTTTTGGAGAAATTCAGAGAATATGTCGATGAAGAATTTTAAGTGAGTTGCATTTATATGTCGGTATTGACAGTGTTTTAAAGTTAAAGGAAGTTGTTAAATCCTTGTACATATACGCGGAACAAACATTAAAAAAAAATAAAAAAAAATCGAATTTGTATTCGCCAGTATGCGTTGCAAGTGAAATAATATAACATTCTAGTCGCGCACATACGTCAAGCGAAAGCCTCAGAAAGTCTCTCTTATTCTCTTTCCATCATAATAATTTTCTTCTCAAGTGTCAATGTAAAATATAAATCACCGATTAATGCCAAAACAAAAAAAATAACAAAAAATAACAAAAAATAACAAAAAAAAATGCAGGGGAAAAAAGAGAAGGAAACACACGAAAAAAAAATTGTTATCACCTGATGGAAAAAAAAAGAAAGAAAGAAAGGAAGAAAAAAAAATTCAATCAATCAACTGAAGACCCAAACAAAAAAAAACAAAAAAAAAAAACAGAAGAAAAATATTAAAATCCTATTGTCTGAATGAATGTATACGCGTTGGACCTCACTATCCAACCAAAACACTCTCATAAGCACATATATATATGGATATATAAAAGGGTGTAGAAATAAATAGTGGGGAGAAGGAGATAGAGGAGTTGCAATGAATTGCGTATGCGAGCGGCGTGCGGTTGCATCGTGTGTGACCACATCAATCGCCGGCTCTCGAATATTTTATCTTCTTTCTCCTCTCAACCATCCTACACCACATACAATATCTGTACTTGTCTCCCTCTCTCTCTTTCTCTCTTTTATGTGTCTGTTCACGACAAACTCCCCTTTTTCGTTTGCACCTCGCACTTTTGGGACACCCGCGCTTCAACTCAATGCGCGCTTTTATCCTTCCCATTATAAAAACCATTCTCATTGTATTCAAATGATTTTTGTTAAATCCGTGGGAAATGCCTCAATCAAAATATCCAATTGCATATAAAACATTAACTCAACTAAATTTATATATATATATATATTTTTTTTTTTTATATATCAATACTTTCATCTCCGTACAATGCATTCTCCTTTTTATAACGCCGCTAATTTGACAAATTTGAACAATTGCATAATTCAAAAGAAACAAATAAAAATAATAAACAAGTCATTGACTGTCTGGACATTTGCAGTAACTACTAAAGAATGCGATCAAAAATTTTAAACTATATATAATGCATAAATGACAGCACGTGCGAATAAAAGGAGCGAATATAGTTGATGCGTATATAAAGATCATAGTTGAAAAAAAAAAAAAAAACTAATAAATAATAATAATAAATATACAAAAAATGAATATATATATATATATATATGAAACAGAAGTAAGGGAATAATATAAGACAAGCGCATACACGCGCATCCTCTTGTCCTCCTCTCTTTATAATACCGGGAACCTTTTTCCCCAAGTTGGCAGTTGCGTCACGTCGCGGCGACTACAAAGTCCCGCCGAGAGGACTCACGCTCGTTTCACTCTCCCTCTACTTGTCTTGTACCCGCCACTATTCGTCAATTCTCATTCTCTCTTTCTCTTTCTCTCTCTTATTTCTCTCTTTCGCGCTTTTCAGTCTTTTTGGCACTCACTTTATTTTTCGTATATGTGTATCTATTTATTATTCTGTCAAATATTGCACGGTATTGCACACACCTCATATTATTGAGCACGCGCATCTTCTCAACCACTTGGACTACTCCATTCTATTATATACAAAATTTATTATATCGTTTACAGATGACATACATTGGTCAATACTACAGAAATATATATATATATCTGTCTGTGAGTGTGTATATTTTGTTAAGTATTGAGGGCGTTAGCGAATTAATTGCACAAATTGTCAAGCTTGCGTGGGGTAAAAAGAGAATACAAGCGCCGGCTGTCTCGCCGACGGAGAAAAAAAGGTCTGAGAATTCAATAGTTGCATCTCGTTCTTGTAATATATATTATATTTTATTCATGTTAGTATGTGAATAATACAATGTGTGCCAGTGGTAGAAAAAAAAAAGAAGAGAATTGTATAATAAGCTGTTGTCGGTGACGTAGTTAACACAATGACGACGAATTGTGAGGTCTGACGATTTGCTAAATTGTGTCCAACAGCGTGTGTCCGTCACTTTCACAACTATAAATGCACTCACTACCAGGAATCTGAAAGATTTTTATTAATTGACAAATTAAATGCATATTTGTGTGTAACTATGTGTTGGAATATAAATATGTATGTGTGTATATTGCAGTGAATTATTTTCTCTTCTTTCATCTATTGTTGAGTATAATTTTCAATCCTCAACTCGTTTTAATGTTATAAACGCATGACACTTTGTCATTTATCACGGTATAACTATTTCTATTACTAGTTAAAAACACCAGTGAGTCAAATGGAGAGGGAAAGACGGGTGTAAATTTATGTTTTTCAATGTATATTGTGTATTTTATTTATTGTCATTTGAAAATATATTTGCGGATTGAATGACTTGCAATTAATAGAAACAGGATAGTACACATAGATGTGTATGTAAATATCGATTGTCAAGATTGGATTTATTGCTACTGAATTCCAAGTACATATATTCATTGGTAAATATGGACATTTGTTGCATTGCTGTATTTATTTTACTATATATTCAGATAAATATATTGACAATCACGATTTTCTCATTGTTTTCAACTGATTACTTCTATTATATCTCCACTGTATATTACATATCCTTGATGGCGTTGCGTCGTGTGTATATTCTAACATTTCTACATACATTTCATTTTATTCTTATTCATCATATATAAGAAAAAGAAGAAAAAAAAAACACACACACACACACACACAATCGTAGTTATATTAATTTTTAGTGATTTCTTTATTAACACTTATCTCTTAAGTTTTAATTACCTAACGAATTGTTGTCTCCAAATGTTTCAGGTTAATCGACCATTGACAATGAAAAAGGAGGGAATACAAACACGAAATCGTAAATTATCATCAAAGAGCAAAAAGAAAAAAGCTGGTGGATGTTTGGGTCTTGGTGGTGTCATGGGCGATATGATTAAAGCAGGTGGACATTTGGATCTCGATAATAAACCATTCCATTCAGGATTTGGTTCGCCTATGGGTATGTATTGAAAATTAATTAAATTCCCATATATTTCACAAATAATTTTATTTAATTATTAATTTTTAATATTTTTTTTTCATTTTTTTTTTATTAATAATTGTATTTACAGCTACCTCACAACATCATCACACGATGCATCCGGCGGTCCAACATTACATGTATCATTCAGGGGTTGGTATGGCTGGTGGACTTCATCAAGGATTTGCACCACCAGCACCACCGCCAATGCATCCACATTCTCATCCCCATTCGCATTCACATCACATGACAAGTCTTCAGAACCTTCAACTTGCTGCCACGACGAATGCCATGGTTTGTTTTCATTTTTCATACATAATAATAATAATGAAAACACGAATAAAAATTGACTTTTCATGAATTGAAATTTTTCAACTTATCCCAACTATGAAGTAGATATGAAAAATCATTGATAATATGAATAGCTCATTTCGTTTTATATATCGAGTAATTTAATGTATTTATAATTGTACTCATATACTCATGTATGCCTATATAATCGTTGAAAAATTGGATTATTTATAAATATGGTGGGTTTTGTTTTGATTTTTTTGTTACAGACTGGTTGGCGATCTGAGTACACATGAATGAGCACTTATGATCATCAACAGTAGTATCAGTAGTTGCAGCAATACCAGCAGTTGAGGACACATCCCACCACACTGTCATCAGCTTCATTTATCAAAGTTTTGCGTTATATTCAATGGTATTCGTTGTACATATATTCGTATATTTATATATAAATGAAAAAAAGTCTTGCGCGTATTAAGTGTGTGAAGAAAAAAAAATAAATAATAATAATAAATAAATAAAAACAATACACGTGAGTCGTTGAATTTTTTTTTTTTTTTTTTTTTTTAATTATTGGAAACACGAGTCTACACAAGATTCGTTATAGCGGATCATTATTATATAGATGTATGAAAATAATACATAATGATGTCGTGTAAACGCGAGATTCCCTGTAAATATGTAAAGTATACCGTAGGGTGATTTAAACGCCCCCCGGTCCCAAGTACAAACGAAGTCATCTATCTTTATCGAGTCGTTATGTTACTGTAAATATACGTGAGTCGAAAAGGAAAAGGGGGAAAAAAAAAAATAATAATAATAAAGAAAATGGCGGGATGCAGGAAAAATAAAACGAAGAACATGATAATGAAGAAGAAGAAGCAAAAGTTGAAACGGAATAAAACCAGAACAAGCAAAGAAACAAAAAAATTAGAAGAGACGCGCACACAATATAATATATTTAAGTAATTAATATAAAAATTTTATTAAATTTTGTTTCAGTGGCATTTATTGATCTAGTGGAATTTATAAATTGCCATATACGCGAAGAAAAGTTGGAAAAAAAAAAAAAAAAAAAACAACAAAAAGATAAAAAAAATTCTGAACTAAAATTTAAATTATTCATCAATAATAATAATTGCACTTGACTCATTAAAATCATTTAGGTTTGGAATTTTTTTTTTTTTTTCTCTAAATAAAATGTAATAGTTTTTTTTTACTCATTAAGTGAATTGTATAACATACACACATATTCATCTATACACAGATATTGAATACATGTATATTCAGTCCACACCCTCACTTCTATTAATGAAAGATGAGGAAAAAAAAAAAAGATTGATTCTTCCATCAAAAGTGTAAAAAAATATTGAGGAAAAATAATAGAAAAAGAAAAAAAAAAAAAAAAAACTTTCATTCCATTAATTTCTCTCGTCCCATCCCGCACTCCTCATCATTACACATTTTATCGATCAATTATCGTGCAATTTAAAGTAATGAACAGAGATTTTTATCGTAAACACGACGTGGCTATTCTGCTTCACTCAATCATCTTTTCTATTATATTTGAAGTAAAACATTATTTTTTTGTTTTATTTTTTAAATTATTTTAATTACTATCAATGAATTGAAAAAAAAAAAAAAAAAAATACAAACGATCAAAATCATGTGAAACAGTAAAAATTTTATTTCACAATAATATATTATTATTATTATTATTATTATTTTTTTTTTTTTCAAAATGTGGAAAATTCAACAATATAGATTATTATGTAGAATTATTGAGTTTTGGTAGGTTCTTGAAGTTGTGTTTTCGAGTATGATTTCACGGATTTACAATTTACGAGTAAAAATTCGAAAAATAAAATAGAAAAAAATTTGGATAAATTAACCGTAAGAAAACTGTCAAAATTTCACAGTCATAAATTTATCCATTTACAAAAACAATAACTGAATAAAAATTATTCAAATGAAGTAATTAAATATATAAATAAAATACTGAATGGTCATGTAAAAAAAAAAAAAAAAATTTCAATTAACATAAACACACATATGCACACATAACAAAATACGTATACACGTAGATCTGTATAATGAATTTTATGATTAAATTCTGTTGCGCATACATGTGTGAATATTTAAACATTTGAAAATAAAATAAACTCACTTACATAAAAATTTTTTTCATCTTTCAACATTTGTGTAATATATATATTTTTTTTTTATTAGATCAAAATAAATATAATAATATCATATATAAATATAAATAAATAAATATATATATATATATATATATATTTATTTATTTATATACATGTATATAGATTGTAAACGATAGTTAATGTCACATGGTAATCAACCAATGGGAGATAAGTGATTGTGCATAATTTTCTCAGTGGCTAATCAAGATACATTTAATATAGATAGTCAAAGTATTTAAATAAATAAATGGAAGGTCACTAAAAATTAAACAAAAAAAATTGTTCAACACGAAAAAACGTTCAGTGGTAAGTTTTCTATAAAAATGAAGAAGAAAAAAAAAAAAAGATGGAATTATCAAAGGTTTTAAAGAAATAATAAAGTAGTTGTCGTAAGTCACATGAAAGACTAGAAGAAAAAAAGAAAAAGAGCAAAAGAGAAATCGAAGATGAGAGACGATACCATATTGTGATTTTTGATTATAGATGTTATATGTTCTAATTTAATTGATAGATTGCCGTGCGCTTTGAGCGATTGAATAAAGAAAAAGATAATCCTTTCTTTTTACTCTGTGCGATGATATGAATATTAAAGAAAAAAAAAAATATATATATATATATAAACAGAACTGTAACAAGAGAAAAAAATATATATATTTATGGATAAAGCAGCATAAATAATTAATCGCGAAAACGCAAATTTTTTTGAGACTTGAACGATTTTCCGTGAGAATGAGTTTGTATAAGTGAAAAGAAAAAAAAAAGAGAAAGAAAAAAAAAAAAAAAAAACAAAAATATAAATAAATAAATGAATAATATTAAAAAATTTTCACGGAATTATCGAAAACACGGTGATTTTTTATTTACAAACACGAGTCTATAAATATAAGTAAAAATAAATAAATAAATAAATAAATAAATAAATAAATAAATAAATAAAGGAATATCTATTATATAGAATATTATTAGGGACTGTAGATTGTAGATGTATAAAATATAATTTTTAAGTGGAAACGAACAAAAAGAAAGAAACAAACAAATAAAATACAGATTAATAAATAAGAGAAAAAAATTGAAAATTAAAAAATTAAAAAAAAAAACAAGAAATAGAAATTAAAGTATAAACAATAATGAAATACAGAGACAATGGACAAAAAAAATATCTTGAAATATTTAAGTAATGGGGAAAGGGTGAGGGAGGGGGGGAAAGAAAACAGCAGAATAAATAAAAGAAAATTAATATGAATAATTATAAACAAGTGTCATCGCCTGATGCGCGACACAACGATGTATAAAAAAAAAAAAAAACAACAAAAATAAAAAAAAAACAACAAAAATGAATGTAAAATACTATTGTAAAAAAAACACGTTTTAACTTAAAATAAATTAAATGATAAATCATAAATAAAATATAATCTTTTTTTTTTTCATAATTTCTTTTTATTTATTCTTATTATCATTATTATTCTTATTATTATTATTATTATCATTTTCTATTCTTTTATCTTTTTTCCTTCTTTCTTTTTGTTTAGAGAAAAAAAAAAAAAAAGAATAGCAACAATATTTTATTGAATTGGAAATAAATGTATCGTACAAGCGCCATATGAAACATCATCATTTCGCTTGATAAAGTTATTCTACTGTCATATATAAATTTATATACTTACAATATAAACTTATATACATGTCGTGAATTATTTATTGAATCAATTAATCATAAATTATCAAAGCAAGAGAGGCTCTCAGGTTTTCTGCAGAGTCGTAAATCAATTTGTGCATGCACACACGCACTTTTTCCACATTTTTTTTTTTCCTCATTCTATTTTTTATTCTTATTTATTTATTTATTTTTTTTTTCGTTTCTTATATTTTTTCATCAACTATCCATCTATATATGCTCACACACGTATATATATATATATATACATACATACACATAAAATATACATACATATATACTCCATTATATATAATCTTTCTCTTCATCTCTCTTTTCTCTTTTATTTCTTTCTCGACGTGCGCAACATACTCGTCCTCGAGTCTTGGCTGATCGACGATGTGCGAAAACAAAGTGGGCAGTGATCGTATCGATTGCCACGCGGTATATTAATTAGCCTTGCTAACTTAATTAAAACCCTTATCACCTTATTGTACATATATGTGTGTATATATATACACAAATATGTATACAATATAATGTTAACATGCAAATCAAAATGCTCCCCAAGGTGTGGATAACGCGTGTGTTTGCATTTAGATATGGATTTGATATTATTAATAAAATTGCTGATATGATTGCAATCACAAATGTGTGTTTGTGGATAAATATGTTCAATAATTTTATGAAGTGCAACAATTTTACTGCACCACATTATATTCAATTGTTTGTTACCCTATAAAATTTTATCTGATATGGCAATGGATTAAATTTAGCTACCGCAATTGCAAAATATATATGTATTTATAAGTATATTTACTTGAAGATAGAATTTTTTGGTTGTATTTTTTTTTTTCTATTTTTTTTCTTTTTTTTTTTTGGTATACAAATGTATTATGATTTTATGTATTTGAGGATATTTTTTTACAGTAAAGAAATGCATCCACATGTGAGGTATATAGCAATGCAGTTGGAATAAAGGTGGGGTGAATTTGCCACAAAATCCATCCACGTAAATCCACGCAAGTCCATTGTCATTCTAGCACAAGTCGGTTTCATTTCACGGTGAATTTAATTCCGATAGGAAGTTAAATCTTCAGGACCAGCTGTCGTAAGTCGGGGGCGAGACCCTTTCACGTTGCGCGATACAACTGGCAAAGAACGAAGAAAAATATATTTATGTATGTGTGTGTATATGTGTATTTGTGAGTGTAGAAGAAGCAATGACGTCCCACCACGAGATATAGGATGTGGGCTTCCTATAAAAGTGACAAAAAAAGTGACCGGGATTACGCAAATCCCATTCAACTTATGTTTTTTTTTTTTTTTTTTTTTTTTTCTCTCCGTATAAAAAAAGTCGATGCACAAGAGCTTCTCACGATCATCCACCATTTCCACATCACTTGATAAATTTATCGTCGATAGAATATAAAATTCATTGTCTAAAAGAAAAAAAAAAAAAAAAAAAAAAAAATTTTATCAATTCACCGTTTTAATATGCATTTTTATTTATTTTTTTATCGTAAAATTTAGTATTGTAATAATAATTTATCGAAGTGAATCAATGTAGAAAATCAGTTATTTAGTTATTGATGAGACAATTCATGTGCGTCAAGGGATGAAATAAATTCAAGATTGAAATCCTTATTGGTGATATTCCGACATGTTCACAATGATTTAATATGTCATTGGGTCAAGTGGCCCTTATATTCAAGGGTCAACATTACATCAAGTGTAAAAATGGAGCTTTACTGTTCACCCTCGTAAAATATATTCGTGTCTACTTTTAAGGAAATAAATAAAAATGAAAAAAGTTAAGAAAATAAATCACCGATTGATTATACGTAGGATTTAAAACTCACACAAATTGATATCAAATGTAAAACGACATTTTTTAATTTAAAAAAAAATATACATATTAATTTTTTAATCAGATAAAATTTTAATCGATAAATATATCACCCTATACAAAACAACACAACCCTACATAATATTCTTCATTGATTCATTAATAATCAACAATTCAAAGTTTGAAAAATAAATAGAAAGACCTTTCGTTCATCAAATGAAGTAGCCAACATTTTTTTTTTTTTTTTCCTCTGAATAAATTTTTATTCTCTTCTAATTTTACATATTACAACTTGTATCGTGTTGAATTAAAATCAGCACGCAAGTCTATTGTGATTTTACAGAGTCTAAGAAAATATTATATATACATCATAATTCCAAAATTAAACCACTGACAATACTGTTAGTATTTTATTTATATATATATAATTTTTTTCTTGTATTCTTCTCTATTTATTTTTCTTGTTCTTCGATACGATTCAATTAGTTTCATCTCGTGATTGCCACAATTTCCAATGTGACCCCAAAGTCATGCAAACAATCAAGACTCAATCTCCGGTAATTTCAAATAATTACCACACACACATATAGGTACATCTATACATATATATATATATATATAAATAACGGCAAATGAAAGACATACGATCTACTTCGTATTATTTTCGTTATTCTTCTTCTTCCTGATTTTTTTTTTTTTTTTTTTTTTTTTTTTCACATTCAATAAAATAGTAATTTACTTTCTCTCTTGGTATATTGTTTAGATATAATTCATCACAACGGTATCATTAATATAACTCGTTGATGTGCGTATAGGAGTACAGAGTGATAATAATTAAAAATAAGGAAAAAAATTTTTTTATTTATTTATTTATTTTTTTTCATACAAATTAATTTTTTTTTTTTTTTTAATTGATATCATCACTATAAAAATATTTACATTATGATTACTTTCCATTATAAAATATAACTTTTTTTGAATTTTATTTGCGTCGTGACTAGAAATATATTTGCCATTGATTGTGTCTGAAAGTTTGCTGTAGGTGTAAGGTAAGAAACTTTTTATGCACAAACATTGCTGGGCGTGTTTGCGATGGTTTCCTAGGTTGGAAAAAAAAGAGAAAAGAAAAAATGACTGGAAGAAAAAAAAAGTGAAAGATATTATACATACATATATATATATATATAGGATGAATCGATATTGAACCATGGGATTAATCACATCACCTCAGTTGATCGGATCGTTTGGAGTTAATCTAATTCCACCTCTAAAACACGAAAAGCAAAGAGAAGTAAAACTTAAGAATAAGAAACGAGAAAGAGAGAGGAATAGAGACTGGGAGGGAGCGAGAGGCGAGAAAGAATAAGGAGAAGGCGGAGGAGAAGAAAGGGCCTCGGTAGGGCGCCCCGCCTCAGGTGCTAAAGCGTTGATACGTTGGATATGATCGACGCAGCGCATCGTGAGAAGGGAATTCTTCACTTCGTTTCATCTATGTGAATGTATATTCATTTGTGTGTGTGTGTGTGTGTGTGTGTGTGTGTGTGTGTGTGTGTGTGTGTGTGGTTATCTGTAGTTGTATTTGTGTATATGCGAGAGCGCCGACCGACGAAGAAAGATTGAACGACTTCAATATCATCTAGCTCAGCAATCTTTGGAAAAAAAAACAAAAAAAAAAATTTCTTTTTTTTTTTTTACAATTTTTTTTATTCTTCATTTATCGACAGGCAAGAGCGAGCGCGAATGATGTTTAAAAAATCCCAGGGTAGAAATAAAAAATTTTTTGAATCTGATTTTCGTTATATTTTTTTTTATTTATTATTACTTTGATGAATATTATTGTTCATTTTTTTTTTTTTTTTTTTTCTTGGAGTCGCGATGACTCAACAGTTTATTTATATTTAATATTATATATATATATATACACAATGTATATTTAAGTGAGGGTCTGTTGGCTAATGAACCAACTAATTTGTACATTGATATATTGTAATTTGTTTTACGTTACAGACAAAAGATAAAGAAAATGGAAAATTTTTGAAAAATCATCATTTGAAATATTCAATGGGGCAAAGAAAGAAAAATGGAAAGAAAAATTGAATAGTGCATGGGTGAGTGGAAGAAGGAGAAAAACAAAAAAAGACCAGATGCGAATAATAAAAATGAGTGCATGAATGAAAAAAAAAAAAAATAATAAATAATAATAATAATAATAAATGAAATGAAATAATGTAAAACTGTCCCAAAAAGCAGTTTACAATAGTAAGATTATGAGAGAAAGAGAAAGAAAAAAGTGGAAAAAGAAAGAAAATGGGGCACTTGAAAAAAAAAAAAAACGAATTCAGGGGTGGCATTCACGTAACAGAATTGAAGACGAAGCAAAATAAAATGTATATACATGTGAGATACTTGGAGAAATTATAGGTGGTGAAAATCTGTAGGGCAAACAGGAAGACCCTCAGGATAAATTCTCTCTGTGTCTGTGTGTGGATCGAGTCAATCCATGCAGGAAATCGTATTTTTCTTCCTCTCTTCTATTATTATTTTTCTTTCCTCTTTTATATACTTGAGAATCTTTTTTTTTTTTTTTTTTTTTTTTGTCATTGTCATCTTTTAGTAAAAGTGGTTTGACCTATTGAGCGCATTTATATACACATATAATATGTATACATATTTATCCAATTGAAAAAATAGTCTCGAATGTATTTATTTTGAAATAAAAATACTAGAAAATATTTGAAAAAAAAAAAAAAATTTCTTGCAAAACAATGAATAGAAGATGAAGACATTGTTAGTAATTTAAAGTGTAAATGTAATGTATATTCATATATATATATATATTTATACATATATACATAGACATAAATGACTTAGTTACTACACTTGTATTGTTATGTATAAAAGTGAGCTCGTTCACTCTTCACTTTATGCTACACCCGCTAGTTAGTCTCTCATAAATGCCGCGACATAAATTATCGACGAAGGGCTTTTCAACTCACGTGTTCTCTCGTCCGCGCATATCTGGGGAGTGTTTGCATGATGGTCCACCTCCCGTCAACGCCCTCACTGTAATAAAAAGAGAATGAAGAAGTGAGGTAAAAAGAGAAGTGAAGTGAACGAGAGAGAAAGAAAGAAAAAAAAAAGAGGGAAATACATACGTTATTCTTATTCGTTTACATCATTTCCTCTTCTTTCAACATTTTTTTTTCTCCCCTTTTCTCCTTTCGTTTCTTATTTTTCGCTCTCTTTTCTCTTTTCTCATTTCTCATTTTTGTTTTTTGTTTTTTGTTTTTTTTTTTTTCTTCTCATACACAAAAAAAATTTATGATGAAGGGCGTCTTTGGCTTGTGATATTTCAAAGGGTCATCATACACTCACTCAGTAAATATTGTTTATTGAGACGTCAACGAAAATGTATTAATGTATTGTGCATATATTGACAAGTAACGCCCACACAACATATTGTCTATATACATTTTAAATACTTATACATACATAATTTTAATACTATTTAAGAATAAATATATTATACGTATTATAATAAATTTATTTAGTGTAAAATTATTTGGGATTAGTGATAATGATGATGAATTTTTTTTTTTAATAAGAATAGAAATCCAAATATATTTATTATGATTAATATTTTCCTTTATTTCTATTCAAACAATTTACATTCACTATATCGCATAACATTTTTCTTTTTTTTTTTCTTTTATATATTCTATTTCATTTATTATTTCATTTTTTCATTCTCACAATTTTACTTCCTCTCTTTATATATATATATTTTTTTTTTCATTTCTTTCTCTTTCACTATGTCTAATATATATAAATATATATAGCTTTTGTTTCGTTTTGCTAGGCCTTTTTTTCGCCCATCATGGAATAATCGAATAAGATTGATGAGGACAGCATGACTGGCAGAGTTCACGGTCCAATGCTGCGCGCCAAGAGAGCATCACAATCAACATATACATACAGATATAAAATATTATATATATTTAACTTTGTATCTGTGATTCATTATAGAGACACGTTGATTATTAAACAGCGTAACATTGCATATTATATGGATGATTATTTTTAGGTAAAGACACGATATTTATTTCAGAAAAAATAACAAAAAATTGAAGCAGAAGCAAAAATATATATATATATATATTTATATCCCAAATATATAAAGAATATTTGAATATTTATTTTCAATATATTTATTAATTATGAAATGTTGGTATAATAATTTTTTTTATATAGGCAAATACAAATTATTATATTTATTAATTTTATGTATTCAGAAGCTGAAAGGTCATCGGTGCTGTGAATTCAAGAGTTTATTTAGTTCGAGATTATTATTAATTTTCATATATATTTTTTTTTTCCTCTCCCTCTCCCTCTCCCTTTCCCTCTCCCTCTTTATCTTTATCTTTCTCTTTCTCTCTTTATTTTTATTTTTATTTTTATTTTTATATTCAAGTGAGCTCTACTGCGCACGGGACCCCTGGTGCGAAACAACGAGCAGTCAGAAAAATAGATGGGCTGCTAACCGTTGCCACCCATGGTGCTGACCATCTCTTTAATTTTCTCCATTTACTCTCAGATCATTTGCAATCATGCATACACATATACATATAATATAACCAACGCTTATTTTAATAAGTATTTGCCTCAATTACCCCCATTTATTTATCATCATTCCAACTAATCTATTTCTTTTTTAATGAAAAATTCATGAAAAAAAAAAAAAAAAAAAAAAAAACGAAACAAAAATTCGTATCATCCCCAACCAAAAAAAGAGAAAAAAAAAATCAACTTCCTACAAGTCACAGAATGATATCCAAAAATAAACACACCCCTCACAGTGTTAAATCTTCTATTTACTAACCTTATAAACCTTATAAACATTAAACACACAAACAAGAGCAATATATATATTCCAAAAGTTACTATATATATTGGTGTTACTAAAGTTACATACTCTCTTCAAGGCTAAGATACATTACTTCCACTTCTAGTATCCGGACATTTGTCCAACACGACACACTCAGGAACTGGTCAACTGGAGAAACTGCTTGGGTATTGTACAACAAAGGGTGTTTTGTATATATACTATATAAGAACGACACAATATCCTTTCGTCTCTCTATTTTATCCACTACCGCTCTCTCTCTCTCTCTCTGTCTTCTATTTATCCTTCAACATGTAGGATTTAGTGATATATATTATCACCCTTCATCTTCCTCTCTCTCTTTCTCTGTATATTTACCCAACCCCACTATGACTTTCTCTATCTCTCCTCTTCCAGTTTACATTTAGACTGATTGTCGATTATCCAAATTCACATCTAATGCTGTATGCATGCACACACCAAACCAACCACTTCCTGCTTCATACAAATTTCCCTATTCACCTTCAAAATGAGAAATTGTTATCACACACGCTTTCATTTAACATTGTGTCATCATCTTTA
Organism: Dinocampus coccinellae; assembly: GCA_963920625.1. NCBI lineage: Eukaryota > Metazoa > Arthropoda > Insecta > Hymenoptera > Braconidae > Dinocampus > Dinocampus coccinellae. Next base: position 10,467,689 of record OY987186.1, read on the forward strand.
AAATCACTATACAATGAATTTATGAAGAGGAAAAAATTTGTATTTGTGTATTTAATTGATATATTGAATATTTTATTGATTTTAGGGTGGATTTAAGTGAAGAATAAAGTGAAGAGTAGATGAGGAGAGTGGAGAGGAGGGTGGTTGGTTGTATAAATTAATTGACCGTGAAAGTGGACAAACAGTGGCAATGTAAATATATGTAAGGAGGGAGAAAAATCGTTTTTAAAGGATCACTTGGGCGATGAACTTGATTTTTCTCATCACTTTAAAAGACAAATGTTGATCCCGTGTGTCCATCTTGTGATTTTATTTATATACATTTTCAATGTATCTATATATCTGGCTATGAAGATCCATGAGAAGAAATGAATTACCCCCACAAAGAGAGATTGTAACTTTTGTTGTGGATCAAGAATTTATATATGTTAGTATAGTTAGATGCAACGAGTGGAAAATTGTAATGGAAATTGTATGATATTATCTAATGATTGGCATACCCACTCTTACTTATCTTTGAAACACTGAAATTTTTTACTAACACAAACAATCACAAATAAAATTTCTGTCATCGATTTCTTTTTTTTTTTTTTTTTTCATTTTTTATTATCTACTATTTTTTTTATCCTAAAAAAAAAAAAAAAACAAAACAATTTCAATGTGAGTTCAGAGATTGTATATATACGTGATCAAGCACGAAAATGTTTTTGAGCAAAATCTAAACGAGAGAATACCCTGAGTAGAGACTGAATAAAAAAAAAAGTAATAATAAATAAATAAATAAAAATGTGAAGAAAAATACTAAAGGTATATATATATATATATGTAGGTATATTGTAAAAGGATCATAGCAATAAATTTTATTCGACAACATTTACGGCCGATGTAAGACAATGGGGCGTTCTGTAAGTTTAACCGAAACAGTTACGCTCGCGTGCAAGAACAAACGATAACTACATATATATAGGTGCAGCATTGATGCAGTCTCTTGGCGTGCATGGTGAACGAGAGAGAATGGTGGAGGAAACACAGGTGGATCGTGGATATTTATTACGCAATAATCGTTAAACCTGAGACACAAGAGAATATACTTTTAAAGATCATGGCACACAAACTACACTTGACTCACTATATAACTACAACAAAAAATTTCCCAGTACAATTAAGATTTTAAATAATATAATAACAAGTCAAGAAAAAAAAGATAATTTTTATTTTTTTTTTTTTTTCAAATGAAATATTCAAGTATAATTGTATTAAATTTTTCCCCTCTATTATAAGTTTAGAACTATCGATAAGATTGTAACAGTTGTATATAGAATAATAAATAGTCCCACTATCCCCCTACTAATTCAGTTTGCTGTTTACATTTTGAGACTTGTTATCTTCTGTTTATACTCGTATTACTATTTGGCACTCAGTCATATTCCGAACACGAGCGGTATCAATCGCAATTATTTATTGATTTACATTGGTCAAATTGTAAAAATAATTTTCACACCAACTTTTCATTTTTATTATCACAACAGGATTTTTTTTTTATATAATTATTTATTACTATTAATAAAAATAAAAAATTAATTATATAAATAAAATATAGGGTAATGTAATAAATATATTTTATTCTACCATAAATAAAATGTGTTTATATTTTTATTAATTTATTATTTTTTTGTTTTTATTTTTTTTTGTCCCTTCAGTTAATGTGGATTCAATGGGGTTTGTCGCGCGAACTCACTTTACCATATATAAGAATTCGAAGGTAGTTCGTGTATGATATGAACGTGATGATGATGATGATGATGATGATGATGATGATGATGGTGATATATATAGAAGAAACCACCTGCCGTTGAGTGAAAAACACGCGAGAGGGGCGCCAAGCACACATCAGGCGATTTTAAATGGATGAGACAAAAAAATAAGTAGGAATTTTTTTATTTTTTTTTCTCTTCAGTAAACGAACGAACGAACGATCGAATGCACACGCGGACCATTTGAAAATTATAATGGTTCAGGCAATAATTTCTCTCGAGTCCAGTTATATATGTATATATTTATGTAATCTCAGATTTTTTTTGAAGCAGATGTCAGTACACACATATAGCAAATAGATATTAATTCAAGAATTCGGAGAGAAAAAATAGTTAATCAATTGACTATGAAATTAATTGATCAATGATAGTTGTATATTCGTTACTATTAATATACATTTTTTTTTCTTTACTATCAATATTTTTACGGTAAAATGTTTGGATGAATGAGAAAAATTAAAGATGAAATATTTATTAATTTATTATTTTTTTCTTTCCTTAAATGTCTCTATATATACATTTATATATATACATATGATTATAATTCTTTTTTTTTTTTTCTTTTTTTTTTTGGTATAATTAGTTCAGGTGCAACGGCAAAATGTTGACGTGTAGTAGTCGTCACTTATAACGAGTAGTGTATAAGCAAAGTAAAGAACGCGTGCCAACGCACCTGCATATTTTCGTTGTCTCTCTAACCGCAATCGACAATCGTTCGTACGTCGTCCACACACACACACACATACTATCTGCATATTTATAAATATGTATCACATATTCATAATGTAAATATATATTTATTCGTTTTATTTATCATTTTTCTTCTTTTACAAATTTAATCACTTATCAATTACTCCACAATATTTTTGTGGCTTGAAATTTTGTATGCGGTTTTTACCACAGGATATTATATGAACTGTGTCAATGTGAAAATAACTGATAAATGTATCCAATTATTTACATGTTTGTGTTGATATTTCGTGAGAGTCTTCATTATAATTATTATTATTATTGTCCATTCGACGTGATGTCGAGTGAAAATATTTAAACATTATAGAGAAAAAAAAAAAAAAAAACGAGAAAAAAAGTAAAGAAAGAAAAATACATAATATGGATAATTTGAAGTATTTTTTTTTGTTTATCCTCCTCTTTAAAGATATTTAAATTTTTAATTTCTAATTTTATTATTATTCAAGGACACGCATCTGTTTCCGCATCTTATTTGTCACGTCATTCAAAATTGTTTTTAAAATTGATGAAATCCACGGACATACATAAAGGATGAAAAGCGAGATATATATAACGTCAGTTTATTTTTTTCTGGAATTAACTTGTCAAGTGCTGAGTTTCTTCATAAAAAAAAAAGAAGAGAGAGAGAGAGGGAGAGACAAGAGGAATGCAAGGGAAGGAGATACAAAAAAAAAAAAAAAAAATAAAGGTATGAGAAAATTTTGTATTTTTTTTTTTTTTTTTAATTTGGACGAATGAATTTTTATTCAACGGACTAACGTGTCTTATTTTATTTTATTTTTCTTCCTGCGACTCTTGTATTTTATCGGTGTTTCACCTGCCAAGTGTTTGATGGCCATTTTGTATTACTTAAATTTATTTTTCTAATCACTTTTATTGCAATACAACATCACCTGGCTCCTATATATGCTCAATTAAAATTAAAGAAACATCAAATTTTATTGGAATTAAATTAGGATAAAATAAATATTTTTATCATTTTATCTTGACAATTGTCCACAAAATAAGGCAAAAATAAAAATAAATATATAAATAGGTAAAATAAAAGAAATAAAAAACAAAAAAAAATAGAACAATAAATTTAATTCATTACCATGGAATGACTGATGACATTATTTTATGATTAAAATGATAATAATAACTAACTCAAATATGGTATGTAAGGTCAAATTATTCTGATTGATTATTTTATTGCATGTTCATTTATTATATTCACGCTCGGTAATACTGACATAGCAACAAAATCCATTTATTATTCAAAAGTCATTCAAATCAAAAAAACAAAAAAAAAATAGAAAAAAAATTATGATAAAGAAAAAAAAAAAAATAAATAATAACATGCAACAATGTTAAATATTTTTCTTTTTATTTACATTAAAAAATTTCAAAATCAATCACTACACAATTTCCTTCATATTCATTCACTCTATTTTTTTTCTCTCCCCCCCCCCCCCCCCCTCCTTTATTTTATTACAAGTTCCCACACACGTGCTAATATATATGTAGAAAAACATCAGTGTATATTCAAATAAGTACATACAATAACTAAAGTCACGGTGAGCGAATCCTTTATCTAGTCAGAAGTAAATTAGATTAGTTGAGACATGTGTTAATCACATGAATATATTTGTGTGCTCAATGATTTTATATATATAAGAGTTTGGTGTTGGGTATTACACTTTTATTCCCTCATGTGTTCAAGTGATGTGACTATATACATTTATAGTAGACAGTTCTTCCTGCGCATGAAAACAAGATAAAAGAATAATGAAAATACAAACAAAAATAAGATGAAATAAAATACAAAAAGATCAAGTGGTTGGCACATGCAATACATATACACGCTTCTTCCGTTTTTATTTGCCTATGCTTTCACAATAAAGCACCAAGTTTTCCTGTATTATATTAGATATATATATATATATATACTATTGTATATCTCTCGAAATAATTTACAAGACACTTCCGCCTGATGTGTATTGTTGCAAACGTAAATTAGATCATAATAAAGATCATATAACAAATATTATATCATACACATACGTATATGAGTAACTTGAATATTAAAAATAATAAATGTGCATATTTTTGGAATTGTTGATCTTCATGAAGGATAAAACGAAAAAAAAACAAAAAAAAATAAAAAATAAAAAATAAAACTAGAGTGAATAATTTTCTATATACATAAAAATTATAAAAAGCATTGAAAAATTTATAAATTTTTTTATTTTATTATTATTATTATTTTTTTTTTTCGCTTCAGTTTTTATTATCATACTTTAATTTTTGAATTTCACAACGATTCAAGTGGAATCAAGGCCACAATGTCAAGGTCATTATATATAAATATGTATTAATAAAATGAATTGAAGAATGAGATTTTTTATTATTTTTTTTTCTTTTATTTGATTCATTTCCATGTGGATATATACGTGAAATATATTTAAAAAAAAAAATAATAAAACATAAAATAGAACAATAAATAAAATGTAAAAAAATATGAAATTAATAATAATAATTGAGAAAAGAGTTTGTGATCAATAGTTTTGTGTACATAAATTTTTTGGGATTTTTTTTTTTTTTTTTTTTTTTGAAATCAACCATAAAATTATATTTTTTCACGAGGACGTAAACTTGAGATGGTGTGTGTTCTCACTCTTAATATCTATCCGAGTTTTATTTTACTTTCTCTTTATCGCACATTTATAGATTTCACTATATATAATAGTGAAGAACTTAATGGGACGTACGCTCAGTCTATAATTATAAAGATTGCCGAATTATAAGTGCTAAAGCAGAGGCAATATCCTCTTAATATATATATTGATCTTGATATATTGCAAAAATAATCTATGGACATTTGATTAGGTCAATTATAATTTTTATTTATCAATAAAATAGTGCGATTAAATTGGGGAAAAAAAAAGACAAATATTTTATTACATTCAATGAATATATTTATTAAATTGATGTATTGAAGAAAAAAATTTTCATTTCATTGAAATTAATGATTTTACTGTAAATTATTATTTGATATTTGAATCATTTATTTTATATATGTATAAGGTTAATATACTCATACGATTGCGGTATCACCTGCTTGTACACACAAGACAATTTTCCACGATGGTGAGAAGGACTTTGTGGCTGCTGATGTCGATTAAGTGAAAGAATATATATGAGAATGAGTGAGAAGGAGTGAAAGGGGGAAAAGGTAGATGAAAAGAGAGACTATGGGAGTAAAAGAGAAGGGATAGATCAGGTGAACACAGTGAGGATTCACCTGCCGGCGTATAGGCAGCTGTGCAGGTGTAATTCACTCGGTTTTGTGGACGCTCTTACGTGCCGGGTGATCTCAATCCGTGTATCTCTTTCTTTTTCTATCACCCTGTCTATGTTTCAAACCCTCTTTCAAATTTTACCTTTTATTGCAATGTGTATATCATTTACGGATAAAATCCATTTAAATTCATATTGTTTTGAAAGTTTTATAATACAATTGATTTATTATAATTGAAAATATTTATTATATTATCTGTTATTTTCTTTAATTTAATTTAAAAATTTTTTCCCTTTATATAAAATTAATATCCAAATTTTTATTTGTATAATTCAAAAATTTAAATATTCGATGACGCTTCAATTATCATTTTATTACGTTCATACTGTGATAATATGCATTTATTATATGTACATTTTTTCATCCATTATATATATATATATATATACTCACCTGCAGAATAAAAATTCAATTGTATATTTGTACAATAATCATACATATGTATATAGCAATTGGAAACGATTATTCTTTATTACTTCTTTAATTTTTATTCAGTTTTTATTTATTTTTTGTTTGTTTTTTTTTTCTTTTATTTGTTTTTTTCTCTATCTTTTTAATTTCTTGGTTGTTTAATTTTATGATTCTTGGAGTTGGATCCTCAATTTCCTGAACAAACTACCATGAGTGCATTGACTAAATGTATTGAATATTCAATGCAATGTGTATAAGTTTGTAATAGGTAGCCAACAACATTTAGCAAAAAGGAGGGTGCGCACGCGCGTGTATAAGGTGTTTTGGCTTTGTAAAGCAGGTGTAACTCTCTCGTATATTATTATTATTATTATTATTTTTTTTTTTTCTGACTCATTTTTTCTCTCTATCTCAGACCTGCTCTGTAATGTGAAGGAGACGATTTGCGGTGAAGTCCTGTCCTTCATCCCCAGACAATTGGTATACATAGTCACTCCACTGTATTCCTTAATCTTTTGCTATAGTCAATTTATTTATTTATTTATTTTTATTATTATTATTATTATTATTATATTTTTTTTTTATGATTTGAAAATTTTTCGAAATTTTTTCAATGAATTTCATTATATGTATATAAAATTCTCAAGTAACGGAAAAAGATTCCGTGTAAATGTACCACCCCCACATTCCAATAGTAAAATCTTGTGGTTGGTCTTTCATATGTATGTGTATATATATATATATATATATACAATGAAATAAAGTGAGAGACGTGCACGACGTCTCAATAAATAAGGTGTTAATTAAATGGGCATTTTGTTTGAATTTATTTTGGTCTTTGGCGCGCGGAGGTTTTTCGTTCTCTTCGTAAATAAGACAATATTTATAGCTCTTGGCGTTACGCGCACTTCTAAACCCATAAAAAAAACAAGCCAGGAAAAATAATAGAAGCTTGAAAAAACAAAATAATAATAAATAATAAATAATAATAATAAAATAAATAACTAATATTTAAATTAATTTTCAGGTATATTTTTTGTTACATATATATATATATATGTATGTGTGTGTAGAACATAAAGTAATGAAATATGTTTAGAGGTGTAGAGAGACAACGAGTCGTTATCCATCAATGTCACATTAGTGTATTAATAAAAATTATTGAGTTGATGAGACAAAATGAATAATATCTACATTCACAGATGATTAAAAGATAATTTTTTTATTGGTAGAATTTACATTAATAGAAAGACATTTTTTTTTTTGTTTTCTTGTGTGTACATATTGAATATAAAATAAATAAATGAATTAGTGAATAAATGCGTGATGGAAAAATAAGATTTGAAAATAAAGAAAGAGGCAGGAAGGGAGGAGAGGTGGGAGAGAAGAGGATAAAATAGAGAAATTAGAGAAATTAAAGAAAAAAAAATAAGAAAATGATTTAAAAAAAAAAAAAATTAATGACGAACGTGTATGATAAATTTGTGGATATGTTTGAAGATACCACCACGAAAAACACAATAAGAGAAAAATAATTTTTTATCCGATGGATATATAATCCTGGTGAAGTTGCACGCGTTTACGTTCAAAGAAAGGCTGAGAAAGAAAGTATCACTGTATACACATATACGTATGATTTTGTCCTTCTCTTTTACCTCTTTATTCTTTCTTTCTCATTCAACGCTATAGTATTTAATTGGTTGCAAAACCTTCATGGAATTGTGTGACACACGATGCGGTATGTACGATGAAAAATAAAAGAAAAAAAAAAAAAAAAAAAAGAGAGAAGGAAAGAGAGAAAAAAAAAAGTCGAATAAAAAAACGAATTGAATAAAATACGAAAAAAAAAATAAATAAATAAAATAAATAAAATAAATAAAATAAAATAAAATAAAAAACGCGCACAAACACACACTGTATCGTGACTTGAAATCTCTCATTCTCGCCCCAATCCTTGAATTTAATTATCAGAAAAAAAAAGTCGTGGAAAAAAATAATATATATATATATATTGTTAATTTATTATTTCTCTTGTTTTTTTCTTTTCTCTTCAACTGAAGTAATTAAACAAAATAAAACAAGAAAAAAATTGGGTAAATAAATATAATTGCGTATGAATGACGATCGAATGAAATATAATCAAGTGCGAACGATAATTTTATTTTGTTTTATCGGTATATGATATTATAAAAATAATTCTTTTTTTTTATTTTTTATTTTTTAAATTTTATTATCTCTCCGATGTTCTTACTCTTACACTCCACAGAGAGTATCAGGCTAAAGGCGGATCCACATGTTTTGCACCGTAATTTGGCATTATTGGCATATTATTATTCTTAATTTGAGTGACGGAAGGATGGAATCTCGTTAAGGTAGGCGGAATCGATCTTTTCTCTCCTCTTTCTCTCTTTCTTTATCGTTCACTTCCACTGAGGTGAATGCGATTCCCCACTATAAATATATATATGTATATATAATTCTCCATGCATCCTCAACTTCATCTTCGTCCTCGTCTTAGTCGATAGCCTTCGATCCCAGCATCAATCTCGCGAAAAAATTAATCTTATACATAAAGGCTCGCTTTTCATATTTGGCTATAATTACAGCCCGTCGATGTATTTTAACTCTGCCGATATCCCGTGATCCATCCCAAGTGCGGAACGATCATCGCAGGGCAAACGAAGTGATCCTCCTTCTCATCCTCCACTATATACATTCTGAACAAACCCCATTGCTCATTTTTTTTCTTCTTCCCTCACCAAGAAACGAGACGTTTTTATAGCGCTCATCCACATTTTAATACACTTTCGCACGAATCTAATATTTCTCATATATAAATTATCGGTAATTAAATTTTTGTGGGGTAGAAATAATTAAGAAAAAAAAAAAAAAAAATGAATATATATATATATATATATACATAACACAACAATATTAATAGAAAAATAAACAACGTGAAAACTATATAGAATAATCGATTAGATGCGAATTTACAATAATGGGTTGAGTAAAAAAAAACAAAAAAAAAAATACATATATATATTTATATATGAGGATGCAGAGAATAATAATAATTATGATTAGACATCGGAAGTGTCTGGGAATTTTATTAAACTAAATAAAAAAAAAAAAAAAAAAATTAGTATAAGATATATTATTGCATAGTTTACTCTGTTTGTAACTGTAACAAGTTAAATAAGATCGAAAATCGTTGCAATTGTTGAAACAACGCAATGGATATTGTATTGGCTTTTAAATATATACGTAGTACAGACTTGGCCAACACAGCAGACATAAATTCCAGCACCACATACACTTGCACGCCTCCACAACACGCCCCCCCATTAACTTTTTAATCTCTTGCCTCGGTGAGGATGAAATCCGCGCGCTGACTGTAACACACACATTTTTACGTACACTCGACAATCAGCGATATATGTATATATATATCTGTTTAGCGTGTCTCCCGCAACGAGTCGCTCATGCCGTGCATATTGTGACACATTTTTTTTTTCATTTTTTCACCCCTGTCATTATATCAAAAAAAAAAAAAAAAAATTAATAAATAAAAAAACATAATAATAGTTATATAGATTTTATTAATGATTTATGGGATTTATCTGATGCATTGAGAGAAGGGAGAAAAAAAAAGAAAAAAAAAAGAAAAAATTATTATTTCATTGGCACGAGGATCACGTGCATTAACATAAATATATTAATAATTGGCGTACTATTTTGCATCCGGTATGAATGATGATTTTTAACTCATAATATATATTGCAATTAAATATTATCTGAATTGCAGTGGATACAAGTAAATGAGTATGATATCAATGAATAGCAAGATTGAAAAGAGACAATATATTGTTGTTTAACGTACAAACGTGAGTCGCGCGTCGAATTAGAGAAAATTACAGAACACCTCGTAAATACATCGTCGGCTAAGTGGTTGATTGGAGATCGTAGAGTATGGGGACTACCGCTAAATTATATCCCAACGTTACTTTATCGTCGAAAGATCACGATCGCTCTTGTAAATTAAGCTAACGATATATATAAAACTTCCACTTTCTTTCTCTTTCCATCACTCTCATCTTAACCTACTCACCTGTTCTCTCTATCTCTTGTATTATCTCACTGTGTATTTACACAATTAAATGCGTGACGATTATTCTAAAGTAATCAATAAGAGAAAAAAAAAAAAAAAAAAAAACAACAACAACAACAACAACAACAAAAACAACAAAAACAAAACAAAATAAAATAAAAAACATGATAATTTTCAAGGTAATTCAAAAAATATTAATCCTATTAAATTTATTGTATTAATAATAATTAATAATTTTTTTTTTTTAACACGATATTTTTCACATTCGTGACTAATATATATTATATATGCAAGAGTGCGTAGAGGTTAAGCATGTAGGAGGTGCGGGAATAAGTGCGAGACAGGGTCTCCAGTCTCCCGCGGGAATAAGAGACTTTTGTATCTCTCCTTCTCTCATACAAAAAAAATCTTATGCCCCTTTCATCTTCTTGCACACTCTCCTCACCGCCCAATATGCACTCTAACCCATCATTATCGACAATTTATCAATAGCCAATAATATTATATTAAAACGCCACTACAAGAGCCTGACTCCCATCGGCGTTGGAAAGTCTATACTACTGGGGCCCACAAGCGAAATGCATCTCTTTACCACCTTATACTTACTACATCGTCGTGTCTCTCTTTTATCTTTCTATTTATACTTCTTTTCTCTTTTTCCTTCTCTCATACACACACACACACACACACACTCCTACTCTTTCTCTCTCCCTCTCTCTTTATCGTCTTTTATTCCTCTTATATTCTCTGCTTCTGCCTAAAGAAAATCGATGTGCACAAGTCTCAGATATATTTATGTTGGTTACAATCATAATGTTTATGTTCTCTCTTATTTATTTATTATTATTTATTCTTATTATTTTTGTTTCTCCTCTCGCCCTGTCCTACACACACCATTTCTTCAGTGCTCTCTTTTCTTTTATATCTTATTTTCTTTCTTTTTTTTTTTTTTTCTTCATTCTTTTCTCATTGTACACTTCTTCTTTCCTCTTTGGCATAACATGAAAAAAAAAAGAAAAAAATAGATAAATAAAACAAAGATGACGAAAAAAAAAATTTTTTGTCTAATCAGATTATGCAGTGGGAGGGCGCGAGAATTCGAACGCTGCATAGCCGATGTGAGTTTGGTGCCTTATTATGCCGCGAGGATGTATTTAAAAAGGGATTGCATCGTACATTGTTATATACATATATAAACGATAATTATAATATGAGTTGGATTGAAATAAAAATTTCTTGGTATAAATTTTTTTTTTTTTGTTTTTGTTTATTTATTTTTTATTGATTATTTGAATTTTATAATATGAATTGTGACGTGAACAATATGAATTTTTATTTATTTATCATGATTGTTTTTTTTTTTTTTTTCATTATTTAACACCGTAAATTTTATTATTCTACTTTTGTTTTGTCGCACGTGGTTGTGAACATTGTGGACATTTTCAAACATCGATAGTGTGAATTGAATCGATAATAATAAGCTGGTTAACTCTCATCGTCACGTCCGGTCATAAAATTTCATGTGTCTTGTGTATGTATATATATATATATATATATATGTATATAATATAAAAATTTTCATATTAAAAAATTTTAATACAGTGATGTAATACAATTTATAATGAATGAATTGCTTTTATTTATTTATTTACGGTTTTTTTTTTTTTTTTCATAATGAAATTTTTAATGTATTCATAAAATTTTTTTTTTTTTTTTTTTTTTTCCCTATTCAAAGTATGTGGGGTAGAGAGAGAGAGCATTTAATGGATATAATGCTAATTTACATAAACATCAGCGTGGCAATGCGTGAAATAGATATATATATATATATAATCATATTTATATACTTAGATATATGCGCAGTGATATAGAAAATATACGCAAAACATAATGCAAACCAAACAATGCGATGGATAATTATGTAATTCACATTTAAATATATACGTGAAGTGCAAAAAGATGTGGAAAAAAAAAAATAATAATAATAGTAAATAAATAAATAAATAAATAAATACGTGAACTAAAATCTGTATGTTGAATCCTTTAATTCTATACACAAGCACGCGTATATATTTTATTTTTTATTTCATTCTTTAGTAATTATAACCTCTCTAGTGCTTTTCTACTCGACTCCAACATTTAATTACTCCGGAAATATAATGCGCAGACAACCAAGTCAAATTTTATACTTCATGAAAGATAACACATATATATATATATATATATATATATATATACATAAATACATTAAGAAAATATTATCTCAACTGAAATGTTCACTTCGAATGAGCTCATTTTTATTCAAAAATTTTGAAAATTATTAAAGTATACACGCTCAAATAAATTATCATATGATGGAATTTTATCGAAAAAAAAAAAAAAAAAAAAAAAAAAACAATAAAAAAAAAGTTATAATAACAAAATAAAATATACACATATTTTTCGTTATTCGTGAGTGCAAAAACAACGTGGACAGTTGTAGCATAAAATTATATAATAAATAATGTGGTGGCATATTTTTTATATACATATGAAAGAGAGAAAAAAATGACGAAGAAAAAAAAAAAAAAAAAAAAAAAAATGAAATAAAGTAAAGATAGAGCAAGAGCAAAAGCTCAAGCCATCCGGGGCGGGAGGGTTTTGCCTACGCGCGTCCGGCGGATAGAATGACGTATAAAGGGGTCACAAGAGTAAGGGAATAGGTAAATTATGACTTAACGAGGGGTTGGCGTGATCAGTGTTGTAGACGTTGGTTTTGTTGTGCACGTGAAAGCTCACTACTGCGGTTTACTCGCACCCTTTAAATGGTCGACTGTGATTCTTACTGACAACTCCTGTTTTATATATGTATACACACATTAACCACGTCCTTCGTATTTTTTTTCTTTTTTTTTTCGTACGTTTTCGACAAACTCGTGTGTTTCATGGATTTTACTTTGTCCATCGTCCATTATAATCGTACAGACATACTTTTTTTTTTATATATATATTTCATCCTATCTATATTATATATATATACTGACAGTGACAATTGAAATTATATAAAAAAAAAATTTTTTCTATATATTCATATATTATTACGTCGATTTTGAAAAATTGTTCAGATTAATTTACGATGCAGACAAACAATTTTGACCTAATAGACGTTCTATCCTTATATCTAGATATTGGGCGGGTAGTGTAGTGTTTTTTTGTCATAATTTAAAAGGTAGTCATGTGGTGCAAGGTGCATCGTCTTCGGTATGTGTTTGAAGATGCAATAAAACTGTTAGAAAAAAAAAAAAAAAAAAAAAAAAAACCATGAGAATGAGAGAAAAAGAAAAAAGTATCTGTTGCCGACAAAATCCGACTGATGGTTTGACAATTTGTGAACAAAAAAAAAAAAAAAAAACAAAAAAAAAATATATGTAACGAAGATTTAGGAAAGGATACAGTTTTTACTTTTAGGGTTATAGGTGCCATATAAATCACTGGGCAGTTGTTTTTCCGCACTGAAGGGACAATTCCTTCCTTGGGGTCGATTTTTTTTTTACCCCTGGTCAACGATATCTGTAGAGAAAAAAAAAAAAATAAAAATAAGAAAAATAAAACCACCAAGCGAGACACTGGCGCCAATGGGTGTACGCGAGACAATGCAACTAATCGACGTGGCGTTTTATTTATTATTTTTTTTTTTTTTTCCACCTCCACGTCCTTTCACTTGCTCAGTCGCTGTCGCGCTCCCTTAAAGTGGACTCTCCCCATCCCCTTGAAGGCGGCCTAGACAACATGGAAGAATAGTCGTGAAGTTTACTCATAAAAAAAAATTTTTTTTGCGGTATATTATATAATACAAAGCTCCTTTGCTTGCGAGGAGACTTTCACTGATTTTCAATATAGAAAGAAAGTGTATCTTAAAAAAATATTTTTGTTATTTCGTTATTTTCCATAGTTTTTTTTTTTCTTTTCTCTTTTCGTGTTCTGGTTAATATACATGAAGAAGAAATCGCTTCTTTAATGTGTTCTAACATGCTATAATTGATTTTACACCTTACTAAATCAAAGATTCTATAAGTCTCTTTATAGGCCACAAGAGAATATTTATAATAATTAAAAAACCGGGATTTTTTCAAACTTTTAAATTTTTCAAGAATTTTTCTGCGGACATTACCAGCGAAATTTTTTATTTTCTCTTACCCCCACAATGTATGTAAATATCCACTTATGGTATCTAATCACGCGAGCAATTAAATACCATTATCGGATATTCTTATAATCATTAAAATAATAATAATAATCAACATCATAATATGTATATGTATGTACAATGTACGTATACATCAAGATTTTGCTAATTAAAATTGTGTTTAAATAATCGGTGTAACTAAAATTTCATTTTCACATTATTATGTAAAACTTGAAAGCTCTTTTTTTTCTTAATTTATTATTATTATTATTTTTCTTTCTACTTGCTAAAAAGATGAGGGCCTATAATTTTTATAAAGTAAACGTGAAAATTAATATATACAAGTACAAGAAAAAAAAAGTTTTCATTAGTAAAATGGATTATTGAAAAATAGTATAGAAATAAAAATATTTATTGTAATTGATATTAATTTTGACAGATAATAATTTTCACTATTAGGCCCGTCAATTGTGCCTTGGGGATTGCACACCAGTATATAATGAATAATTTAGGCGAGAGAGTGCCCACAAGTGAGGGCCATGGTTCGGCACACGCCATCCGCCAAGCAAAAACTAATGCTTGCCCCCGATAAATTACCGATAAACCGGTGAGATAACCATCTAGATAACTAACCGTACATGTATTGTATGTATATAGACTATATATATTGAACGATGAACAGCAAAGGTGCCCCTCACGCGATCCACAGACGGTCGGTAACGACGATTTATCTATGACGCTATCTGCTAGGTGATGTAAAGAAGATAATATTATACTCAGTAGATTATCTTAAGATGGACGTTCACAAGATCGATTGGCTTAACCCTATCGCAATTAATTGTCTTTACTTTTTGTCATCACTATTTAATAATCACATAATTCATAACTTTGCTATTGAATTAATTTCAGTTTATATAAATATTCGAATCATTTTGTATATAGTAATGAAGATAAATTATATGAGATAATTGAAAGAAAAAAAAAAAAAAAAAAAAAAAAGTAAATTTTATAATTCAATGACAAATCCATGACACGTGATTTTGTAAAATTTGTAAAGATGAATTTATTTCATGTATTTATTTCAGAAAGAAATTTTAATCGAGAAGAATAAAAGAAAGTGAATTAAAAATAATATAAAATGAAATTCAAACGATAATGTCAATGACAGGGATTGATAGTAGAGTGAGAGGCTTTGAAGATTCCGTTGAAAATAAATCGAATTTATATATATACATATATTTGTATTTTGTTGGATGATCCAATCGTGGCCATTGTCAATGGACCACAGAATTATCTGCCAATCGTATTGTTCAGATTGAATGAAGCATTACTGGAGTGATTTTAAAAGTTGAAAAAATAATTGAATGAAAAAAAAAAAAGTAAAAATTAAAATAAAGCACATCGAACAAGTCAAAACTGATAATTATCACATCATAATTTTGGTATAAATACTTTTTTTTTGCTTTTTTTTTGCATAGATATGAAAAATTTTGTTTATCAAAGTATCTACAATCGTGTTCTCAAATAACTGTGAGTAAATGTGTAAACGTCAAGGTAAAATGAATGGAAACTCCATTAATCCTACCGAAAGACTGAATATCCGGGAGATTCCCCACCTGCATCGTATTCACACTGTGGCGGTAAATTAAAATTGAATATTCGAGTTAGTTATAAAAAAAAAATCACTCCAATAATTGTAAAGAAAAAAAAAAGAAAAAAAAAAATTTTTATCATGCGACAATAATTATTATGAATTATATAGTGAATATAAAAATTGGTGACATTGAAAAATGTCAAATGACAGAAAGAATTCATATGATTTGGCTGATTGGAATGCTAGAGAAGTATATTATAATTTTATGACTGTATGCTAATACATACGTATAGAACTCGTTTAACTTACGTGTATATATATATGAAGATCAATTCTTGATGTAGATAGTTATTAAATCGTTACAACGTAAAAATCAAGATTTATATTTATATATATTGCAGATCATTGTCCGGAGTCATTGACAATCATTGACATTGACCGATGTTATAATAAAATTTATCCATAATATTTTTTATTAATATTATTCATGCATGAATTTTTCTTTATCTTATCTCGTTGAAATATAAATAAATTTATTTATATAATGAATTTTGCATTCAATAATACAAAAGTAAATAATTTGTCTGTGAGAAAAAAAAAAAAAATAATAATAATCGAATAAATAGTCATAAATTTTCTTGCGAAAAAAAAAAAAAATTTGAACTTTAAAGATGAGAAAAGAAAAAAAAAAAGGAAGAAATGAATTTACAAAATTTTTAATTTTTATGGAGGATTGGATTTATCACATCGCAAAACATGGAGTGAAAGAGAAAAAAAAAGAATTGTCAAAAAAAAAAAAAACACGACAAAAATCACGGAAAAGGATAAAAAGAAAGGTGAAGTAACGGGGAAATAGGTACAGATATAAAAAAAGAGTGGGAGAAGAGTGCAGAGAAATGCAGGAGGTGGCGGGTGGGCGCGGAGGGTTTACTAGAGCGTTGAAAATTGAAAATTCAAAATGGCCGGATATTTCCGCTCGAAGGAATTAAAACAAAAAGTTGCCCCGACGTTCATTATGACATGCATCGCTGTACTCGTACTGTGATTTGCGCTCTTTCGTTGCAGAACGCATATACACAGGCATTGTGTGTCCCATACCGAACCTGTCCAACACAAAAAGCGGACGCGCACTCAAATCATCAACTCATATATATATATACAGATACGTTTCGTCGCATTCGTTACAATTTATATGTATACACGCGAATATCTGGTATTATTTACCTTGCAGGATGTCCGCTTATATGCACCAACTCTTCATCTGTACATGAGTGCATTTACACACGCCCTCAACAATATTTATATACACATATACATTTTATTTTTCTATATCATATTTTTTGCAAAAATTTCACGAAAATTCATACTTAATCAAAATACTCACACACCCTGTAGCAAACAATTTAATAACTCATACTAATTTATCTCACGAGTGATATTTTTACATAATAAAAAATTTCAATTTATAATATATTAAATACAAAAAAAAAAAAAAAAAGAGAAAAAAAAAACTATTGTGCAAATACGTATGAATTAACAAACCCGTATGCAACACATTTATATATAAATTCACAGTATATCTGAATATATACCTATAGTGATCTTTACACAATGTTAGCTCGCGACTCTTTTGTTTAAAAATTATCAACACGTCACACAAATGAAAAAGAAAGACAACACTATGAATACACGTATACAGTGTATTCACATAGACCTCTGTGAGGATTATTCGACCGGGAACACAAAGAATATGATGCCTCTATGCATGGACAAGGACTCGGCCTATATATACATATATATATATATATATATATATACATCAGGTTGCAACACATTGCGTATACCAGTTGCAAGATAAAACCTGCGCGTCACTCTATCCAATTGCATATTTATATATATATCAACATATGGGTATGTTGATATACAGTCAACTATACACATAATTACGAACAAACAAAAATGTCCAGGCATCACAGTATTTCTCTCTGATATTCACTGTGCAATACCAATCATTTTATTTATCCACGTGTAAATAGATACACGTATGTATACACTGTACACACTTTTGTGTGCTATTATCGTTCATTTATATTTCATTTTTTGTATGCGTATCTACACTTCAATAGTATTATTTTTACACTCAATGAAAATTGAAATGAATTTCATATAAAATACATATTCAACAAAAAGTATGAAAAAAAAAGGGAAAAGGAAAAAAAAAAAAAAAATTAAATAAATTGAATTCATTTATATATTTTTTTTTTTTTTTTTTGTTTAATATCAAATACTTGTTGGACAATACTTTATAAAATTGTATATTTATTTATTTATTTATTTATTTATTATTATTATTTTCATATTTATTATTAGGATAAAAGTGATTAGAAATTTCTGTAATATTTTAACGATGGGTCGTTAGTGCAACTGAGCTAACGTGAAGTTCAACAATTTGCCATACGTGATTTTATCTAAAATACCGAGAGTATGTGGGCCACGGAATGATCACTGCATCGTGTGTATCATCACATCTCTATATATGTATATTTAAATGTATATGTATGCGTGGCAGCTGGAGTATTTCTCAAACTTGGGACTGAAACAAGAAAATAATAATAAAATATGAAAGTAAAGAAAAATAAAAAAATAAAAATATTTTTGTCTTTGTCGAGTGAACATAAACGATATAGAAGATAATGAAGACTTTACATATAAATATAAAATAACCCCGGAAGAATATTTATTCCTCATTAACCCCACGACAGAGCAATTAAATGCAATATATTCTCAATATCCATATAAATATTTAAACAATTATAATTATAATGACACTAACATCATCAGTATAAATACATAAATAAACATAAATATATGAAGGGGAAAAATTATAATAAATTTAATATTTCATGTGTGTGTGTGTGTGTGTGTGTGTGTGTGTGTGTGTGTGTATGTGTCATTTGCAGGTGGAGATATATATTTTTTTTGTTTGTTTATTTTTTCACTTATTTAATTTCTTCTTCATCATCTTCTACTTCCTCTTTATTTTCACCAACGTTTTTCTCGTCTTTATACTCTTATTCTTCTTCTCAGTGGTTTTAAAGGGAATAATTCGTAAGGGAATGGAGCGCGCGTGCCTGAGATGTACAGCCAGACGAATTAATATACGGTTGTATATCTGTATATAAACGTGGCGAGTCGAAACGCATGCATTATCATGCCTCGTTATATGAACATTTAACAGGCCAGATTGTTCCGGTCATCAGCTGCTGTATAGGACTACTGACTAATAAATACTTAAAATCATTATAAACATGGTCATTTATTCATTTCACTATTATACTTTTTTTTTTGTTATTCTTCTTCTTCTTCTTCTTCTTCTTTTTCCTCTTCTTCATCGGGTTTCGTTATTTTTGCTTGTGCTTGTGCTTGTTTTTTTATTTATTTATTTTTTTGTATTTCGGTTTGTTAATGATTGAGTTGGCAAAATGATTTGAAACAATCACGCAACGTATAATAATATATAGTATTCAGAATCAAAATTGTATATTTTTCACTTAAACGTTTGACAACACGCAATAAAAATAATACAAATACATTTTACCATATTTAATAAATTTAATTTAATTTTTTTTATTAATTTTTTTTTTTTTTTTTTTTTTTTTTTTCTCGTAAAATTTATATATTTTATTTTTGATTATTATTATTTTTATTTCACTGTGCGAATGTATTATTGTAGGTATAGATTTCAAATATCTCTTGTAATATATATTCGAAATGATATAATGTGGGAAAAAATTGTGTAAATATAAATAAAAACTGTGGAAGAAATAATAAGAATAGATTGTAATGGTAATTAAATAATTATTTTTATCTGTTATTTGTCAATTGATGAGCAACATTGGCATCCATATTGTTTCGGACATATGTATAGTTGTAATTTATTTTTATATATGTATAGATGAATATGTGTAATCACAAGGGCGGAGGAGGATACTCGTGCTCGCGTGACTGACGGTCTCGGCTGGCTAGTTCTCATCGCGCCATCCTGACTATTCGGCCTCGTGTACGTATCTATATATAAATATATTTTTTTTCTTATTCCTCTTCCTCCTCCATCTCACCCTATTGCTTTGCACCGCCTCGCCGATCTTTCCGTTTTCACGTCTCGGTGCCTGTTACACCATGAAATGAAAAAAAAATTTTTTAAATAATATATATATATATATATATATATTTTTTTTTTAAATATATACGCGAGCATTTTCCTCGTAACAAAGGCAATAATTCAAAATAAAATATTGTTAAATTATTCCCAGTGATGTTTTAAGAATTAAAGGAGAATCCAGTTATTAAATTTAATTCAATGAATTGAATTACACTTTCATGTTATATATTTATTATACATATATATATATATATTATATATGGCAAATTTTTTAATTAAAATTCTTCACGTTGATTATATTAATTTCATTATATTGTTGGTTTTTTTTTTTTTATATATTTTCCATCTTTATATCCATTTTCTTTATGCACTTATACATATTCCTATTATTTTTATTTTCATTTTTTTAGATAAAACTATAATAAATTGCACCTTTTTTTTTTCTTTTTTTTTTTTATATTGCGTGATTGTTTATATCGTGAGAGGAAAAATAATTGAAGAGAAACAAAGCAGATTGTTCCCGCATTGAAATATTCATTGAAAAAAAAAAAAAAAAAAAAAAAATTTTATTTATTCTATAAACACATTTTAATAAAGAGTTATTTTTTGATAATAATAAAAAATAATTCAGGATATATTCAACTAGATTAAATATTATTTACTTGACCAATCATTTGATATCAGATAAATTTTTTTTTTTTTTTTTTTTTTTTAACACTAAATTTACTCAACAACTACGAGCTTTATAAAAAATATTTTTCCCCTCCACTTTTTTTCACTCGTATTTTTTTTTTTTTTCTTTTCTTCAACCAAGCAAAATAATGATTTATTGTCGAACGACACAAGTACAAACACACAGGAGTCCTGTTTACTCTTTATCTATATAAACTCATACCATCATATAAACATGAATATAGTTATCTCTTATTATTGTTCATATATTCAACGTTGTGTTGTTAACGTGATGGCAAAAGCTCCCTGGGCAATATGCAAGCAACAGCACCGCAAAAATAAGTGAGAAAAAAAGTGGAAGATAACGAGAAAAAAAAAAAAAAAAAAAAAAAAAGGAGAGAAAGAGACTTGTCGACTCCCAGTGTGCGCATTATGTAAAATGTGCGACGGTTTATTTTGGCACGAGACTTTTGCCTCGCCTAGGAGTTTTTCATTATCAGATCGCGTGTTCTCGAGCCCTACAACTGCGCACACATGGTTGGTATAACACATCCAAACGCAAACCAACGATGTAGGCCACAAACTCATTGTAACATAAGCCTTATGTATCCATGTATATATATATATATATTCTAGCTTCATTTTTGCCTTGAGCTTTCTCACTTCCTCTACCTCCACTACTGCCACTACAACCACCAACTCAACTACCTCGTTCTTTAACTTCAACTCCTCCTGCTACTCATATATATATACAATCGTGCACAAACTACCCTTCTCCATCCTGATTAACTTCACTTAGGGGCATTTTTCAAATGTTCTCCATGACGTTGGAAAACTTGTTCTCTGTATATATATATATACATGTAAATATTGTGATCTGATATAGAATATATAATACACTTTTGATTAATTGCCACGTTAATTTTACCTCCTGCAATCAAGGACTT
Source organism: Dinocampus coccinellae (assembly GCA_963920625.1). Taxonomy (NCBI): domain Eukaryota; kingdom Metazoa; phylum Arthropoda; class Insecta; order Hymenoptera; family Braconidae; genus Dinocampus; species Dinocampus coccinellae. Next base: position 10,489,652 of record OY987186.1, read on the forward strand.
GTGGCACAAGGATATCTTCAATGTTATGTATATATGTGCAGTATGTTATATAGATTTTTATATTAGATAATTCAATATAAATAAATTATTGGTATATTAATAAATAATTTTAATTATTATAATTTTATATTTATCATAAAATTCATGATTATCCACCTGGCACAACGAAATTATATATTTTATTTGTTTATTTTTTATTATTTTTTATTATTTTTTACTTGTGTTTGGTTATTGATTTTTTTTTTATATCTTAGTTTTGGTAAAACGATATATCTCGAATCATTAAGAAAATTTTAGATGTAATAAAGTAAAAATCACATATATCAGTATTGTATCAATGATTTTATATGTATACACGTGTATAATGGGTTTATATCATAAAGTCAAGTTTTCGTGCTATGTAATTTTCATTGTCGTGTCGACATGGCCGTTATATGCATTAATTTAAAATTGTATTCTCAACTATCGTGGCCTTCAACAATATAATTACGCCAATGTGCGGATTGCTCCATTTATTTTTGGATTAAAAATTTATATAGAATTTGAAACAAAAAGAGAAAAAAATTTTGTATATATTAAATGACGTTGGTAATGCAATAAAATATGAAAATAATGAAATTATTGTGCAAGAAAGGATGAGCCTTGGACTCTTTTCTACGATAAAATTACAATAATATTCTATCTACATTTGCCAATTAAACAATTGCTTGATAGCCAAAGTAAATTTATATTTATATACAATTGAATTGTATATTTCAATTAAATATCAGTATTTGAAAGGATTTCCTTCTTATATTTCATAAAATTATTCTACACCTTTCAATTTGTGTGTATAATTACAGTAGATGTTGGTGTACATTTGCTGGGGCGAGAAACTCTACGCGAGAAAGTCCGAATGAGGTTTGCAAAATATTTACATATACGGGTATATAAGTGCGTGCAATAGCCACGTCTATCGTGAGTGTTATTTTTACACTTGTTAATACATATGAAAAAGAATATAATTGTGATTTAATAAAAATACTCAATACATCTATAAATAATAACTCAATTTCAATCGAAATTGAATGAAATAAATTTTTTTTTTTTAATTTTATATTTTATATTATCACACATTTTATACAAAACAAAAAAAAAAAATATACATAAATAAGAATCACATTGAAGGTATAGATTATAAATTGAAATGCAATTCAGGAAATAAATTAGATAAATTGAGATGTTACACACTTCATATACATAGATCTCTGTTGTGTGTAAAAAATAATGAGAACACAAAAAATGATACGAATGGTGATGTCATATCCACATATATGTATATACACCAATACAAGCTCAAAGGTGCTAAATAAAAGACTGCGAGCCCTCATAAATGTACACAGTACAATATATATCTATGTATGTATTTGTATGTATACGCCAATCGGCGCCTCGTTTCACAGGACACACTAGCGACTGGATTACTTGAATTATGGATGGCCGGCCTCTTTGTCGGTGGCCATAGCACGCCCGCGCGCTTATTCTTCTCTGTCTCTCTCTTTCTACCTCTCACCCTCCTCTTGCACTTACTCTTGTATATAAACACTTTAATATATATATATATATATATATATGTATGTATACACGTTCTTCATAAGGATCTCAACGCATGCGATCACACGCGACTGATAATTTTTGTTCTTGCCACATGTATGTCCACACTGAGTGAGAAATACTTCAACTATACACACACACACACACACACACACACACACACACACACACACGTACAAATATACATACACTCGTATATATTTCAATACGCACTGATATAATAAATCACGTATCAATTATATTGCTTGCATTCATTGAGGAAAAAAATTAAATATAACAAATAAAAATGAAAAAAAAAAAAAAAAATTTTTTTTAATTGAATTTTTTTTTTTCTTTTATATAAGTGTAAAAATAGTTATTATTTTTATACAATTATTTCAATATATATTTCGAGATTTCATTGTTCAGATTTTTTTTTTTTTGTTTTTATCTTTTTTTTTTTTTTTTTTTTCGACTGTACATTTACACAAAGTGGAAATATAATATTTTAAATAAACGAAAAATTTATATGCTAATAGTACATATATACAACGGTAATTAGCTGCTTGTATAATCAATTCATAGGCGTTGTCTACATATACATATGTATAGGTATGTAGATGAAATATATTTTTTTTACTTGTACCGCCACTCGTCTTCCTGTGTCGGCCCATTGTCCTCGATTTTTATGATTATTACTGAATATAAATAATTACATTTAAGCTGGTCATATTTCTACTGTTCTATAAGAAAAAGAAAAAAAAAATAAATAAATAATAAAATCAAAAAAATATATATATATATTATTGAACCATTATATAATACCAATATACTAAAATTATAAATTACATCTGATTTATATATATGTGTAGTTTTTTATAATTCCACAATGACTTATTTCTACGGGGGAAATTTCAAAATTAATTCGTGAATTAACTGGTCACAAAGTTAACGTCGTGAACAAAGGGGATAAGCATCGCTAAGTGAAAAAAAAAAAAAAAAAAAAGTAAATAAATAAATAAAAAAATTAACAAGCCAAGATTTATATCCATATATATATATATACGTGTACCACGCGATTGAAAAATAAAACTATCGTCGACAAAATTCCTCATTTGGCACCGACAAATCGTCGTAAAACGAAATAAAAGTGGATAACAAAAAAGAAAAAAAAAAAAAAAAAAAAAAATGAATAAATTTATAGATGGATAAATAAAAATAAAAATAAAATAATATAAAGAATGAAAGAGGACACATAGTAACGTAGGTATATAGATTAGTGTGTATAGTGTATGTAAGAGAGGAGACAATATGGTGTGAGGAAGAACGTGAACGTTCCGGCAAAGCGGTTAAGAACAAAGCTAACGATTATTTTCGCACTCTTTCCCCTGTCACTACCACAACACAATCCACAAATGCACACGCATGTATACACAACTTCATCATCGTATATGTATATATAATTATACAAAGACAAAAAAAAAAAAACAAAAAAAAAAAAATACACGCGCCCTCGCAAATATTTATATGTAAACCTGCAACTCTCCGACTTCTTTTGGTCCAAGTCTCACACACGTGACCTTTTTTTTTTTTGTCTTATTTTCCTCTCACGAAAGGATTTAAAGTCTTGAGACACCTTCATTCCACAAATACCACATGGACGGTATTTATATATATATATGTGTGTGTGTATGTATGTGTGCAAGTGCGTGTGAGTAAATGCATTATTTCTTTGTGTTGTTTTCAATTTTTTGAATTTTTCAGTCACAGTTGTGTGCTCATGTATGTTGATTGAATATAACAATATCTTTATATGCACTATCGATAAAAACAAAAAAAAAAACAGAAAGAAAAAAAAGAAAAATTTAGCAATCCATATCATATTTATTCAAAATCTCAAAGTATATTTTATTTCAAAATATGACAATGGTAATAATTATTGTGTATACATATTTAAAAAAAAAATAATAATAATTTTGCAATATACAATCCATAAATATCACAATATTAACCAACTGTATGACGAAATAATTTCATAATAGGTCAAAACTTTATGTGATTTAATACAGCATTTATTTATATCTTACGTTAAAATACATTTGAAAAATATTTGTTATATAAAATAAGGAAAATAAAATATTTATATTTAGCGCATGGGAATGAAAGCATTAGAAACTTATTCATTTTACTTTTCTTTTTTTTTTCGTTTTTTTCGTTTTTATTTTATTTATTTATTTATTTATTTATTTATTTATATATTATTATTATTTTTTTTTTTTTTCTAGACTGACGGGGCCAAAGCTCCTAGCCCCGCGGCTCCAACCGAACACCGAGCATCTGCTCTTTCAATGTCTGTCTCACTTCACCTTATTCTTTCTTGCTCACTCTCCCGTCGCGTAATATGCGTGCCCGATATCAATTCAAAGATCTAAGATGCGTTGCCCGCGATATCACGCACTCGTGCACGCGTGGCTCCACGTCCCAGCCATAGACGTTGGGCTTGTGAACCCGCACGTCTATAAAGCCCCAACAGTACAGAGTAAGACAGACCGAAAGTAAAAAATATCGTTGAGAAACAGATAGAAAATATGGACAAACTGCCGCCGACGGTACGTACGTACACTACTACTATACACTTTGCACTCAAATTTGTGGCATATACTTATCTTCAACTATTCATTAAAAATTATCACGCTGGAATTTTTCTCTTCATTACTATAAATATATTTTTCTGTCTCTTGTCATTTTTTTTTTTTCTCTTTTTTTTTTTTTACTATTCTATATTATTTATTTTTATCTTTTATTCCAAAATACTACGTAATTTCTATTTATTTATCGCTTAAATTCCTATTGAAGTAAAATACAAAATGTTTTTGATGGAAAAAAAAAAAAAAATAATAATAATAATAATAATAAATAAAAATAAATCAAATAAAATAATGGGAAAATATAATGAATAAAATTGTTTATTTAAATATAAATCACGATAAATTATTAATAATTAACAGTAGTAACTGTGAATACTTTTTATTCAATAATTTATCTTACAATGTTTACATATTTTTTTAAAAGTCGATATGTCTCTCAGTGGTGCGTATTTTTTATGATTAATAATGGTATGTTCCGTGAGCACGTCGTGTCCCTTAATTACTAATGTACTCATATATATATATATATATATATATATATATATATATATATATATATATAACCAAAGAGGGCACTGTTGATTGTGTATTATACACATACATTACACTATGCTCACAAACACTACCCGTCGGTCTACTTCCGCCGTGAATACATTAATGGGGTGGTCACATATATATATATATATATTTTTTTTTTTCTCCATCGTTGTGGTCGTCACATAGTGACAAATAAAATAATAAAATGCGAGAAATAATAATAATAATATTTAATGTGTGCAATATGAATATTTTTTTTATTTATATCATCGTAGGAATTTTACATTGAACGGTATTATATAGTGAGACGAAATATGCGTCCCATCATATATATATATAAACGCCTGAGGAGTGAACTGCAATTCACGATATAGGAGTATAGAGATTGCTCTCTCTCTCTCTCTTTTTCTCTTTCCTCTCGCATGTCTTCCCTGTTATTAGGGACAATTTCCAATTGGCCCCAGGCACCCCATAAGCGTCTCATCCTTATAACGAAGCGAGAGAAAAGGTGTCGAGTGAGGAGGAGAAAAGAAGGAAGACGAGATAAAAAAAAAAAAAAAAAAAAAAAAAAAAAAAAAAATGTATAATACAGTATATACTCTATTACTTTCTCTCTCTTGTTCATACATTCTGCCTCTCTCATTCGCATGTATTTGTATTTTTTTTTTTTTTTTTTTTTCCTTATTTTTATTAAAACAAATCTTTTTTCTATATGAAACACATACACACAATAAGTGTATATTGAGGAAGGGTATAATGCTATGTGGTACCCGAGGGGGGTTGCGTCCGCTTTCTGAAATTTTCTCGTACACATCGCCACACATACACACGTATATTCACTGTATATACACGTATGTATGTATAATATATATAATGTTAAATCTTAAGGGATAATAAATGAAAAAGAAAAGAAAAAAAGAAAAAAAGAAAAAAAGAAAAAAAGAAAAAAATCCAATGAAGCAAAAATAATTGCGTCGTATTTTCATTGGCGGCATTTGTTACGTCGAGTGCATATTTTATGATAAGCACCAACTGTATAACGTAGAAATACAATGACAAGAGTATGCGTACGAAAATGATGATGAACAAAAAATAAATAAATAAATAAATAAAAGGAAAAAAAGTTGAATAAATATAGAAGAAAAAAAAAATAATAATAAAAATAAAAATATTAAAAGTGTTGGATACATGTGAAGAGAATACGTATATATGTGCCGCGGGGTGTTAGAGCATCAGGTTGAAAACACACGACGTGTGTACACGACTGAACACAATTCTTGATCTTCAAAAAAGAAGATAATAAATAATAATAATAATAATACTTATAAAAATATTTAAAAAAGTATTGAAATTATTGAACGAGTGGGAGTGTATATGTAATCATTGTGATTATAATATATTAAGTATTGACTACAGATTTGCATAATATTATCTGTAGCGATAGAATTGTAGAGGGAAAAAAAAAAAATAAAAAAAAAATAAATAAAATAAAAATAAATGAAAAAGTGAAAAAAAAAAAAAAAATTTTTTTGCGTAAAATAAAATAGGAGCATATAATTTTTTTTCTCTTTTACATATTTGTTTCTCTTGACTAAAAAAGATAGAGAAATTTTAAAAATTGAAATAAATAGAATGATAATGAACATGTATAAGTTGAGTGATTAATTAGATCACTTATGTTGCGCTCTAAAATCTTGTTACCTGAATATTTTTTAGAAATAAAATAAATAAATAAATGAATAAACAATAAAATAAATAATGAAAATGACGTTGCGAAAGTGTTTGTCAAGCTTCCTCGAGCACAACTAAATTTTCTTTTTTTTTTTTCCTCTTTATTTTTTCAAATTCATCTAATTATCATCATTATTTATTATTATTATTATTATTATTATTATTCCATTTATTATTGAAATCTGTCAATGAAAGAAACAAAACAAAAAGAAAAATGATTAATATTTTTTCACACAATTGTTATGTCAATGATAGTAGAAAGATTTAGTTCTATACAAAATCTGTTAATTATACGTGTAAAGACGACGGTTTGAAATTTAAAAGAGAAGAGAAAAAAGAATATATATATATGATTATAATAAAATAAAATGAGATGGTGGGATGAGTAAAAGTATAAGTGAGAGAGGAATACCAGGTGAGACGGTTTTGCGGTAAACGATGCATGAACGAAGCGTCCAACCCGGCAAGATAACGATCACTTTTTATATATACCGATCTGGATCACACAACACACATCACGTCGCATTCCCTCGTATTTATATATATGCATTTTACACTTATACTTTTCTTTATTTCCATTCACCTTCACACACACACACACACACACACACATGTATATATATATTCATGCGTGGTAAATATTATTATATTGGTACTTTACCATCACACACATATAATTATATTTAGTGCATATTGTATCATGTACATGTACATGTGTATGTTTATAAATGAGCGACGAAATTATATTATTTTTATTATTATTTCTTTTTTTTTTTCTTTTGGTGTTAGTTCAGTTCGTCGTTACACGTGGAAAGCACAGTGTGAGATTTTAATCTTGTTGTATGGCATATGGGGACGAAGCAACGATGTTGAAGAAGAAGAAGGTGGTGGTGGTAGTAGTAGTGGTAGTAGTAGTGGTAGTAGCTGTAGTGATGCTCTTCAACGTGGGACCACAACGTCATTTGGCTGAGACTCGTTAATTACCGAGTTTGCGTGAGCGTGAACCCAATTTCTATACCGGACGACGATGTTGACGATGACGACGTCGACAGCAGGCAGAACGCAGTCATATTTTCGAATATATGTACATATATTCACCAATGTACATCACAAAGCCTTTAAAATTTATCCAATTTATGTATAATTACGTATATAATTTTTATTCACTTAAAAATTTTATTCAATGACGTTGGGAAAAAATTATTTTAAAATTCGATAAAAAACGAAAAAAATAGAATTACAGTTCAATATTATTATTGATTATCATGTATTTTATAGATAATATTTCAAAAATATTATTGTACTTTTTGACTATAAATTTATCTGATTTTTATCTACATAATTATTTAATACTTGTCAGAATATTTTTTAATCAATTGAAAAAATATCAGTTGATACTTGAATATTTGAGAAAAAAGGAGAAGAGAAAAATTACTGAAATTAAAATAATTTATCCACACATCTCAGGATACATACTAAATATTTTATCATTAATATGACACATAAATATCTTTATTTGAATTAAAAAAAAATAATAATAATAAAATGAAATAAAATAAAGTAACTACCGTCAGTATTATAATCTATCGTGCCTGGCGGGTTACTGTTCGACTGGGGTGTTGTTTCATCGACGTGCACATTCCACACAAACAACGTGTAGTACCGTGGAATGACTTGAGGTGAAGTTCGAGTAGGCAGCGAGTTGAACAAGGAAGATATGTATAATAGTTATAAATAAGTAGTAAAAGAGTAGAAGCGAGAAAGAGATGACGCGAGGAAGGGAGAGAAAATGGAAGAGAGTTAAAAGCAACTGAAGCAATGACGAAGGGAAGAAAATAAAAAAGTAAATGAGGAAAAAAGAAACAGAGAGAATTTCCTTGTCTATACAAGATCGCGATTCACGTTGAGAGTAGCTAATGCAAGCAACCATTACTCGAATGGTGAACCAATGGAGAGAATCCCCACGCCCCCTGCATCGACTTACAGCTTTGCGACTTCCTCTGGTAAATACGTATATACCATGCAAATATACGCCTGTAAATGTAAAATCGATCCAATAATGATTTTATTATTAATAAATAATTTGATATGATATTATTTTTATGATGAAAAAAAATTATTTTATGTAGTTATACATACGAAAATTTTTACCATTTTTTATTATCACATATTATTTTTTTTTTTTACTTTCATTGATAATAATATTTTTTACTTATTTACGTATCTATGTATGAGATTTATAAATTGTGACAATTTTATATTTAAATATTCGTCATAATTATATTGACAATTTTGTCGGTATTACATTTGTATTTTTTTATTTATCAAAATTTTTATCGTAATATAATATTTATGACGTATAATTTTTATACTGAAAAATTTATACATTGAAATTTTGTATTGGGGTCGTGAGAAACATCCCTTCACAACAAACAATATCACGCCCTCTCTCATGTATGTTTATTTATACATATATATTTTTTTAATGTATAGTCACATACAAAATTCGAGAAGTTATGCACAACAGCGAGGGCTCGAGGATGTCACCTCGCATTGTTTCAAGAATTCCTCAAGAAAAAGGGCATAGGGGAAAATAAAAGAGACAAATATATATCTTTATAGTTGTAAAGAAGAGAGACGCACAGGCCCCAGGGTTGTACGCCTTTCACATGTATATATATATATGTATACAAATATATATGGGCCCACATTCAGGTATATAAAAGACGACGACTTTTACGAGCTTTGACCCCTCGTGTCTTGTTTCTCGACATTCAAATTTATTTTTTAACGTCATTTGAAATAGATAAATTTGCGTCCGGATACTTCTTTTAATAATTTTATTCCCTAAAAAAAAAAACAACAACAACAAAAAAAAAAACAAGATGAAAAAAATTGAATTTAATCAAATCAAAAGTTTGTTTTCTGTCTATATATGATCATATAATCAATAATTATTATTCTTGTAATCTAGATAAGATATTTTTTGTTATTTTATAAATTTTAATTTTTAGTTTATTCATTTTTCATTCATTCGTCATATACAATGTAACATCTGCAGAAGGATTCGTTCATCATTATGCGACTTCCCGTTGCAGGTAATAATTAGAAGCGTCAGGATCAGCCATGCAGAACAATTCACAAATCATGTCCCGTCGTCATATCGTTGACTCGTTGTCATCATCATTGGTTAATGTTGGCATCTCAATGACATACATACATATATATATATATATATTTCTTTACAAAAGAGTATTGAATAAAAGTATGGAATAGAATACATGTGAGACAAACAGAGAGGTCAACATCGAAAAGAGAAGCGGTGAATATAAAGTAAAAAATAAAAAATGAAAAAATGAAAAAATAAAAAATAGTAAAATAAAATGAAATAAAATAAAATAAAGAGATGGAAAGAAAAAAAAAAAAAAAAAGGAGCGTTAACGTCGTGAAGTCTTGCTAGTGCTTGTGAGCGCCTCAACTAAATCTTCTTGACATTTTTCTCTCTTATATATATATATATATATATTATTTTTTTTGTTTCTTCTTTGTCTTACTTCACTGATACGTCTATTTTTTTATTTTTTTATTTTTTTATTTTTTGTCTTATTCTCTATTCCCTCTGCCCCTTTTATCTTCCCTAGAAAACACGACCCGAATACGAAAGCAGGTAAGGCCCATGAGAGAAAATAAAGTTTCCACTTTATTTCGTGGAAATATCCATATTCACCTAACACTCTCTCTCCCACATTTTTTTTTTTTATTTCAACTCTTTTTTTGTTTTTTTTATTTATATCATGAAATAGGAAGAATTAAATAAAAAATTGAGAAAAAAAAACTTATTGGAGAAATTTGGAAATTAAATCTTACAATTAATTGTGGTGATTATTAATTTTATTTATGAAAATTTCAATGTATTTTTTTTTTTTTTTTTTTTTGGCGGTTTTGTTTTATTTCATGGCTACCGAATTGAAGGAATCAACGGGGCAATATCACATTTGATTTCTCAGAAACACCAAATTCCGAAATACCAAAAAACATAAGTGAGATACCTGTATACCATAGCAATTGTAAAATACATATATGGGCAACCAATTCTTTTATTTCTTATCTTTTGGTATTTTAAGGACCCTAGATAGTAATCCAATCGTGTCACATCTTGTTGAATTCTCTCTCATCGTAGAAAGAAATTATCACGAAACACCAATCACTTCTCCGTCGTGAATGTTTGTATGGATGATTGGATGAGTATAGCAAATGTTTTTATCAGATTATTAATCTAAAAACGACAATAATAATAAAATATAAATGAAGTATAAAGTAAAATCTATTTTTTTTTCTCTTTTTTTTTCGAATAAATGATTGATTGAAAAAAAAAAAAATAATAATAAATAAATAAATAAATAATAAATAATTTTGCAAATCACTTGAATATTTTTCACTAACACAATTTCCGTCTATAAAACTTACTGAAATTGTCTGTTAAAAAATTTATAGATGTTAATAAAATATATGGATACAAGTATTTTGTGTCTCACAATGTAAAACATATTTCCTGTGTAGTCCGATCGTTTCAAGGTAAACTGGGCAATTAAAAAATTAAGGAGTCTTTTTAAGAGAAAGATAAAAAGTAAAATTATATACAAAAATGGATACAATAGTAAATAAATTCATTTGTAGATGCTTGAGTGAAAAAAAAAAAAAAAAAAAAAATTAATTTTATATATTCATACAACTGATTGATATTATTTAACGCCATAAATAATCGTACTACGTGTAGAAACAAATTATAATAATAAATAATAAATAATAATAATAATAATATAATAATAAAAAATATAATTATTGGAAATGAGGCCATTACTATATTCTCAATATAAATGTACTGACAGTATTATAATATATGCATGTTATACTTAATAATTTATATTTTATTTAATGTCGAACTTTGTCATGCAGACAATACACTCCCAGGACCCGCAGCGAACACGTCACCCAACTCTCCATGGGGGGTCGTCGTATAAACAAAAAACAAAACAAAAAACACCCAAGAGACATGTAAAAAAAAATAAAAAATAAAAAAATAAATCGAAAGAGACCACTGATCGTTTCCAAAGACAAATTATAATATATTGACGGGCATGTGGTTAGGGCTATATACACATGAGAGAGTTCATTTTCTCATATAAACTCACACATACATATTATATACATATTTTATAGATATAAATTTTATTTGAAATTATTATCGTATATAATAATTATATTCACTTACATAAGTAGATAAAAGAAGAAAAAATAAAAAATAAAAAGAAAAAAAAAAAAAAACTGTAACAAACTCAACAATTTGCAATAATAATTAAATATATATTAATGTATGAATTTTTAAATGATTTCAGTGAGACATATGAGCCCAAAGGTGTAATTATAACATTGCTAAAATTTCGTACGTCACTGAATTACATCGATAAAACGGTTGTGTAAGTTATATATTTATATATATATATATATATAGAGAGAGAGCAGGTGTTAATTTGGTAATTACACTCTCGAGCAATTACAAACGAGTTGAGTGATGATTGCAAGAACGAGTGTGCTATGCAATGCTCGACTTGTAACGAGTATAGAGTACTTAACGCATTCCAACACGTATACGCTATACATATATAGATATACATGAGTGTGTGGAGTTTACTTTGTATAATGCCGACGTCGTCCCTTTTACCAACGACGACTTGATATGGAGAGCTATGCATCCAAGTGTCTCCCGTTCTTTATCTGTCTACGTATATATATATATATATATTTTTTTTTTTTTATTCAATTAAACCATTCGTTACCTACGAAATGAAAAATACGATTTTTAATTCTAATAAAAAAATTATTAGAAATACAAAAAAAAAAATAGATAATAAATTTTCAGATACTAAAAAACCAAAAAATTCTTCTCTATTTATTTATTTATATATTTATTTATTTATTTTCACTATTTAATAGTAAAGGCTATTGACAATGTGAAGGAAGAAATATTGTAAAACGAATAAAAAAAAGAATTTGAGAGAAACGTTATCTACGACAATGTGTCTGAACTAATTTAAAGACGTCTTTTCTCGCATTCACTTTTCTCATTGGCAATACACAGTGGTGGATACACATTATAGATATATATATGTATATGTATCGGTATATGTGTTGTGTATATAGTTAGGAGATGGCATTCTGAGTGGCGTTCGATGCTCAACGAGAGACCCGCTAACGAGGTCCTGCCACACGAACGACGTATACGTTCGCGACCCGGGTCCCTGTCAATTAAGAAACACACTGGACTGTACACCAAGCAACATTTCTATGGCTCTGCCTCTTCTCCAAGTTTCTCTCCGCCTTTATCCTCCGCCCTCTTCTCATTTCTTTCTCTTCTTATGTATCCACATGCGTACATATATATATATACCTATCATTCTTTATATATAATCCCTCACCTTTATCCCCATTCTCTATCAATTTCAATAATATTATTTCACAATTTTCTCATTATTCAAGTAATTAAAATAACAATTTTCTCACTGCATATGAGATTTAATTGTATTTTTATAGTTTACAGATGATTGAAATAAATTGAAATTATCTGTTTGATTATACTCTTTTTTTTAAATTTTTTATTTATTTATTTTTTTTTTACTTGAATTGAATGAATAAAGTGCAGTCGGGTGTTGCGAAAACACATAAATATACACGTCTGATGATTTTATTCACTCAATGGGGGGTCTCTTTAGTATTGATGGAAAGTACGTGTTTACATATGAGAACGAGAAAAACAAGAAAGTACTGTGCGAAAAGAAACAGTTTTATATCTTCATACATAAACATTATATATATATATACTTTGCAAGTGAACGTGGAATAAGGCGATGAGACAAAACGAATTATTATCGTGCTCTGGCGATCTCTCATTATCATTCCCAACACTTCTTTTACATCTTTCCTCTCTTTCTGTCTGCATGTATATATGTTTTTCTATCCTTCTCTACCTTGCATTTTTATTTCTCTTATTTTTTATAATCAAACTTTTCTATTTATTTCTTTTTTTGTTTTTTTGTTCTTTTTCTTTTCTAATTTCCATCACAAAATAGATTTAAAAAATTTATTGGTATCGTATATAAAATATATTACATATTTTTTTATTTAATTTAATTTGATGACTTTTTTTTTTTTTTTTTTTTTTTTTTCTTTCTTTCAAACTGTACTTTAAAGGGGATGCAATTCATTGTGGCTTCAATGAAAAGTCGTGTTGGAAATTTCTTTTTTCACGCTTGGCATTCCTGCACGAAGGTGAAATCGAATTAATGTCCACGCAAACTGTTTGAAAATGTTTTCAGAGCGCATTTATATTTTTATATCACTGTATGTGCATCTGTAAATGGTTGTATATATATATATATATATATGTGCGTTTGTGTGTATTGAATTTGTGCATGCGATTGCCACTCACTGATAGAATTGAATTCATTACTTCATTTAATATTCACAGCAATCACAATCAAACAAATATCATGACAATCCAAATATTTGTCAATTTTTATAAAATCCCTGTAATCAAAACTAAAATTAATATTTTTTTATTCTCACTCTAATTAATTTTATTACCTGTATATTTATTGAATATTCAGTTGGATAAGTTTATTTTTAATAGATCTTACATTACAATGTACGATACAATTTTACATAAATACAATAAGATTTATTTACTATGCAAAATCTATTGAATTGCGTGTGGTCAATTATATTATGTTAAGTAGAGCGTGCGCTTCGTCGTCAGACATATCGACTTGTAGGATCTCACACAGATCTTCGCTCCCCCATGCCCTTGCTCACTCTTCTCTTCCTTCCACTCTTCTATTTTTTATTATAACCCTCCTCTTTTCTCCATTATATTTATTTATTATTAATAATATTATTATTATTATTTATTATTTATATATTTTTCATTTACTCTTTGATACAATTTTTTTTTTATATGAATAAATATCTTTTACCTTAATAACGCATTGTATTCATGACATGTGAGATTTATGCTAATGTAAAAGTTAAAGACGATTTTTGTTTTCATGATTGGATATAATCTATGTACGTACATGTATACATATGTATCTGAAATTTCACTTGACAAAGCGGTATTTTTTTTTTTTTTATATTTTTTATTTTTTTTTGGAATAAAGTGACAATGTGGGCGCAACCACATTCAGAGCACTTGTCAAAAATATAAATGTTTTGTGATTTATAAATTTTTTTTTGTTTTTTGTTTTGATGTTTAACACAATTTTTTTTTTCTTTTTCTTTAATTTCAATGTGTTTTATGATTTTTTCTTTTTTTCTTTTTTTTTTTTGGTTAATAAATTTGTCCTTTGAATAAATGTGTGAATGTGTAATGGTATGTAGTTATGAGTAAAAGAGTGGGACAGTGAGAGAATGAAAAATAAAAAAAAAAATAAAAAAATACACATGAGTATAGGGTATGAGTTCGTGATGATTTTGATATCCCAGGTCTACCTCACTATCCACAAAAAAAATTAGCATATAACGCTTCTGGCTGTGTATGGTCATAAAAATAATTCCCTCGACACCGGAGAGAGAATCTCTCGTATTGGGACTTTTACATGGAAATAGAAACAAAAAAAAGATATATATGTAAGAGAGGAGTAAAAAAAAAAAAAAAAAAAAAAGAAACATTTGTGAAACCCGAATCTCCACAGTCGCGCATATATATATATATGTATACATATCCACGGCTTTCGACAGATTCTTGTATAAATACCTAAATATATATACGTAAATAACGATGCGTGTACATATTGAGAATATTCTCAAACATTTTCTCACGTTTTCCGCACGCAGTTATTATTCTATTTTATTTTTCATTGTTTTACATTTTATTTATTTTTATTATTTCATTTTTTTATTTTTTCTCCATTTTAATTTCCATCTTTTTTTGTTTCATTAATTTTTTTCAGAAGACGATGGCAATAAATAGGTAGATATAAATAAATTCTCATCACGTCATTTGACATGTATATGTATAAGTGGTTTTATGAGGGGCCAACCAGTACACACTAATACTAACACAATATTTCAGCAATGAGAAGAACGTGCTGAGAACGTGTTGGAGAGAGATAATTGCTGAACGATTAATGGAAAGTTGCAGAGCTGATGAATAAAAAAAAAAAATAAAAATAAAAAAAAAAAAGACATAATAAAACCAAATTATTCGTATATAAACTCAACGGGTGGGTTTTCAATAATAGTATACATTGATTTGTAATTATTAATGAGACCTGGTTTTCATTGATGATCGCCCAGAGAGGTGAGAAATGGACTTTAATGATTATTGTACACGTCGCAGTTACTTTTTATTTCATTTTATTTTTTACTATTATGATTTTGCAGGTCAAACGTCTGGACAATTATCGTATATATACGTCATTAGCTCACCATCATTATTTTCATCTGTTTGACATAATGATAAATGTCTTTGACTTTTAATTTCATATCACCTTCAATGATGATAGTTTCGTGCGCTACATATAAATATTACCATATCAATAAATACAAAAAGAAAAAGTTATTTCTATCTTACATATATTTATATATATTTTTTTGATCTTTGCAGGTCAAGTTTTCTGTAATACACACTGCGTTTTCTTATCTTCAATTTGTATCTTAAATAACGTAGACAAGAGTGTCGCGTGGCTGAAACTGTTTGTACAGTTTGAATATCGTTAAAAAAAAATAATAATAATAATAATAATAAAGAAAAGAAAAAAAGGACAAACATGAACAAATAATTTCGTTTTTTTTTCTGTTTTTTTTTTTTTCGAAAGTCAGAATATACGTCACGATAAGCGATGTGACAGACTTATATACATATATATCTTGTATTTACTCATGTAGTTAAACACAACGTCTAATTTCGTGTGACTGAGCAATTGATTCATGGATATAGATATATAACGAGTCAAACTAAGTAAGTAAATAAAAAGTCTCGTTAACTACAGTCCAAATCTAACACATTAAATTTCCATTATTTCTATTTATTCATTATTTGAAAAGAAAAAAAAAAAAAACAACAAAAATTTTCAATATTTATTTTATTTACATGTTCAAATACAATAAAAATAGAAAAATAATGATATAAATAATTTTATTTTCGTGTTTTATGATTATATATGGATTATTTATTGGTATTGAAAAAAAAATTTTATTTCACTATATTTTTTTATTTTCATAACGACACATTTTTTTATTTTTTTTTTTTTTTTTTATTTGGTACAATTAAAATTCCTATCCAAACAAATAAAGATAAATATTTTCAATATTCATATAGATATAGATATATATATATATCATACGCACATTATTCATTATAAATGTCATCTGGATACAAATGTATTGTAAAAGTCACTCATATCCACATTGCAAGTTCGAAATAGCAATCACCAATATATAAAACTATTCATTATATATAATCCAAAGCTGTAGAAACAAGAGTGTCACATGAATATATATATATATATATATATATATATATATATATATTTATATAAATATAAATATTTAATTGTATATATCTGTATGTTTTTCATGATGTGTCAATATAGAGTCTCGTTAAACGTCAAACACCGGTGACACAAGTTGAGCTGATATTACACGCACACATGAGTGTACAGGGATGATGAGAAGGACGGTAGGAAAGAGGTTGACGGGAGAAAAGGGATGATGATATATTTACGAGGGATAAAAAGTTTTTCTTTCATCAGGGAGAGTTTCACGCGCAATGAATAGCCTTTTATATTGTATTTCATCATTGGCGGGTTGAAATAAAAGGTCGAGTCCACTCATTGACGTCTATCTATCTTTATAAAATGTATACACAAGTATATACACACATGTTGTACTTGTATGTGTACATATTGTGACAGCATATTGGAATATCTATACTGTTTCACACTGTTTATTTGACATTGCGATAGCCAAAGCTCATCATATATAGATATATATACATATATGAGTTTGCGTGCATATGTGTAAACGCGTGGTTCGCCGGCTCAAAAACTCGCGCGGTTCATTATTTCGTTTAGCTGATGCTGTCCTGTTAGCGATTGTATTTGTGTGGAGCGACCAATGGAAGGCGTGCACCAATAGCCGCCCCACCGGAATAACAACAACCAATCGCGTAGTTGTACACTACCAACATGCTACATCGCGTGTCGACGAGCACCTCCTCCTGACGCGTCGCATTGCCACGAGAGACGAGAGACGTTTGCGTGTTCTTCGGCTTTAAAAAAAAAAAAAATAAAAAAAAAAAGGAAAAAAAAATATATATTATTTTGGTTCTCTCACTATTTTTTATTTTTGTTACTCACCCATCGGTGTCTACCCGGGCCATGCCCATCACTTTTACATGGATACATTTTATTCACGCACACATGTAATTGCGGTACACACACCCTCACTTCACTCTTGTATTTTTATTCATTTTCTTTTTTTTCTCCCCCACCGGTTTATTTTCATTTTTATTTATTTATTTATTTTATATTATTTTATTCATTTATTTATTTTTTTTTTTTTTCGTTTCTTTTACGATGTTAATTTTTTTTTTTTTTTTTTTTTTTCTGTTAATCAAGGGACAGCAGTAAATCACTCGATCAATGCGACAGTAGTTGGCGCCCACGCATCAACCTTTTACCACCCTATGTTCCCCTCTGTTAGAGAATGTTGGAATGCAACAGATTTCATTGAGATATAGGTATACGTATATATAAAGAGACACGCTAATCAAAATTCACCCAATCGACATATTAATTTTTTCTGTTTTTTGTTTTTTTTTTTTCATTCTCAATGTGGTCTATATAAGAAAAATAAATAAACAAACAAACGAATGAACAAAAAAAAGTAATAGAAAAACGATAATAATCTAGAATTTGTAATTTTGTTTTTTTTTTTTTTATTAAATTTTTTATTGAACAAAAAATTCAATAAATTTCATTTAAATCTACAATTAATTATTTTTTTGTTTTTTTCTTGTTTTTGTTGAATCGTTTGAGAATATATATATATATATATATATATATATATTTTTTTTTATCCAACTGTGATGTCTGCAATTTTTCATCGCATCTCCATACTCAACAGGCATTAACATTTTTTGTGATAAGTCATACACACATAAATATACGCATACTCGCGTCTCATTCGCAGCACGTGTCAACATTGAAATACACACGTCGAGGTAAACGATGAATGCGTGAATAATTCGTCGCTGTTGGTGGTCCACACGATTAAGTGCTGAATGTGCTCCCTGGTCTCTCTCTCTCTCTCTCTGTATCCTCCCATTTCTTTTTTTCTAGTCTCACTTGTATCATCACGACACTTCATCATTAAATCAAAGCACAAACACACATTATATACTTACTCTCAACAAAATAAATGAATAAATATATATATACATATACAATCCTGTCCAATCAACATTTTTCCATGATTATACAAGAGACGTCGTTAATTTTACTAATATACCTTTTTTTCTTTCCCATCAATATTCCGGTTATTCTCATCTGTCTAAGCGATCGAAATAAAAATGTTAGCTTCCAGATGGCAGTTCTGTGTTTACGCGTTTTATATTGAATGCGGGTGTCAATTCCATTCTGTATATATATATATATATATATATATTTGTACATTTATTTTGTAGGTTTATATATAGTGAAGTATAGACCGTGTGGTGAGATGAGTAGATAGTTACCTGCTCGACACAGAGTCCAAGCACATGTTTCGGGGAAGATGGCAATTAACATAATTCCATGGAAATCGTCTCTCCCACGAGGTAAAGTGTGTGCATGGAGGACAACGTGGAAGATGAAGAGGAAAATAAAATGGAAAAGAAAAAGTGTACGTATACGAAGAGTATGCAAGTGTGGGTGTCTGTGTATATGTGATGACGACAGCGTTGTGTGGCAATGCGTTTCACACCCTAGAACCAAACACAATTTACACTCATTTAATTCACACTCTCCTCTTCCATCCCCTTCTCTTGAGAGAGAATTCTTTTATTCTACAGAGTAACTTGACAATTTATACTGCGACATAATTTATACTTGCACATATTGCGTTATCCAAATATCAAATTTACTCACTGGCAATTAATCTAGACACGAAAGGAGGAAAAAATGAAAAAAAAAAAAATTCGTTATTAATCCTAAAGACGTTTATTTATCCCATACATATGAGTGTCTCTATCTCTCTAGAAACAATCAATACATGATTTTCAATGATATAATTTGTCATGTCAAATTGTTATTTTATTTTTATTTATTTTTTTTTTTTTCACTTTAATTGTGTAGAAATATTATTAATATATAAATTTAAGGAGATATATGAAAATGAAAATTTTTAGTATAGCAGCAAACAATAAACAACTTCTTTATGCATTATTATTTTATAATCACATATATAAATATAAATGTAATAGTGTGCGTTCGTGTAAATAAAAGACATAAAAGCGATCGATGGATTAAAAACCATAACTTTTTTTTTTTTTTTTTCATGCCACATACACAACAGGGGCGGAACAAACCACCATTTTCACCCCACATGACTATCCAACAATGGACATTTCACCCTGCAGTATCGTTTTTATTTATAAACTCATATATACGCGTTCGGATATACATAATTTTTTTTTTCTCGCTTACACGACTGCAGGATATCGTATCGAGTTGTGATGTTTATATATATATATATATATATTTACTTGAATGCAAGCATATGGACATGGTAAGTATAAATGTGAATGGCCTAGAAACAAACAAAAAAAAAAAAAAAAAAAAGAGAGAAAAATGGAATTAGTGATGGAGGGTGATAATACAGACTTTCATTATTTCATTGTGGCTTACAGCAATGCATGAATGCCTGATCCACCACCCTCTATCATGCACTTTAGATGTACATCGCTGTTTCATGTGAATTTATATATATTTAGATATTTATGAAATTATCCTTGGGTATGTAAAATTTATTTCCCCCTCCCCCCTCTCTCTTACGATGTCACAGTAAAATATTATATGATATAATATTGATATGTTTGCACGGGTTGATTAGATAAAATTTCGATACATGTGTCTGACACATATAATTTTTTTTTTTTTTTTTTTTTCTTATTCTTCATTGTTTTCATTCGTATAATTCGATTGTGATGGAATTCAATTGAATTACTTAATTAAATGCATGATATTTTGTAAATTGATATAGATATAAATCATACACCAAATAAAAAGGAAAAAGGAAAAAAAATTAAAAAATAGAATAATAATATACACACGCACTACATATAATTTTATTCAATAATAAAATAATTATACTGATCACTTGATTGTGTGAAATAAATAAATTGAAGAAAAAAAAAAAAAAAAAAAAAAAAACTTTTTTACCGTATAATTATATTAAAAGACTCAACATCATAATCGTAAATAAACAAAATTATATATATTGAAAAAAATATATGATATATAATATTCACAATACGTATATAATAATTGAAGTTTATTTAGTCATCCTCCAACCAAACAATTAAAATAGTTACGTAAAGTAAATAAAATACCTAATGTAATATATCATTTATATGAAAAGCTTTCGTGCAGGTTTTCTCTCTCGTTCTCTCAGATCCACGGCCTTGTTTCACTCGTCACGGAATATATGACCAGTCTATTCTCATAAAATTCATCCTACACATTGCCCTCCTCTCCTCTCTTTCGTTCCATCGTGCTGATGCCGTTATCGATTCAAATTAATGTCTCACGCAAGCCGCCATGTCCAGCACGATATGATATTTCGATTTTTAATTTCGTATCCACGTAAAACCACGTCTTTTCTATTATATACCAACTTTATATTCTCATGTTTATTCATATATATTTTTATCCTAACTCTTTGTCGGATTTATCGGCACTTCCGCGATGACAATATCATTCGCGGGTTTACTTTATTCCCATTTTCAGAGAATTGCGCACGCGCACGAACGAGGCGATTCACAGTAACCGATAAAACCAAAAGAGAATAAATAAACCCATTATAGTCAGATAGAATTTAATATATATATATGTATATATGCCTATGTATGGCCAAAGCGTATTTCTCGAATCGGTTAATTAATTAATTAATTGCAGAGCGTCTTATCGTCTGATTTGGTCGCACGACTTTGGGTCGCCCTCTGCCGCAACAATTGCTCTTGCATGGCCAATTTCGTATGCCCTAGAATATATTCCTTTGCCCCCAATTGTCTCTTTTCTTTCGCTCTTTCTCTTTCTCAGTTTCACTATCTACCATTGGAGAATCGAGACATTCAGAACAATAGATATATCTATATAGCAAAATCTCACTTACAGTATCTCCAACAATTGTCGTATTCATTCTTCTTTAAGTATAATTATACTTTATTAGAATATAAATTATAAATGGATTGAATTGTTAAATGTAAATTAATGTATGTATATATATATAAATTTATTTGTATATACATAAAAGATATAATAGGATTATTCTTCCGTATGACTTGGATATTATTTCGTGTAGTTGATAATTACTATGTTTTGACTTGTTGAATAATTTGTTGAATATTTTCTCTTTCCTTCGTTATTCTTTTTACATATTATTATTCTTTTTTTTTTTTTTTTTGTTTCTCTTGCAACAGTCGTGTAATATATACAGCTAAAAACAAAGATACTTTTCCAACATAGAGTTATTTTCATAAACACCCAACGCCATTAAATGCTTCCGGTTTTCCTGGAATTCATCAAGTCACGCGAATCACATTTTTACTCACACAATCAATTCACACTCTTATTCTTTTTTCCTCTGTTCCTTTCTCTCAATCAAATTTTATTTGCAATATACATATATGTATAAAAAGTGATCAATCATTTTGTCTATGCATAAATATAAATTCAATATATAGTCAACTTGATCTTGGTGGCTTTGATATAATATTACAGATTTATCCACAATTGTTTTTCATCGTGATATATTAATTTATTTATTATTGTATAAATATACAATATACACGAAATTATTTATAATTTTATACAAGATGTATATTGCAAAATTTGTAATCCTGTTTGATATTTAATTGACACAAATATACAAATATATGTGTGAATAAATGTACAGATAATTACTTATGTAGCCTTCATTGAAATGTATAGCAAGCAATGGATGACACTCTCCCAGGACCTTGCGTGCATTAATTCACAACGGACATAATGAAATTCTGGTCACACACACACACACACACACACGTAGACATTCACTTATATATATGTGTATAAACAGAGCTGAGAACCAAAAGATTTTTATCGGTAACTCTCCATGGTGTCTTTCACCGACGCCTACTATATGCTCATGTCAGCATTGGTCGCTGCCATCGTCCGTATCTTTCTTTTTGTCTATTGTCTTTTTTTTTTCTTTCTTTTTTTTTTTCTCCTCGTTAGAACTAATTTTTAATAAAAATATTGAGTATCATGATAATAATATTTATAGCGTTTCGTTTTATTTAATATGATAATAGTGTGATTTATTATTATTTTTTTTTTTTTAAATTATGAATACTAAAATGTGTCGAAGCAGGCACGAGAATGGTGTAGAAATTTGATAGATGACGCGCGCGTGCTGTTCCCCGAAATCACAGAATGTTATAAGTCTGTGTCGGCTCAAGCGTGGAATGATAATTTTGCTGAGAATTTTTAACGTGCCGTCACGTAGAGTTGCATGATAGTTTGGATACGTGTGGTGTGGGATTTTCGTTA
Organism: Dinocampus coccinellae; assembly: GCA_963920625.1. Lineage (NCBI taxonomy): Eukaryota > Metazoa > Arthropoda > Insecta > Hymenoptera > Braconidae > Dinocampus > Dinocampus coccinellae. Next base: position 10,512,987 of record OY987186.1, read on the forward strand.
AGATTTTTTTACTACATATGTATGTCTAAAATTTCTCTTAGTACTTCCTTAATTCCTGCCGACTCAGAGAGATGCTTTATGGGTCGACCTCGCACTGGTGCCAAGAGACGCATAGCAATTCAACGAGACGTGAAGAAATGATTTTTATTTACTTAATAAAGAAGAAAAAACAAAAAATAAAAATAAAAATAAAAAATAAAAAATAAAAAACGTGATTAAGAAAGTGCCGTGTCTGTTGAGTTATCTATACTTGGATTGAAGCATTGACCTATTTAGTGTATTCAATAGAGTTTTCTCAAGGCGACAATTTTCATCAGATGTATTTATGGTGTAGGTATATTTTTACTGTAAGTTGAACAGTCACCAATGCATCAATTGAAGAATCGAAATCGATGTCTTTGCCTTGTGATTTCAAAAAGAAGTCTGTCAGCCAACCGCAGACAGCGTGGGATAGTGATTGTGTCGCGCGCTCGCGGCAGGTCAGTAACGAGACAGATTTTTTTTTCTCAATTCTTTTCTTTTTTCGTTTGCTAAACGAAACGCCCAACCGATTTATTTTCATATCTTTAAATACAAATCACGTACTTTCATGATGGTTCAGAAACAGAAAAGAACAATAAGTACACCTAAAAGACAACAAAGAGTTCTCTCTCTACACATAGGTATATGTATCGCTTCGGTGAAGAGATAAAATAAGAAATAAAAATAAGAAAAAAAAAAAAAAAAAAAAAAAAAGCGCGCGCGACTCCCAGGCTAAGGAGGGCCTTGCCGGAACGTATGTCCTCCGGTTGTTCGACCATTTGCTCGCTACCCGTGTGGTCCATCGATGTCCCATTGTTTTTGGTTCGTGAGGGAAGCCCCGCGCGGGAGTGTGCACCGTATTCAAATCGCGCTCATTTCAAATTGGCGAGGAACCAAGTGCGGGGCCCTCATGTAAGGCCGCGTATTATCCTCGTTTTGAGGTAGGAATGAGGCCCACAAGATGCCCACATAGGGCAAGAGAAAATGAGAGAGAACGTTGTATAGATCACAGACCGATGTATGGATAGGAGCAGGAAGCAGTGGGTGAGAGAAAGAAAACTAGAGAGTGACGGGGAAGCAAGATCTGTTGCATTCACGTTAAATACGCGTTGAAACATTGCGCGTGGTAAAACACAACGCGGCATCCCCAACGTATTCCACCTTATATTGTTCCTTTCTTTTCTTCTTTTTGTCTATACTCGCCGCAATGCCACTGGGCGCACGAGAAACGACAGGAGAATAAAATATTCACAGCCGCATGGCCCGAGCTCAGAGCCTTAATTGCGATCAGACGCGATCTCGGATTCCTACGGCTGGTGGGCCATACGATTATATACATATTTTCAAATACACGAGTCAGACAGAGAGAAAGAAAAAAAGGAGTGAGGGAAGTGGGTGAGGATGAAATGAAGAAAAAAAAAAACAACTATGTATATATATATATATATTGTCGGTGTGTCCTTCGAGATTCCTTCGGGTCTCTTCTTTTATTATTTTTTTTTCAACTATAGAACTTCAAGTATATACAAACATATATAAATGTGTGTATGTATATGTAAACTGATATATACTTAAGTTCTTGTCTATATATCGCTGATGTTTTCGATTTGTTTTTTTTTTTTATTTTTATTTTATTTGTTTTTTCAATCGTCTTATGTCGCGGAACTCACTCCCACCTCTTCACGAACCAGTGCGACTCCTGTTTACCCTGTTAGTACGAGATGTATCGACCTGTTCCCTATCCACATCTCTCGAATACGTCCACGAAGGGATTGTTTAATTAGCTATTCGGCGACGAGAATTCGCCTCACTTCTGTATTTCTCCTTCTCACTCTCCTGTTTATTCTTCATTACTTTTCTTCTTCTTCTTCTTCTTCTTCTTCTTCTTCTTCTTCTTCCTCTTCTTCGTTTCCCACTCTCTCGTTTTCTTTATACATATATTTACACATTTAGCCATTTATAGTTAGTCAACAACAATAATTTTACCGAGAAATTAACAAAGACACATCAACATATGTTGAATTGTGAAAATTATGATTTTTTTTTTTTGTTTACTCCATTTTCTCTGGATCTATTTCTCCACTGTGTATATATATATTTTAAAGACATGAACTTCAATCTGTCAGATTGAATATATCTTCTGTCTATTTACATTATCTACTGACTTTGTTCCTTTTCCTGAAATTTTCATAGAATACAGTATATTACGCCGTTGCGCAAAGGAATTTGTTCCTTTAGAGTAGATACGAACCATACGCTACAGATCTAACAATGTATTTTCGAACTGGACAATGAAACAATTGTTATCTTGACTATCGTTGACGGCCACTGAAAATCCAAGAGTAGAATATACCATCTTGATTTTCTACACCAATGATATTCCAAGTTCACCGTTGTCATATTACAATGGTATCCATAAAACTTCAACAACGATATAATATAAATATCTTTGATGGTCATCGTCCTTTTGACTTGACATTATAAAATAAAATGTATGCATTTTTAATCACGTATAATTGTTGAACTGCAAAATATAATTCATCGTTTTGCTGCCAGTATGTCTAGATTTAAACCACTGATGTCTGAACAAAACTGCATTCCAATCTCCTAATCCATTGGATCATTCCACGCGGTTAAATAAATTGTCGTGAACAACTAAGAACGACTGATCATTCTGATCAGTTTGTTCATTGATTTTATTCATTCACTTTTATTTGTTCACATCCTTACGAAAAATTGATTAGATCACAAAGATTTTTAATTGCCACACTAATTGGATTAGCCGTTAAAAATGATAGTAAAAATAATTATGCATACAAAATACCTTGGTACAGTTGATACTTGCTAAAAAAATGGTGATGCTCTTGTGACGATGTCCATATACATACATATATATATATATATATATAGAAGGTATGAGGTGAGGGAAGAATCTCTGGTGAAATCGATACCAGAAAGATGGTATCGGTGAGGATCCAAACACGTGTAACGTACTACCGCACACCGGGACAAAATCGAATTTATTTCACTGGTATTTACATCGATACACTACGCGATGCCTTTAGGTACCATTTGTATTTATATATGTATATATGTATATATGTATTTTTAAACGTATATAGAAGTGGGCGCCGTTCGAGTGAGTAATCGACAGACTAATGTCGTAAGATTGAACACGACTGGTTTGAGAGTTTCTCTATCGCAGTTAGTTTGATTCCTAATACTAAAATCGCAACACCAATGGAGCAACGTTTCCACTAAATAATTTCTTGAATTTTCCCACGACTATGACTGATTCATCCGAACATTCTCGTAGATTAAGTTAATTATCCCATATAGCCACATGTGGGAATACAATACTTTTAGCAAATCGTCGGTGATGATGAAATGTCAGTGATGCCGCATTTTTATCCCACGAATGAGGAACACACAATTATATAAATTTATTTGCGGTTGAATTTTTATTCCTAGAGTATCTAACACAATATATATATATATATATTATTTTTGTGAAAAAATCATAAATTACAAGCGAGAATAAGATGAAAATAGATGAAAAGAAAAATGTATCTCTAAAAGTAAAAGTTACGTATACTGCGAGGCAGGTGGCGTGACGGACGAGAATACCTGTCGTGTTCGCGGGGTGGTCTCACAGTCAACGGGGAGAATCCTCTCGACATATACTGCGTCGTTGTCTAGAGTGAGTGAGAATGCAAGATTAAAAAGGGTAAGAAAATTGAGAAATAAATGGGGACCTACGCTATAAATAGACGTAAGGGACAGTGAGGATACGAGAGTAGAGAGACAACTCATGTGGAATCGCTAACGAGACCTCAGGACACTTGGACACCCAAACGATGGATGATAGTTTGATACAAGTTCGATGGCAATGTGACCATCATTTGAGAAGCTGAACTAAACTTTCAATCGAACTCTGTAGAATAGTCATTGTAATAAAACAAAATTTACTTTATTAATGTTATCATTTAATTTAGCGAATTTTCATTATAATTAAATGAAATTACATAAATAAAAACGGTAGCTGAAAAGATGAAATTAGTTGATGGGCAAGTATTATTCATGAGTTATATATTCTAGCGAGATTCAGTTGTTCCTACCACTGGCATTCAATGATGGATCGGCTGACACAAATAACAAACTGCATTCGCGTTATCTCAGTTGAACTTTGCATTTGGGATTGATGTCAAAATGCTCCCTGTTTCACTTATCTTGGGCACCAAGCAATATTACATCAATAAACTCATTAATAAGGCATGGAAATTTATTACATGTCGGTATCAATCAATTTGAAAATGACAACGTCAACGATAAAGGGATAGCGATAAAGGATTGGAGAATTGGATGACACAAGTGAGTGATTGATTACCTTAGAAATATGGCCAACATACCTCTTGCGGTTTTCACTAACTAAACAAAATAGAGAGAAAAAATAGTAAGATAATTTTTCTCACGAAAATTAAATCTAATAAGTCCCAAAGTTTTCCTATTTACATAAAAATAATTATAAAAATAGGATAGCAAGAAGAATAAGTGGAGAACATATGTAATTCTTTGTATATTATAATTGTAGAACTATATACATTATGTATTATGCGAATGTGATTTTATTTTTTCTCAGTGGTGCTACGTGAGTGGGAGTGTCATCGTATCAACGCCCCTTGTAGTCTGTCCTTCGCGCCTTGCCCGGCAGTCCCTACTTTTTTGCCATTTCTATCCGGAATAATTATTGATGATGAATCCAAATGGAACTCGATTCACTTTTTTAATTTATATTTTACAACGATATGCCGACGTGTAAAATGTGACTTTACGAATTTATTGCCAAAAAATGACTGATTTATTTTTTCAAAATGTGTGATTTCATTTATATACCTACTCATTCGAAAGATTTATATATTTTTTATTTGTGAAAAATTCGATTATATTAGAACTTGTATTATACAATTTTGTGATTACTCAACAATGTACGATTAGAGCCATTTATGGAGATTATTACGGCAGTGACTTTTAAATATGTCAAGTCTCATCATGCGCGACGGGAGATGATGATCCCAACCGCTGCTAAACGGTCGAATTACAAGACAAATACAGAGAAACAAATCAGAAAAGAGCTGGAGCTATTTTCTATAATATCCTTACCATATATCTATGAAGATTGTGTAACGATATGATATAATCACAATACAAAAGTTCAAACAATGATAATCTATATATATCTAATCGAGTATCAAAAATTTTATCGATGAAAAATATTATTATGTAAAAAATGTTTTAATCAAGATGTTTTTATCAACTAAAAAAAAATAATTTAAATTGAATCAAAACTTTTTAACTCCAAGTATTTTTGTTAGCCGCAATATATAATCTTCTGATTAAATGCATTCGTATCGAACCAGTTGTAACAAAAATGGAGAATAAAAAAAATACTGAATAAAACATTTTCAAATTAATTCTGCAATTTTTATAATTCGATATCTCGACGATCTAGATGCGCACAAAAATTTTGATATGTACGTGATCAACTTTCTTACATACACATACATGCGTGTCGCTAGCGCGCCAGATTGCAGAGTGTAAAAGAAAGCGGCGGTGGGCAATGAGGAGGAGAAGTGAGGCGGAGCGCCCCCAATAACGAGGCACCCCCCGTGGCCGAACTAATTCCCCCGGATGACTCGCGAGCCGAGGCCCCGCGGGGGTCTGAAACAATGCGCGAGAAGCCCCGACCTATACATACTCGTGTGTTTAAACCATCGACATAGGGAGAAAGACGCGCGCCGACGGCGGCCGCCGCCGCCAACGTTCCTTTTGCGCGCTCGTCTTTCGACGGCCACCGACTCGATTATTCTGCTGATTCATCCACGCAATAATATAAGGTACCGAGTAGAGAAAGAGAGAGAGAAGAAGACACTCTCGTCCTCATCAGTCTGCCATCGTTTAATCTTCATACTATTCACAATCGATATTTATTTCAAAGAGTTACACCAGCAAAGTCCAATTCGAATAAATGAAATACAATTATATTCTCCAATACACAAAACATGTAACACTTACCCGATAACTTTCCATTGTAATATGTATATTCAATAAAAAAAAATTGGGCGTTGAATCAACATGTACGTGGCAATAATTTGGTTTTAAATGAACAATGAAAATGAAAAAAACATTTTTGATAGTGCATATGGTTTTGTAATGAAATTTCGACGCCTCGAATGATGAACTTGCACCCAAGAAATTAATATCGGTCCATTACGATGACTCCTCATATTCTCATCGGAGAACCTTCTACATAAATATGTATACAAATATGTATATGTACCAACAATCGTCATGTCATCGTGTTATTACGCCCCTGTCGAGCAATATACTTGTGAGCGTTGCATCCAACCAATCAACCTGTATACAAAAACATCAATAATAATAATAATAATAATGAGTACCAGTTACTTTTACTAATACATATATGTCTTACACATGTATAAATAAATACTTTTATGAAGACCATAAACTCCTTACTTGTTCATATATACTTCCTAGAAGACTACCCTGAGGGCACGTTCAACCGCAATATTTTGTCGATGTAAGCGCAAACGATGAAACCAGAAACCTCATATACTAGGAGAGTTCCTGCTACGTCTCCACCTACAAATTAATCGTAGATTCAACTCACGTCCGAGTCTCAAGATCCGTCGTCATATAGTTAAATATACTCCCTCTAATGTATACACCGTTACGACTTTTTGTCTCTTTCTCCTCTTCGCCGTCATCACCAGTTATTTCATTCTTTAGTGCTCTCACTATCAAGTGGAAGAGCATAACGATATATACAAACAACAAAATATATCTGTCAGTGGAATCTAGACCTCTATTCAAAAAATATATATATTCCAATTTTTGGTAGTGCATTTCCTTTTTAGTTTGTTTTACATTCACATGTCTTAACATGTTTAAATATAAATATCCATCCACGATCAACCAGCTCTTTTCTCTTAGAGTTGACGACTCGATGAATGGAAAATAAGAAAAAGTAGGCGCGGGAGTAAAGAGAGCAACCGTCGTGACAAAACCACGCTTGGCATCATGTAAATCGTGTCCATTGGTTACGACTCACCAGTCTTGGACATTAATTTATGGCAAAATCGCATTATACTGCCTCGTACCAACAGCGAGAGCAACGCGTCATTGTAAGCCACGTTAAAACAACAAGAACCACCTAAGACAGCGAGAAGGACACGTTGAGAAGGATTTCGTCGTCGTCGTCGTCGTCGTCGGCGGCGGCGAAGGCTCTTTTTCGGCTGGCCAAACGTCAGGAATGTGGAAAACTTGGATACTTGACATGTGTTTACCAGCGTTGTTTCGCGGTGTCCAAGTTTACTCAGCAATAAACACAAAACAATATGAACAAGAATATGTGGAAGACGTGAATGAAGGAGAAAAAAGAGACAGAAGATTTTGACATCAAATAAAAGAGAGGACAGTCATTTTATATTCTTCTTTCAAGTTTATTTTGAATCTTCTTCTTTTTTTTTACTCAATCTTCCATTTTCAGAATGTTAAACTCTTGCGTTCTTTTTTTTTTTTTGCTTGGAAGTTACAAAGCGATTTTGATGATAAGGCATGAGATACGCGAAGCCACTTGCCCCATCAACGATCTATAAATCCAACAATTTGTCGCTGATTCTCGTCTACCGTCTTGTGATCTTGCTCGGATTCGATTCACGGTCATTCAAGTTTTTGCATAATTATACCGGATTGCTGAATATCGATATCACGCCTACTAACTGAATCGAAATTGCACTTGAATCTACACAAATATAAAAAAAAAAAACAAAACAAAACAAAACAAAAACAAAAACAATAAGAAAAATTAATTATATTATGTTCAATTATGTTAAAAAAATTCAATCAAATTAAATTCAAAACACAGTACTCCGTCCAATTATCTATAACAATATGTTATGTGATTTGAACAACTTGAAAAAAATTTTTTTAACCATTGAAACATTCGGAAAAAAAGTTAACATTGTATTGTCTCGCACTAGAACACTCTCGACAGAAAAATAACGCCATTTAACAACCTGATGCGGCGCCTTTGTCGTACGCCAAAAGAATTTAAGCATCGAAAACTTACTCCCTCATTCGTTACATAGTATAACTATATATACCTATATATTAGATTGATATTCGCATTGTACGACGGGTTAAGAGTGTATGAGAGAGAGTCGAGTCATGTCTGGTGAGTGTTTTATTAGGAGCTAAGGATTCGCGCGGCATAGCCGGCGCGTTTCGATCAACCTCCGCGGATCGCATACGTAATAGAGTGTTGTCCGCGATCCTATATTTCTTCTTCTTTTTTTTTTTTTTCTACATTATGAAATTATTTAATAACTTGCTTAATTAATTATATACTAATTGAAACAATTTTTTCACAGATATTGAATGCAATGAATGATAATGATTCGTTTGTGAGAGAGCGATAATCAGTTAGAAAAATTGACATTACGCTCAACAGGCTTGAAAATTAAGTTGATTCAAGTTGGACATTTTATGCCGTGGGTATACATCACTCATGCCTTCGTCAGTGAGAGACAAGACAGACGAGTGTTTTATTGTGAGTTAAGTTCCTGCAGACATAGTCCGCGTGTTTCGATGACCACCGCGGATCGCATACGAAATTAAATGTGAGATATATAAGGTATAAATATTTCAACATTTTATATTATGATCGTATATGATGAATTTCATACTGAATAAAGTATATTAATGACACTAACACGAATTTTTGCTATGCAATATTGAACTTTAGTAATCTCATTCAACATTTAATCAGAATTAATTAATTTAATTAGTAACAAATAAATTTCTTATTTGGAAATTCTAATAGCATGGACAGCTGATAATTTCAATAAATATGTATTTTACGCTTACAATATATTCAGTGTCAAAGTGTAATTGACAATTTATTAGTAATAGTACAATGAAAAAATGCAAAATAAATGTGGATACATGTATTAATGAGAAAAATCCCTTGGTATGATACAGTTTATTTGAACGATTCAATAGAAATACTATCTGTTGGACAACAGCACATTCTATTATATGTGATTCGTACTCCACTGCAGATTTATATATATATATATATAAATTATATCACCCTCGGTTTGCAATTCTTTTTTTCATTAGTTTCATTTATTCATTCATATCACAAAATTGGAGAGCAAAATAAATTCAAACCTATTACGTTTTCTCTTGCTATTTCCAATTCTTTTCCAACATGTGTTCTATATGCACAATTTTTTTTGTATTTTTTTATGTTTCTTTGTGTTTTTTCATTTCAACACTTTATTCTAGTTCCTAGTAGTTGTGTATACACACACACATTCTCCTCGTATATATCATTCAACGTAGTAATTTAATAAAACACTCATTCAATTTCACCTATCATGTTACAACGACGAAAACTTATGAACAAGACCTGTTGTTACATGCTCATGATTACACGTATATAATCCATCGGAAAAAATTAATGAGGATATACAGCAATACTCGGCTTTCAAGATATTATATGTATATAAATATATATAAATGTGAATGTGCATTAGCAATATTCAAAACTGTAAATTTGTTCAAGAGATAACAATCTTTAAGATGAATGTTTCCACATGAATCTTAAAAACTATTATAGAAATATAAATAAAAATGATAATGATAAATAAATTTCTTAATGTTGGGATTTTGTGGTGTGCAAAGTGAGAACAATGCGTGAAACGATTATCGGAAAAGAAAGCTAATAAAAAACAAATAAATATACCTATTGGTAGAAACGTGAGGCGTATATATGCAAAATTATAACGAAATCGCGATGCTCGAAGCACGAAGAAGGAACGTGGACGTGCTTCCTTCTCTCTTTGGTGCCTTTACGATCACAACTCCTCGATTCGTATATACGTAAATGTGTATGTGTATATATATATATATATAAGCCAAAAAGGCAACCGGAGAGTATCCCACGTATTCGAATGGCGCGGAGCCCGGGCGTTTAATGCATAAATATGTAAATAATGCACGGCCGCGGATATTTTTCATCGGGTCCGCGGGCCGGACGACGGTGGCACCTAACTTATGGTCGTGGCTTGGGCAGGACCGGCTTCATGCCACATACGCCAAGAGGGAACCAACAACCACTCTCACTCTTTCAAGCAGACGTCGTCCTTCTCTCAACTGCGAATCTATCGTCGAGATACTATATGCATATATTTATATATATCTATACACTCACAAATACGCACATATTTATTTTCGCATATATATTACACACTTATCCATTTTAGTCACTTATATATATATATAGTATTCAATGACACACGGATTGTAGAACATTCGATCCTGTGTCGATACCAAAATTCTCTCGCTTGCACGTGTTGACTGTCTCACGTTCTTTAAAGTTGAGTTTCCATGCACGTCCTCATTATTTATCTATGTAAATATATTATTGTTGAATTATAGATTATAACTTGTGATGGATTGTTTTTTAAATTTACCGCAATTGAAAAATATTGAAAATGAAACAAACAAAAAAATTCGATACATTTATTCGTTGTCTGATCAAGTAGACAATATTTTATCAAAGACAATCTTGGAAATCCGTTAAAATCCTTCGTCGCACAATAAGAATCTCTTCGACGTTCCAATGTGACAAAAATGAATTGTGATTTTGTTTTAACAAATGAAGGAACCGCTGTAGCGGCTTCATATCCCGAATCCGCTTCTCATCGCGCCTTCTCCTTGCCTTCTCTTTAGTCTTCTTCGTATTTATTTATTTCCAGTTTTGTTTTGTTTTTTTTTTTGTTTTTTTTTTTTTTGAAAGCCACACTGCCCAACCGTCGGCATATTATGTATCTTAAGATGCTCTACACTCTCTTTCTCCTCCATTGGCCTTTCCTTCGCGTTCAGTGTTTTTGCACCGGTGCGAAGCACGTGTTTTGCCAGTTCCTATTGTTTCCTGTATGATAAATGGCGCGCGGCATCTCTCACGGGTACACCGAGAGAACTACGAAAATGTTCGCCTGACTACCCGTGCGCAATGCAAACTGTAAAACAACTTATGTATATACGTGGATACTGAACGTACTAGATATATGAATTTTTTTTATTTATTTCACCATTATCCTGCGTTATTTTATGCATTAGAATTTCAATAAATTTACAGAGTACTAATATAGAATAAAATTACATTTGTTTGTTTCTTTGATTATAAATGGAAATCATACCGGTTAATGTATTGAGGAATCAGTCACAAGGTAGAGTCAGGATTTTTTTACATTTTGCACAACCGAGACTGTGTACGCGAGCGCGCGTGATGCCACGCCGGGGGGTCGAGTAAATACTCGGCACACATAAGCATAAACATATAAACACTTGAATATAAGTTGGTAGCTTCTGAAATCCGTGGTTGATCCAGGACCGATAGTGTTGGGATACCCAGCAGGCAGTCTCTTTTTTTTTTTCTCTTTCTTTCTCTCGTTTCTCTTGACAAAACCCTACTGGTATCCATATACAAATAAATATATATCTGCTGGAGAATTCCGTGCGAGGGCGTTCGTAATGCTGAAACTCATCGAGAGAGGGCAGGGCACGCGTGCAACATCATTATATTTGTATTCCTAACCTATAAGTACATAGGACATTTCCGAGTGGGGTAGTGATATTTTAAAAGATATCATGCAACCGATTCCGAGACCGTCGCAGCAGAACGCGTGACCCACGTGTGGCCACAACAACAGAAAGTGAGATGAGCAATGAATTATACAGGCCAATTTACGAAGAGGGGTTATAAAAGGTATTATATTTTATCATCAGTTGAAACCATCTCTATCTTCCATTCCCTTGGAATTTCTGCCAGTGCTTTATTATGCCACGCAAGAATATTTAGGCAGTCATTCCTCTCAATCATTCTTATCATTCTACTGTTATCTTTAACTACAGGAAGATGAAACAAATAATGTGTCGGAGTAGAGATAGAAAAAAAAAAAAAAGGAATAATAAAAATTCAATTGACACTGGCATTCATAAGAAATTATGAGTTGGTTATTTAGTTATGATTATTATGATTCATATAAACATATTTTCTTATTTCACATAGGTTGAGCTTATGCGAACGAAGTCATGAATGAAAAAAAAAAATTATTTGATGAAAATCAGAATGAAAAGTTCGGTACAGTAGAAGAGAATGTCGCAACCCGATAATATTTTGCTTCATAGTGGGTATACCCACTTGTATAGACGTGAGTTGAATTCACCAACTTTTTATGTAATGTGAACACAAACATCGGTATAACCATCGCGTATAAAGGTGATACATGCTATGTATGTACTAGGCAGAAGTAAATTGGGGTGTGAAGTAGTACACACAGAGAGAATGTGAATTGATTGGTACCCGGTGGTCCGTCAATACCACAATGGAAATTTCTTGAGAAATCATTGGCATTTATTTTAGAATTGTACTATAATTCGTGAGCGAAGGGTTGTCCTCATCGTATTTAGATACGATAAATCTACACGGGAATTAATTGCTGATCCGCGCTGATCGAGTACGGGTCCTGGTCTCATGGTCCCCAACAAACTTTTGGAGAGTCTTCTTCTCTCTTTCTTATTTCATCTTTGTTACTCTTCTACGTTGATAAAGAAAGAGAGTCAGAGAACTGAGAGAAAGGACGAGGGCTTGGGTATTCTATCTGTTGTATTCCCCTTCTCGTATCTCTCAAAACCTCCAGTATAGCCACTGCTTTAACTGGTTGACATCCTACAAATAAAATCAACTCCAGGAATGCTCGTCGACGACACGGGGCCCTGTGGGATCTCGTCGTGGGTCTTTTTCCCCCCATCTTACGAGTGTTTCGTGAAGGTACCATGAAGAAAGAACACACAAAGTAGGACGTATCTGATTCAGATATAGTGAGACAGAGATGGGAAAAAAATACGAAAAAGGTGAAGGAATATATCGACGCGCGGATGAGAGAGAAGAGAACTGAAACAAAAAAAAAAAAGAAAGAAGAAAAAGAAAGATAAAGGTCGTAATATATGGTAGCCTTAAGACAACGGTTAGATATATACCTGAGCAAGAGTGTAGAGTAAATCTGGTGTGCATAACTTCACTTCAGCTCATAGTTACCAACACTTGAAAGTTGCAGTACTGCATGCTCCTACGCAACCAGCATTTAAACATATATAGATCGAATTATTTTGCGAATTAAATAAAAAGGGAAAATCTACAGAAGTAAAAATTTTAACGCAGAGTAAGACAAAAAGATATTCATGTATATTTCGTGAATTTTGGGTGAGAAATAAATGGCAGAAAAAAAAAAAAATTATAATAATAAAAAGATACTGCGCAAAGTTGAGAATGTTGTTTGCCCGAGAAGTTTGTCACCTTGAAACAACTGCGTCGTATATAAAACCATAAAGGTCTAACGGGGTTCATACAGTGCCGTGAAAAAAAAATCCATGGGAAACAATGGAACCAATGTAGATGGTAAAACACATGCACACATTCATGAAACATTTCATAAAGTTGTTTGTGTACATTTTTTCAGTAGACTTTCGGTAATTAAATCGCCATCAATATTCTAGAACCAATGAAGATCATAAATTTTCATTAATATTCGTACCAAAATAATATAATGATGGATTCTATGAATAAACATTTTTTTCGATGATAATAGTTTAACAACACATATTACTGAACGTGCCTGTGGAGGGTACAATCTCAAATGAGGACTGTCATGGTAGACAAAAAGGCGGCGGGTCTAGTCCATCAATTGGTGAAGGATATTCGGAAGCCACCGACATTGCGGTATTCACGTCGGCATCATCGCAGGTAATATCACCAACCACACTACCAAACATTAAAAATAAAATGTCTCATCCATATTTTTTATTTGCTTCCTGGCACACAAATCTTGACGAAAAAATCCATCATAGCTGCAAATGTGTTGTGCCGACAGGCACTCCCTACTCTGCTGGTGGACACTAATACATAGCCAATTATTGTAAAACGTTCCAGATGCGTTCGCGCACGCAGCCTCTGTGGCTCCCTTAAGTCTGTCAAGGAACCCCTCTGGCCTTCATCATGCCGTTTGTTTCTTCGCACCGTTTGCCCCTCTCTCTCTCTCTCTTTCTCTTTTTCTCTCCCTCTGCTTGCTCAAAATATCTCTTACAACTTCCAACTCTTTCATGTTCATCCTTTGCATTTCAAATCAATGTGAATTTCCACATGAGACTTCATTGTATATAACTTTGAAAAAAATTATGTACACATATATATGTACTCTGTTGGCAGATTGAACGTGAAGGACAAAGAGGATGACATTGGTATTCGGAATTGTCAGAGAATAATAGATCGTATTGTTTGTAATAAAAAGAAGCAAAAAATGAAGATCGCCAGATCGTCCAAGACTCAGCCAAGGTACGATTACGTTTAGTCAACTCCGCTGGGAGTCGAAGCTGAACGCAATCGCTATATATATATATATGTACAGTTGTATGTATATAAGTTCTTGATGTACGCACGTGTTTGTACAAAAGCTCTAAAGACTATACACAAAGAGAGTCGATACTTAAATCACTCTGGTCACTCAGTCTAGCGGCGCAGATTGATGTAAAGCCGTGTTTTACATTCAATTCAATTGGACAAAAAACTGCTATCTGTTTGGGAGCGTGAGGGAGCGCTTGGTGCTGCGTACTACCAGAGCGAATGAACACCGCGCGTTCAACTTGTGCTGGTATACAACTTACACATCGTTTCACGTGAGGGGCCACATTGTGTTTGCAGTGGTAATTCTTCTGGCTGATGTGTGCACCTCCACTCTTTCACTTTATATACTTGTACTCTGTGTGCAGAATATACACTGCTATTTTTTCCCCTTCTTTTACTTCATTATCCTATTTTCTTCATTATTATCATTATAAAATCTACATCTTTATAAATATTGTTTTCTTTTTATTGTACTATACTATAATTATTGCACTTATCAATCGCATTCTCACATACTTGGCATAAACAAAAAATAAATTATTCCACTGTCATTGATTGATGATTTATCAATCATTACTCTTTTGTTATTTCTCGTTGTATCCTTCTCTCAATTCTTCCTACTGTGGTTACAGTACGTGCTTGGCAGTCCAGTGTACCGCAACGCCATTTGACGCAAATTGCTAGAGACCGCTATCGCGCGGCAGTCACGTTTCTGCTTTATTCTGCAGTACCCGCGTGTGTAATCGAACAAGCGCCCTCCATCGGAGACATTCCACTACTGTCATTCTAACGTATCTACTTGAGAACGTAGTTGGACATGTATGGGGCACACATGCAAACTATGCATCTGTTCATACATATTCTCTGAGTATATACCTTACAAGTCGAAACTCACTAGATGCTGCCGCTGATTCTTCAACCTGTCGCGACAATAAGCAACGCTGCTGGGTGATCGCATCAGTAAAAGTACCACTTGTCATCCTAACTTGGCATGGGCATCTGAATTTCTCAACGAAATTTAATACGATTATGAAGAGTGATTATAAAAATTTATACTTATATAGATATAAAGATGACATGTATTGATCATTATGTCATTTGACATTCAATCGCATCATATTTTTTTTCATAAAATTCTCCTTGTTCTGTGTTTAGACTTGTACATAATGCGTATACTACAGTGGAACGCGTGTGTTGTAGCACTTGCGTTGCGATGAAAGACTAAAAAAAAAAGGGAGAATCTTCATTCAAAGGCGTCAATCTGTCTCTGTGTCTAATATATATTGGAAGAGAAAAAGAGAAAGGGAAGAAGAAGCGTATAAGCAAATAAACACTAAAAGAAAAGAAACGAAAAAGTAGGACGGTTAAACTGATAGTGGAAAGGGATATACGCAACGGATATCGGTAGGAGCGCGCAAAGTGGGCCCGTGCACGGTCCTCAGTTTCTCAACAGATCTTGACTCCCCTCTCCTCTTCCATCTCCTTGAGTATGGCTCCGAACACACTCGCTAACCACACGATTTTTAAACTGGACCAGGCAGAGAATAAAACAAGAGGGACACTAATTAGTGATTCCAGGAACTGAGAACACGACCCGTACCGTGCGGTCGTCTCGTTCGTGAGCGTGTATTGGCGGGTGCGGGGCCCATCCCCATTCGAATGGTGGAAACCAATCGAGGGAACAAGAAAAAGACATAGTGATGAAAAGAAGAGGAAGAAGAAGACGAGGTGACGGAGGAAAAAAAAAAAAAGAAATGAAGATAATTAAAAATCTTCATTTTTTGAATTATTATTATGTTAATTCAACAATTAAAAATGTAATATCCATTGTGAATCGTGAAATATCATAATCTTATCAAGGTAGAGTCGTGTTAGACACGATGTGTTTTTGATATGACGCTGTCCCTACTACCTGGACCCATCGATGGAAAAAAGTATTGGAGTCTGAGCTGTCGTGAAAAATAAAGATAAAGGAAAAAAAAAAAAAGCACAAAGGTATTTATTTATTTTCATTCTTCTCTTTTTTAGTATCAATCGTTCACTCATGTTTATTTTTTTTTTTTATTTTTTATTTTTTTTCTCTCCACAGACACACCGTGTAAATGCAAACTCTACCGAATCTGTTAATCTTTCAGAAAAACTATCGACCATGTACATATATATATATATATATATATATCCCCTGACGAAACGATCGTTTAATTTAATTAAGACTTGTTTTTATTTCTGGTCAACTCGTTTGGGATATTTTAGGAAGCGAGAACCAGCTGGAGTCCATGGAATTAATTTATCCATTCAAGTCATCATATACTCAATTATACAAAATATTTATATATACAAAACGTGTATCGTTGAGTTTGCAAAATGAAATTACATCGGAGGAAAAATGTTAAAATTAGTAATTTATATATATATATAATTTTTTTTTTTTTTTCATTCTGTATACTTAACGTGATAAATCAAACGCTGGATTATTTAGATCATTATATGAATATTTATTGAAAAAATGTAGAGTACATAATGTTACTAGCACGCGTACAGTGATATCGAACACGTCAATAGATATTTATTGTGAATAAGAGACTAACGAGGTATGATTACAGCGCATGCACGAAT
Source organism: Dinocampus coccinellae (assembly GCA_963920625.1). NCBI lineage: Eukaryota > Metazoa > Arthropoda > Insecta > Hymenoptera > Braconidae > Dinocampus > Dinocampus coccinellae. The sequence goes on from OY987186.1 coordinate 10,530,175, forward strand.
TGAACGGAACGCACACATGTGCGTTTATATTATAATTCTATAGGATGCGACGATGAGATGTATACAAACCATTACCTTTTTTTTTTCTTCTTCACGCGCTGAAACGCAAAAGAGTCCATCAATCCTCGTCGTAGACATTGGAGGGTACACAACGACCTCCCGCGATGTTTCTCATCTTCTTACTATTCTCTTCGGCTTACCAAACAAACTGACACTCACTACCAATGAATTACTATCGATCCAACACCTAACAAAAACCCGTTATAACATACTCTTGGTGAGAACAAAAAGAAATAAGAAAATACATTTATATGTATATTATTTAAAATTCTTTATCGATTGTTCCACAGCACCGTTCAAAAAACGAATTTTTTATGACCTTCGCTGAATTGTTACTGAATATTCATATTTTTTTGTTTTTTTTTTGTGTTGTTTTTTTTATTCTCAACGAAGTTAACGGAATATTATTTGTTGTCGTAAAGTGAGAAAATTGCCGTCAATAACTCCAACCAACAGAGTGCATAGCACTAAAGCCTGTATAATATATATTACTAGTTTGAATACATATGAAGCCAGAGAGATAGATAGAGTGAAATAGAAAACATACTGCAGACAATGGATAGTTACCGACGGAGAGTGTGCGATAACTCTATATCCAGCTGGCGCGCGCGATGAAGAGAGAAAAAAAATGGCGAGTGTAAGAGAGCCGAAAACATGTTTTTCAAAGAGCGCGAGAACGGTAGGCGTGGAAGATCACGACTCTTACCCATACAAAATACATTGGCCGCACATTCACGACGATAATCAAACTCGTAAATCCGCAGCGTACAACCATACGGAGAGTTCGGCTCGTGGCAGATTCATGTTTATTTTTTTTCATTTTCTTTTCGCATTCGTTTGGTTTATTTATATATTTATTTATTTTTATTATCTTTTTTTTTTTTTTTTTTTTTTTTTTTTTATCATTGCATTTAAAAGCAGACAGTATAAGAATGCGGAAGCCCAAAGAAATGATTAAATGATGAAAAAAAAAAAAAAAAATAGAACAACACACATATTTTCCACGACAATATAAATCGCAATAGTAAACTAATATATATATATATATAGGTGTTGGCTATTGTAATTAATGTGTGTTTGCAACTTACCTTTAATACCTATACTATTGCAGTAGTGGTACGGTGGTAGTGATGGTGTTTGCTGCACTTTCTTTGCCATTGTGGGCGGAGTAATGCACGAGCAGTTATCGAACCTTGCTAATAAATCTACGCCTCAACTAGAATTCGCCTCGAGTTAAAACGATCATGGACCCTTACACTGAGAGAAACGAAGTGAGACAAAAACGAATAAAAGGGATAAAGAGTGCGTTAGCCTTAACTGCCTCAACGCTCACGTCGAAGGCGAGAGGGCGTGTTGTTTCCTCACGCTTTCGATACTTGAAAAAAAAAAAAAAAAAAAAAATATATATATATATATATTTTTTTTTCTTATTCAATTGATGACTTTTGACAATAAAATATAGAATAAAGTATTTGGTAAATTATCTCATGTCAAAAATAATACGTATAATTTTATAATTATATTTTTTATACATCAATAATATTATTACACTTCTTATTCCAGATGAATTAACGAAATATAAAAATTTACGTAATATCTAGCAATTCATCAATTTCAATTTTCAAATACAATTATTACCATATAATACAGTTATTTATAATAAAAGATCATAATTTATTCATGAAAATTATTTGAGATAAATTTGCGTGTTAATCCATTTTTTATGATTTATTAATAAACAAATGCTTGATCCATTATTTATTTTAACTGACTAATTATCAGTGTTCAAAGTCCACACGAAATATTCCTGTATTTTTTTACTCAAGCATGTCCCGATGGTGTTGGTAACATTTTCGAATGACCTTGAAAATTTTCAATATTATTTTCAAAAAAACTAAGTGACCAATTATCACAAATTCAATCTATTTTAAATGCAATTTTTTTTTTGGTTTTTTTTTTTATATTCTTTAAATAAAGTGGTATTATCTTGAAGCCCTGAATTTGTCATTGATTCTTACTAGTCTGCGGCGTAGGGTATCATGCATGCTAGGAAGTGGCTCACAAGCGTTCCAATCCAGGACATCAATACTTGTGAGCTTTCGAGAGTCGACACAATTGCTTCTTCTTCACACTGTATCGCTCTCTCCTGTTCTCTTCACTTTTCTTCTTTATTTGCGCATTTCCCCATTATCAACTATCGTAAAGAAAAAAGAAAAAAAAAAAAAACTTTGTGGTTTTGCGCTATTGTAAAAATATGCAATGTCTCTTTCATCTTTAGGCTCATCGAAAATATTTTTTTTTTTTTTTTTTTTTTTCTGTTATTATTAGTCCGACAAAATTGTCTTGCGCGTATATAGCAATCACAGGAGATACAATAACAACAGTTGTTTCGATCGCGTCTATGCGGAACTTTGGTGATTGCTAGTATAGAGCCAATATAATTGGATAACTGTCTGTTCGTACAGGAAATTGAGCGTAACTTCTTTACCGGCATTGATATACTTATATATTATATATATAATCCATCGACATATGAGCATAAAATTTTACACGTGATATATTCAACAGTTTATTTGATTTATTTCAAATGATTTTACACAGACATAAAAATGAAATTCACAGACAATTGTAATACGTATTCTAATGCAGTGTCAAAAGATAAATTAATATTATTATATTCTAAATATTATTTTTTCATATATATCGTACATGAAATATTTTTTCTGTAACCTGTACCAATAAAATGAGATAGCGGGAGTATATATAAAGAGAAGCATCGACGTGTTCCTGAAACAACTATACTTATCGTGGATCGTGCCTCGAAGGTCTGCAGGCTGTGAGCTTCAGTCAGGATCGTTCCCTTCTCTTTCCCTGTTGCATTCTCTATCTTTCTTTCTTTCTTTCTTTCTTTCTTTAGTCCCGCTTCTGTAATTACTATCTTCTTGTAGCCTCTCTCGATGTACTCCAGTTCGGAGGATTAAACACAAGATCGATATAGTATAAATCCACAATACACTCGACCAATGTGTACACCCAACAATATTATAATCTCAACCATAAAAAAATTATTTATGTATTATTTTTTTTTTTTTATATAATAATAATCGCCAATACGTCAATAAATAAATGAATCCATGTATTTTTGTTCTCAGTTGTACACAATTCGATTATATTTTGTAATTTTTTTTTTTTTTTTTTTTTTTTTTATATATTTGGACCTATATCATATAAAATATTTTCTTTCGAATGGATTATTATTCTTATTTAGAATCATGTTGGAGATTATTATCGGAAATATGTACAGCTAAGGTCCATGCACATCGTGGGATCCACGCATTATTCCTGTCCGCGTGCTCACATTGACGACGAGTGGAGGGGATGGAAGTGAAAAAGTGAATATATATATATATATGTATATGAAAGAAGGTAAGGAGAACTCACAAAATTGCTTCTGGTTTCATAATGATGCCTTCTGTCTCACGTGGTGATGGATGATACTCGTAGTATCTTGTATCGTTCGCCAAGTACCGGCGACTACTGCGCTTGCTTATTAAACTGTTTCGTATTTCACGTCGACGCGCAACACGCCAAGATAGTACAGAATATATATATATATATTTGTATGTGTGATAAATTTGATGATGTCGTAGCCATTGAAGATGCACCATCTTTGTATATTTGCCGTATTAACCTTATGAAAGATGAATCGTCAAATCAAACTTTTAATAAATGTCATCTCATAGCTACCACACGACGCCTTATATACATATATATAATTTTACGTCGATATTAATACCACAAATAAGAACCACATGAAAAGAGTGTGTATCTAATAAATGAAGAAAATCAAAAATATTTATTGAAAAATAATTTGGAATTATAATTAATTATATTTATTGTTTTCGTTAAATATATAAAAATTATTTGATCATATATAAACATGAATTTTCATATTTTCTTTTACTCGATTGTACAAATGCAGAATATTCGTGTTCATAAATTTGGATTTAGCATTGACCACTCGGTATAGAAAAGATGAACGAGGTGCACGCTCTTCCACCCGACCATACACAAATACTTTATATATTTATACGCATCAATATATATATATACGTAAGGATTACTTCGCGCACGTTATTATTTTAGCTATACTTATCAAATTAGATGTTGGCTTGACGAGTATATTTTATACTCATAACCGGACACAATTCCATACATATATACACTATACATTTATATATAATATTCAAGCTCACTTAAAGTTGTTAAAACATTCTTGGTAGATGTGTTTTTATTTGTATATAAGTTACAAAATACCTTTAGAATATATATTTTACTTGCAACAAAAATTTTTTTTATTTCATTTTCAAATTATATTAGTCATTGAATTACTCAATTGTGTGAGTAAATCACACAGGTGAGTTTCGATGGAAGACACACAATTTGTCTATAATGTATATATGATAGCCCACAAGTAATTTTACTCAGATTTTAGTATATTATATATATATATGCATGTATGATAGAGTACATTTTGCCATTGCAACTTCTCCTCAACCCCTGTCTGACAACCTCATGTATAGATTAGGTATATTATACTTATTGTATGTGAGTGTACACGAACGTACATCGTTGTTTGTTGGAACCGATTACGTTTCACTCGTTACTACCTACAACGTACTTATGTTACTTTTAAAACTGCTTATTACTGTGATTACCGGTGCATAATGCAGCCGTATACGTATATAGCGATGTACAATTTATTATTGAATCGCTGTAATGGTGGTTATCGTTCTCTTCCCTCTTCGAAAATGCGCGTGCGCTTATTTATACGAATATACGTATATATAATACATCGTCGAAAAAATTTTTTTTAGAATGTATTTTTTTTATTCATCACCATCGTTGGATATGTCAAATTATTATATAATCAAATTGAATCAAATTTAATGTAAACAATGCATTGTGATTATGTATTATTATGACAAGTTAATGAATCTTATGGTTGTAAATAAAATTCATTGATTGAATTATATAGATGATAATCAATTTTATCTTTTTGTAATATTGTAATTTGAACGTTCAATATAATTACTGAATCGAAATGGGGTTTTATTTTTATCATCCTACCAGCGCTATCATACGTTCAAACACGTAAGCCCAATAACATTCTCTCGACATTGAAAATAATAAAAATAATAAAAATATTATTATCATCAGCTACATTAATGACAGTTGGTCACTTACCGATAACAGTCTAGATTTTTGTATTCACGCTAATGCAGGTTAGTCTACTTTATTCAAGCTAAAACTCATGATAAATTGACAGATTTACGCGGTATATTTGAAATACGAAAATTATAACTGGTGCAAATTTTCACACTTTCTTCGTAAAAATCTTCGTTTTTTACTGTTTTAAATCAATATGTGAAAAAATACAATGATTTTGGTGATATCAGTGATTTATAAATAGATATTCAGTGAGAAATTCGAGATGGCAAATTCATGGTCACATCAATCTAGTAATTTTCAATAGCTAAATTACTGACTGCGGTTCATTGGTTGTAAGCCTCCTCCTAAATACACGGTGCCGTGTCACTAGCTATTTTTTTATTCATCATCATCATCATCATCACTATCATCATCTTTCCTTCCCTAACCCAATTTTCCCCAATTGATAAAGTAAAATAAAAAAAAAAAAAAAAAAAACGAATAGTTGAAAAAAATTTTGCCACGAGTATTCGTCTAAAAATTTTGTGGCGTCACAATTGTACTCCAATAAACTATTGTCAATACCAAAATTCTTACATAGAATTTTATGACAATTATTCTGTGATCATATAAATTGGGAACAATAATAAAACAAAAGTGATAATTTAACAATACAGTGATAGTAAATAAAGATACGAATTCAGGTCATCATATAGACCCATAAATAACGTGATTGTCAACATGAAAGTGACGGTAACAACTTTAGGCGATGATATATTTGTCTTAGATGTAAGTGAAGATTTAGAATTGGAAAATTTCAAAGCATTTTGTGAAATCGAATGTGGTGTCCCAGCACCAGAAATTGTTATTGCATTCAATGGTAGGCCACTTATGGATGATAAAAAATCATTGAAAGATCACGGGATTAGCGATGGTGATGCAGTCATTTTACAGCACATGCATCAAAGTGGTGTTGATTTAAATGTTCCATCAGTCAACGGAGGTTAAAATTTATTGAAATTATTGGTTGATTAATTTATTTCTAAATTATATCCCGAAAAAAAACTAATTATTATTTTTTTTTTTTTCATTCCAATTGTAGCGGTTCCGCGGCTGGATTTTAGTTCAATTAGAGTCCCAGGTACATCGTCAACATCACCATCATCAAGCAATCCTATTTCTATGGCTGGTGCTGCGGCTGCTCAACGAGCAGCACAAAATCCTCGAAATGAAGACGATCCAGCAATAATAAGAGATATGTTTCTCGCGAATCCAGATCAATTGGCATTACTTAAACAAAATAATCCCCGACTGGCTGATGCATTATTATCTGGAAATCTCGGTGAGCCACATATAAATTGAAATATTTCATTCTCGAAATATTATGAATTTGCGTGATATAAGTTTATTCTAAAGACGACAATTTAAATTTCAGAAAGCTTTTCAACTGTATTAAAAGAACAAATTAAAGTTCGTGAGGAACGCCAAGCACAACGTTTGAGAATGATGAATGCCGATCCGTTTGATACCGAATCACAGAGACTTATTGCCGAAGAAATAAGACAAAAAAATATTGAAGCAAATATGGAAGCGGCAATGGAATATAATCCTGAAACTTTTGGTACGGTTGTGATGCTTTATATTAATTGTAAAGTCAATGGATTTCCCGTAAAAGCTTTCATCGACTCAGGTAATTGAGAATTTATCTATATTTTTGTTTGAGATATTTGAAAAAAAAAATTCATTTCTTTGTTCAACAATTGCTGCGTGGGATACTTTATTTTGGAATATCGTGGGCGTTGAAAGATTCACGTAAACATTGAAGAACTTTTCAATGTCAGACGAACAAAAAAATATTGACATCAGTGTTATTTTTATGCGAAAAAAAAAAAATAATAATAATAATAATAATAATTTGAAGGTTACATACAATATACACGTTTCTATTTTTTTCGCAAAATAATTTCAGGAGCCCAAACAACAATCATGTCCGCAGCCTGTGCCGAAAGATGTCACATAATGCGATTGGTAGATACAAGGTGGGCTGGTGTTGCTAAAGGTGTAGGCGTACAACGCATAATTGGTCGCATCCATATGGTACAAATACAAATCGGAAATGATCATCTAACAACGTCATTCAGCGTACTCGAAGAACAACCAATGGACATGTTATTGGGCTTAGATATGCTCAAGAGACATCAATGTTGCATAGATTTGAAGAAAAATGTACTAAAAATCGGCACAACTGAGACGGAAACGTCATTTTTAGCTGAAGGTATATTGTAAACTTATAATAATTCATTTCGTTTGTGTTCGTCATCAAATCATAATCTATATTAATTTAATGATTTTTTTTTTTTCCAGGTGATTTACCAGAATGTGCACGCCTCAGTGGTAATAATGATGCAATAATGGATGATCGTGATTATCAAAAAGTATTAGAAGACGCTGCAAGCGAAGCAAAAAAATTGAGACAACAACACGGTAAGTAAGTATTTGTCCAGGCCATCCTATCTATTGTTCCCAAATTAAATGAAATCTCTACATTCCATTACGCTCGCATCGCAAAAGTGAATAATTGCGAAAAATTCCATCCTATCTCTAGCCTGGACATTACAATACATTAGTTCAAAAATATTTTATTTTTAGCTGTGAAACAAAATGAAAATAATTTATCACAATAGTGATAATCAGTTGATTTCATTGCATTGCTATATTTTATCAATTACAGAAGGTCAAGGCATCAATAGTTCATCCGCAAACACGTCAATCGCATCAGCAAATTCTACAACGAATAATTTAGATACGACAATTTCAACCAGTGATCCATTTACTGAAGCTAACGTTAAAGCTATTGAAACACTTGGATTTTCCCGAGTCCAAGTTATTGCTGAATTACGTAGATTTAATGGTGATCGAATCCAAGCAACTGCTGCGCTTTATGCCAAGTCATTGAAATTTTGAATAAACAAAAAAAAAATAAAATTTATATACAAGTATGCGGTACGCAAATTTTGGAGAAAGTATAATTTGCAATGAGACCGTAAAAATGAAAACGAGATTGGGGAGGGTGGGAATAGTAAATCACACAAAAATTTTATGAAAGAATTTTTCAATAATTGAATAATAAATAATTGCATCATTTGGTATTTTCTTGTAAAAATACTTTTACTCAATGGCAGTGGTGTTAATGAACATAATGTGCTCAATGAATGTAGATGATTGATGGATATTTCCGTTCGAAAATAATATTTTAGTTCAAATTAGACACTACTGTGTCTAATCATGCATTACTACAAACGTTGACAATATCACGTAGATTTTTTTTTTATCATTTTTGAAATCATTGTAATGGGTTTTATAGAAAATATGGTACTGATAATTTCTTGATAATTATCCAGTTTAGCCAGATAATTTTGTTAACCAAAAAAAAAAAGAACAATTTTTCCATTTTCATTTTTCACGTTGATACGTAAAAAATTCATAATATATATATACATATGTATATATCATATACTATATTAACTAATAGACAATATAAATTTATTTCCGAGTTTTATTATGGATGTACAACTGAAAAAAAAAAAAAAAAATACATATATATAACAGTAATTTTTTTTTTAGTTGTAACATAAAATATAGAAAACGAAGAGAAAAATCTTACCGTTTTTTACTTGTAATAATGTTACTGTCTAAGAAACAAAGAATTACATATATATATAGATATAAAGAAAATTATATAAGTAACAAATTGATAAAGAAACAAATTCGTGAATATTTGCAGAAGAAAATCAAAATCAAATCGACCCAATTGGATTATAGAATGTTTGGGAGTTCATCAGGAGCCCAACGTAATTCTATCATTTTTCCAGTGCGTGAAGATTCCTCACATGCTGCTGCAATTTTACTCACAGCTAATGTTTCTTTCGGTTTAACGATCGGCTCACATTTTCCATGAACGATATCCAAGAAATGTTCCATTTCATGAAGATATGCCAATTTAAATCGACTGGCGAATGAATAGTAAATTGGTGCTGTATTAGGACCGCGATAACCATACATTGTTTCAACACAATGAATCGGCTGTTCATTTTCTGCACGTACCATGCCTTTGGGTCCGAATGCTTCGAGGCGCATGTCATAACCATAGCATGCATTACGAGACAAATTTATCATTCCCAAAGTGCCCGAAGGGAATTTTAATAATGCAACAACTGTATCAACATCATTTATCGCTTTTATTTCGGGAACATTTGCGACTGCTTGAACTACAACCTAAAAGAAACAAAAAAAGGAAAATTTAATTTTTTTTTATCAAAAAAAAAAAAAATCAAACCGATATATTGAATTACTTACACTGCTTGGATATTCTCCGAGAGTCCAAGTCATTAAATCAATATCATGAACCATACAGTCGTGAAAAATACCACCAGAAATACGTAAATAATCAATAGTTGGCATTGGTGAGTCTCTGGAGATGATCTTCAACACATGTACATGTCCGACTTCTCCATTTCTAATTCGTTGTCTCACTGCACTGTAACTTGGATCGAAACGACGATTAAACGCGGTAAATAATGGTTTTCCAACTTTTTTCGCTACTTCAAAACATTTTTCAGTATTTTCTCGGGTTTCTGCCACAGGTTTTTCACAAAAAACTGCTTTTTTTGCCATCAATGCTTTCGTTACTATTTCTTCATGGGTATAAGTTGGCGATGCAACAACTACTGCTTGAATACTATATAAAATATATTTAATTGCTGATCGTGTTAAATAAAACATAAATATTTATTTTTTGAAATTTACTTTTGATCTTTAAAAATTTTTTCCGACTGTTTACTATTCAGGAAAATTACATTATCCAATCGAAAACGTTTTTTTATTTTTGGCCAATTAGCTTCAATATCATCAACTATATATAACAATTTACATCGTGGATTACGAACAATATTTGTTAAATGAATTGTTCCTGCCCGACCTACACCAAATAGTGCTACGTTAATTATAGCATCGTCTGCAGTGTCACATTTAAATGCCAAATCATCTTCATGACTGCAAAATAAATTTTCCAAAAATTAATAATACATTTTATCGAATAAGAAAAATTGATGATTCAAAAAAATTCATTTATATAATTTATATTAAATACAGTTTGTAGAGATAATCCTCAGGTGGTGGTCGAGGTCGTGGCTTTGTATAAGGTGAAGCTTCCTTGAATTTAGCTGTTGCCATAATTTTATACTATAAGAAATATTTTTTTCTCAACTTTGATGAGATGCTCTAGACGAAACAGATAGTACTAGCAGAACTAACAAAAATCAGTTAGCAACACTTATTTATACTTGATAGAGTTTCAATGATAATAAATGCAAGTAGGATAAATAAGTCTAAGTTCATTTATACAAAATGATATAACATGATTCCTAAAGTATTTTTTATGCTTTTTTTCTTTATAAATTAAGATATAAGAAGTGATGGAACATTACTCAATACATTAATTTTGTTTTCCTTCATACTTTCTATATTGTAGGTTATCACTTTGAAGTTCATTTCATTATAATACGTAATAATAACGATATGTTATCAACTGCATATTATACTGCTCCCGGTGATCATTATAGAATATTATGATAGTTTATTTATTTTCCTATTTCATTGTTTCAAGGTCCATTTGAACGTATAATAAGTAGCAGTTAGCATCTGGCGATAGTCGCAACTTATTCTGAAATAGAAGCAAGAAGAAGAAGAAGAATAGTGGAATAGATGAAATTGTGAATTGTCACAATTCGTCCTTTCCCTTACGATGATTATTTGGAATAAATGTCACTTGATCTGTTTGACTTTCAACAAATGCTGCTCTTTTTCGTCTGTCACGTCCTGGATCTGCGTCTAACAATGCAATGCTCGCCCTCGCTGATCTAATGATTACATATGAAAATAAAATACGTCAATACTATTTTTACAATTGACTTTGCTTTTTAATATTACTTTTGTTTTGTTCCATTTAAATCTGCCGTGACTGTTAAATCTCTTGGAGTTGAAAAATCACATTCTAGGTTAAATGCAGCATCACCGGGTGTAACTAATTCATCATCATGTTGAATGACAATTATATTACTGAATCTATCACCTTCCTGTAAAATAAAAAATTAATGTGATGAATAGAAGAAAATAATAATTGTGATGAAAAAAAAAAAAAATGAATAAAGGTTTAGTTACCTGCTCAGTATCACATTTATGAAGAGGAATATTCATTGTAAAACTTCTACCACGAATGGGATCGATGAAACACGGTGATTTTCTGGAATGAAAACTTCCTTGGGTATAAATAACACCAGAAAAATTATCTGTCGTCCTTAATTCAATTGTCATACTCTCAGCACCACATTTAAGACCAACACGATCGTAACCCTCGGTTGACGCACCGATTTCCATTTCTTTTGAGAGATCCTGCTCCCAAATTTCTTCTAAAAGAAAATATATATATATTCTTCTTCATCACACATTCTTATTAATTAACAAAATTATTTACAATAAATCAATGTGACTACATACCGGTTGATGATGATGAGATTAATATTGAAAGACAAATGTAAAATAAACAGTTAAATAATCGAAAAAACATGATAATGAAGATGATGAAGATGAGACTAACACCCAGAAGAACGTATGATCTTGAACTGATTCAACTTCTTACATTTGTTCAGAGACTAGGATTCCTTCCACTGATTTATATTTTTTCATCATCGTCCCTTTCACTTTTGCAGTTCAATGAACTTCTCTACCTCATCTTTCCAATAATAACATTTGAATATATATATATCCATATTTTTTTTTCTTCATCATAAAAGCATATATTCGTCTGATATAACTGCGGTCTAATAGCTGATGATTCTGCGTCACATTAAGGGGTCATGTAAAATGATTTAAAGTGACTTTCACGCCATCTTTTAAAAGATTATGCGAAGTCTATCATATTCTAACAGTTATGTGTACATGGTATACGTGAGTGATCAGTTAATGTTTTTTTTTTTTTTTTTTTTCGGTCATCAATTTTGTGGAAGGAGTTTTTATCGCGAATAAAGACTGGGACTCCATTTCATTTACAGACTGAGGATTATTGAAAGAACATAGTGCAATGGCTTCAGCATATATTTTCCGTGTATTAATTGACCGGGTACCAAGAACTATCAACAGTCGCTTTTATCTTCCAGCTTCAATTAAATTATATTCAGGTAAGTATATATTTCTACCCTACAAACTGGTTTTATTTATTAAACTCGGGTGTGATTTGGATTTATGAAGAAAATAAAACATATTACATTGTTTAAATAATTAATAAAAAAATTTAATATGCACATTTGTATGAGACATATGTGTAAATGATTGCAAAGATATTGTTAATTATTTTGGACGATATTGAAGTCAAAAAAAAACTATTGTTATTGTAAATTGATTATAAATGATAAAACGTATAAATTGAAATATAGAACAAAAACGATAACACATATTCAACTTGAAGATAAAATATGATAATCATTGAACAATTCCATTATATATCCACTTGATATTACGCATATATTTATATGAATAATTAATGAAAAAAAAATATATAATAATAATAATAATAATAATAATAATAATAATAATATATTATTATTATTCGTGCAGTTCAAGCTACCAATTATGAATTCATCAAGGCTGAAAAGATTGGCGAAAAAAAAAATGTTGGTATGATCACTCTAAATCGACCCAAAGCACTGAATGCCATATGTAATGATTTAATGAATGAAGTTAATGATGCAATAATACATTTTGAAAAAGATGAGAGTATTGGGGCTGTTATTCTCACTGGAAATGAACGCGCTTTTGCCGCAGGTAATAAAATGAAAAATTGTATTGGATCATTGTTGGAAAATTTTTATGATAAAATATTTTTTATTTCAGGTGCTGATATTAAAGAAATGAAAAATAATACTTTTTCCACGAATATACGGCGCGGTTTTCTTGACAACTGGAGTGGTATTGCAAAAGCCAGGAAACCAATAATTGCGGCTGTCAATGGTTACGCGGTAATAAATATAATTTTGATTATTATTAAAAAATAAAATTTTATTAGTCTAAATTAGTGTAAGAGACATTTGTATGGGTTTATTATATTTATTATTAATAATTATACAGTTGGGTGGTGGCTGTGAAATGGCAATGATGTGTGATATTATTTATGCTGGTGATAAAGCTAAATTTGGTCAACCTGAAATTAGTCTTGGAATAATTCCCGGTGGTGGTGGCACTCAAAGACTTACTAGAACTGTTGGCAAAAGCAAAGCCATGGAAATTATACTCTCTGGCAATCAAATAACTGCTCAAGAAGCAGAAAAGATGGGCTTAATCAGTAAAGTCGTGCCAGCTGATCAACTTTTGAGCGAGACATTAAAACTTGCTGAAAAAATTTCATCACATTCCCCATTAATTGTTTCTATTGCCAAAGAATCTGTAAATAGAGCATATGAAACATCACTTCAAGAAGGACTGCTATACGAAAAAAGAATGTTCCACGCAGTTTTTGCAACGGTAAATAAAAATATATCTTAAAAATTGTAATATTTATAAAAATAATGGTAATATAATTTTTTTATTTGTAGAATGATCAAAAAGAAGGTATGGCGGCATTCGTGGAAAAACGTCCGCCCAAATTTACAAATCAATAAACAGAGAATTAATTTTTCTACCGCAATTTTTTTTTCATTCGATTAACATTTAATGTATGTATCAATAATATACGTGCTTCAATTTCCTTTTATGATTTTGTTTATGTTGTTATTTATACGTTTCCTCTTGATATACATTTCCGTGAAAAAAAAAAAACATCAATCGATAAAAATCGTGGACATAACATACATTTCGATTATAAAGTCTAATGATAGTCCACCTTGAAATGACCTATGATCATCCGGTGTGTACTAGTTGGATCAATCAAATTGTGTGACATTTACTATCTATCTGAAGATAGAGATATCTATTGAAATTTGTGAATACATTAAAGTTTAACATTATGTTTATTTCTATACATTTATTTCTGACAACTGCGTCTAAAAAAAAAAATGATAATAACAAAAATAAATTGCCACGCTATTATTATAATTTACATATTAATTAAATTAAAAATCATAGCGGTTTGATAAATATTAAAAATTACGGCGTAGCAAAATAGTGGCATTTAATAATAGAGAGAAAAAAAAATGAAAAACTAAATATTCAATCTTTTATTTGAAAGTAAATTGATATTTTGTTTTTTTTTTTTATGATTTTTCTTTTATTGGTCATAATCAGTTTCATACCTATTTTCATATATATTTATATCAGCATATTGACTAGCTAATACTAATTAAGTACAGCTTGAACGTGGGAAAAAATTAAATGATTTTTATATCATCCCTGATTGATATGATAGAATATATAACAAAATAAAATTTAATCTAATTACACATCAGGAAACATATTACACTTAAATATATGTATATTTTTCAATAATTAACAACTTTTTTTTTGTTATTTTTTTTTTTTTTTTTTTTTTTTTTTCGTCGTATTTTCATCCATATAGATACGTAAAAATTCAAACTATATGTTTGAGTATTTTTTTTATTCTTAAATTATACATATGTAAATAATCTAATTATATAAATTGGAGATTATGAATTCTTTCGATATTTTTTGTCTTACTTAAATATTGATTATACAGTAAGATGTACGAAAGAAAATTCAAAAAATCCAGTGATCAAATGCATCAATCTATGTACAATTAATACAAAGAAAAATTAATTAAAGTGTTCCTGAAAAAAAAAAAAAAAAAAAAAAAAAACTTTTACGTATATAAAATTATACTAAAAATCAAAAATACAATTATATTAATATCTTCATTACTTAATTTCCATAAAATTTTCTTAATATATCTGATATAAAAAGTAATAATATAATCATACAAAATTTTAATAATAAAAATAATCAATTATATAATTTTGAATATTTTAAAAAAATTCCCTATTCCATATTATTATATTTTTATTACTATTTTTGGACTTTCCGGATACACAAATAATAAGTACAGTCGTCATTGTAAATATTTTATATCGGGTTAGAAAAAAAAAAAAAAACAAACAGTGTTAAAAAAAATCTGAAGTACGGATACATCGGTTTTTCATTTACGTATATCACAGTCATAAGCTCTGCTGCAGGACTACACGTTTTTTTTTTTTAAATCATCGTAGAGTCATGTTCAAAGAATAAAGATTGTGGATAATTTAAATACATGTGTGTATATATTTTTAAATAAAAAAGTGATTCAAGTATGTCAGTGCCTTTGAATCAAAAGATGAATACAATTTGTTTATTTCGCATCGTCGTCTTTCTAAATTCCTCCATTCAGGTTGCGACTCTTTTTACTCAATGATACTCAATAATATAGAAATATATATGATCGTGTACAGTACATTAGATATAATATAATTTACCGCTTATTACGATTTTTCATTGTGAAACGCCTCCAAAAATTGCCACTTTTTTTCGTTGGAGTGGCAGCTGGTGTATCATAAGAATAATTTGACTCATCATCATCAGTGTCATGAGTACTAGCTGGTTCTCTTGTTGGTGATCCACCGTGACCAGAATCTCTATCACCATCCGCATTTTTATCAAAACCTATATAATAAATAAAATAATTTATTAAAATTATATCCTCTAAATTGTGAAATATATTTAAAAACGTATAGATAAATTATTTTTTTTTTACCTCCACCAGCACGTAGCATATCTAAAAATGTACTCTCAGCATTTCCACGCGTGCGTCCCTGTTTTTGTCCTGGAGTACCAAAACTCAAACTCTGTATATTTATTTCGGCTTTCAATTGTTCGGGTGGTATATCATCAACACGAAATTCATTTGGATCTTCAACAAATGCCTGTTGTAAATCACGCATTATTTTCTTCCGGATAGTCTTCTTCATCGACAGGTGACGCTCTAAATGCTTTACGTCGCTCTCGGTTAGAGTTTTGCTGTTGTCGCGTCGGCGTGACTTCTTCTTCTTGCTGTTTTTCGGACTCTCCTCCTCGCCGCTCGTTGAACCCACTGACACGGCACTGTCGTGGCCCAATACCTTCTCCTCCAATTGTCCACATTGATGTTGATGTTGGCCTACCTCCCATTTGTTTCCGAAACCAAAGATGTCCCGTAGGTGTGGGATGTTCCGATCTGTTGTCTGTTGTCTCGCCATTATTATCACAATTATGATTTATTGATACTGCCAGCTTTTCTATTTTTAATATTTTGCGTGATCTAAAAAGCCAAAAAAACAAATCAAATTAAAAATTTTATTGAAATTAATTAAAATCGCTATAAAATTGGATATAATTCAACACCAAAGTTCTTTAATTAGAGAACTCTTTTATTATTTTTATTATATTTTTTTTTCTCATATCTCAATGTATACTCATGTATGTGAATCATAATTATACACATTTAAATTAGCTTAGTTATGAGAGTATAATTCCTTTTATTTTTTCATTTATATTTTATTCTGTGTAGAAGAAAAAAAAAAAAAAAAAAAAAAAAAGATTGCATTTTTTACGAGAATATTCCTCGTTAATGAGAAAGTGCCACGCGGAAGTCTGAATAAATACATACACCATTCACTTATTTTGCCAGTACATCAAATAGATATATTTAAGTAGTAATTGAAATTAAAACTCAATAATAAAATTTAAGTTCTTTATAACACTTGAAATAAATATTAATTATGGAACAATCTTGTTAAATTATATTCGGAAAAAAAAAAAAATTATAACTTAAAAAATTATAATTATCCAATATGGCGATAAATTATTATTATTATTATTATTATTATTATTATTATTATTATCATTATTATTATTATCATTATTATTTTACGTAAGCGTAGCCACAAATAATAATATATAACTTTCAATGACGGCATTTCTTTCTCCTTATTTTTTTTCATGCCCTAACCAAGATTTATGTGCAGTAAATAGTATTTATTCAGGTGTGAGTGCACGTTTATACCTCTATATATATTTATAGGTGTATCCACTCTGCACACAATGAACGTAAATTTGAATCGGTATTTCTTGTGTACACTTGAGAAATTAATTTTTTCAACATTTATTCACTCAAATTTTTATCCATATTCACTAAATAAAAATATTATAATGCTGAAAAAAAAAAAAAATAATAATAATAATAATAAAACAAAAAAGTCACCCACGTGCAGATTGAATTTATGTAGTAATTGCATAATTATTAAAATATATTTAAATTCAAGAAAATATAAAGGCAGTGTGAAGTGTAGACTATGCTAATTTTGTGAACGAATATAATATATTATAGTCACTGACACGAAAATACAAAAAAATATTCATGAGGGCAAAAATTGGTTATGTAGAGAATTAAATATAAAAAAAATATATATATATATATATATTTCCTAAAAACAAATAGCGACAACGAGATGTATTTGTAAATAGTAATAAATAAATTTGTGTTTATGATTCGTTTTGAAATAACTTTGTGGAAAAAAAAATATATATATTATTTATAGAGCGATTATGTTCGAGATTTTTGCAACTATAACAATGTCAATGAATAAGATAAATAAATAATTGAATAAAAATAGATATATATTTTTTTATGAAAATATAATTTTTCTTCAACATGATTCGATTATCCGCATTCCAATATAACAATAATTATATGAGCACATTGAGTTTGGTGGTGAATAATTGTATTTATATATTATTTACATCAATAAATTATTCTTCATCAAACAATGAATAGTTCAGTTCTGTGCACGACAACACGACGATGTTGGAGTACACTTAAATTGCAATAAAATAAGATTGAATAAATATTTCTCAACTTGCAACGAGGAATCGACACACAACGACCTTCGATGCCGTTCACTCGCTGCAATCTCGAGGGCAACACACGAGATTTAATACATAACGCTACTTTATATATTTATAAATATATAGTGTTATCGACTCTTGGATATAAATATTCTTGTTCAAACAATTATTATTAGTTTGATATGTCAAATTTAAAAAAATATATCATAGTATATAAAAAATATCATGAAAATAACACGATAAATGTTAATTACAACGTTATTGATATTTATCATATATTTCTAAAATATATGATTAATAGAAATATAAAATAAAAATTGTAAATTATTCATTGTTGAAATCATCAATTATGAAATTTTTCACATTTTTATTGGATAATAATCAATTAATTAACGATATGTAACTCAGAAAATGAATATTTGTAAATGAACAATTAATTTATCTAACAATCAGTTAATTTATTTTGACGATGTTGCAATATATATATATATATATATATATATATATATATATATATATATATATATATATAACGGATAATTAACATTATTGCGTATATGTGATGATTTTTCATTGAGCAACGGGAGCATCAATGTGTAGAAAAGCGAGTCCGAACTTCCGTTTGTGTATATAACTTCAATGTTGCGAATGCGGCGCACGTCTGCCCAATAACAGACTTAATCTCCTTATTTTCATGTACACAATTTCTTCACACATTTTCTTTTTTTTTTTTTGGCTATACGACATTGACGCAATAAAATGGTACAGTTTGGGGTCAAGGATAATGTTCTTGGGGGCATATCACAGTGCGCATCATACAGACACGGTAAACAAAGAATATATATATCGTCAACACAATCGCAAAACCGAGTCCTCGCAATGGGATTTCGAGGTCTCCTTTAATAGCAAGGTCTTCGACCATCACTCAGCAAGATTCTGGTTTTACACATACATACATAAATCCATACACAATATATTTTGCCTTTCGTGGAATCTAATGCCGACAATGATGGCGCAACGACACGAATTTCAATACCCAACTTGACAATAAAAATAAAAAAAATAAAATATTCTCGTGTAAAAAAAAAAAAATAAAAAAATAAAAAATAAAAAATAAAAAATTGATAGAGAAATGATTTATTGTAATAATTACAATTATCGGACGATGCTCCTAACCTGTTTATTTTTTTCAATATTTTTCATCTATTATTATCATTATTATTTTTTTTTTTATTTTTCATTTTTTTTTTATTTTAACGAAGAGACACCACCGAGTATTAATATGGTCCGATAGAATGAATCTCGTCGAGTGTATTCCAAGAATTGGCATGTAGACGTAAGGTGGAAGTAGCAAAAGCGGCAATGAGGAACTGGTTCGTTGTTCTCAAAGTACACGTATAAATACCTATAGTAAAAAATAGATATGTCTATATATTGCATCGAAAACTAAACAAACTTGATTGTAAACACGAGCCCGATCTTTCACATACTCGCATCAAATCAATCATGTATTATTTAATAATGTTAACGAAGAATTTAAAATTAAATAAAAATAAAAAAAATAAAAAAGTGTGAAATTATAAATAAAATAATATATAGACAAAGAACAAAAAAAAATAATAAATAAATTCAATTAATTTAATTGTGTTCTTTTTTTTTTTTTTTTTTTTTCTTAAATTAGTTTACGATGTTAGTTTTTTTTGTGTATATTATGTTTATATATATATATATACTTTTTTCACCTGTGATATTTATCATATGATCGATACGCGACCATAGGTAAAAAACGGAAGCGACAGTTCGTGCTTCCTTTTTTAGTTTTCCCTATTGACCTTTAACGCTCAGATTGTGTATCGTGCACAACTAATACTCGCAATATATTTCTATTGTACATATGTATTCAAATACGAACAATGTACACGTTTATATATAGAATATATATATTCTAGACTTTCTTACTAAATAATCCTGGCCTCTTTGGCAAAATGGGGCCTCCGCTCACGCTTTGTGCCACCACCCCTTTCGTCTCTCGTTCACGACTCGTTCCTTCGAGAGAACTCACGACGTGGAACTTGGGCACGAAACAATGCACACTCCACCTTGTCGATTCGTTGAGCCTTTCAGCAATCTGATAACAACTACATAAATACCATTCACCTTAAAGACACACACACACAAATATCAACATAATGTTTTATTATCTTTTTATTTACTCATTTCTTACTTTTTTTTTTTTTTTTTTTTTTTTTTTTTCTAATTATATTCGAGATTCCAAATAAAGACAAATTTTAATGAATACACTTTCAATTATTTTTATTCCGAAAAATATTTAAAAGAAAGATAAAGAAAAAAAAAATAATAATAAAGAATAAAGTGTTAAAAATATTCCGTTAACCGTTATATGCAAATACCAAAAATTCACTCGCACTGTTAAAAAAATAAAATTTATCTTAATAATTCATCTTCACTACTCAAAATTAAATATTAAAAAAAAAAAAAAAAAAAAAAAAAATCCAATAAACTTCAATTTTTAAATTGTCAATTTTATTTTTTATACATTATGAAAAACATAATAAAAAACACCACTCATTTCAATTTGAACGGATTCGTGTGTGAATACAGTAAGATAACGTAGACAAAATAAAAACTAAGAAACTAAGAAAATTAAAAAAAAAAAAAAAAATAATAATAATAATAATAATAATAAATAAATAAATAAATAAAAGAATTTCGTGTGAATCCCGTCAGGATAGCTGTCGCGTTGCGACTGAGTTGTGGCGTGCGCGCGAGTATAACAACACGAATCCCGACAACGAGAGACTTTCACTCGACAGTCGGCGGCGCTGTTGCGTCTGGGTGAGTGTAGAGAAGGGACGAGGTGACGTGGAATAATAGGTATATCCATGAGCTTGGAACAGCAGTCGATCGACGCTTCCATCGTATTATACATACATATACATCTATATATATATATATATATTCGTATTACACGCGAATGACGATGAAACACAAGAACACACATTTAGTGGAGTTTGTTTAAACCAGCGAGAGCTCACGAGCACAAGCCACCCACACACAAGCGCCTATTTAAATTACCACGTGAATCTTTGCATCATATATATATTCCACTTTTTTTTTTCTCTTTTTTTCTCTCAATATATATATATTTATGTACTATTGTAGAGTCAATTATTTTTACGTATGAATAAATATGTAGGTATACAATTTTCTATTATTTTTGTAAATGACTCTATATCACAGTATTTGAAATTTAATCGACTGATATCTGGATATGTTTAATATAAATTTATATAGTGTTGTTAAATATTGCTCCAAGGCAAAATATCGTAATTTGTTATTGACAAAGAAAGTTTTTACGTGTACATGTGTCTTAATAGAATATAGTGAAAATTAAAAAAAAAAAAAAAATTATTTTTTTTCTTATTCACAACTGTTAATCGATATATAAATATATTATTATTATTAGATTTTTTTTCTCTTTATTTCACAATGTAATTCTGATGTGAATTTAATAATAACGAAGAAAATAATAATAATAATAAATAAATAAAAAGGGAATAAGAGGAAAATAAAATAAATGGATGAATAATAATTCATTTTCACAATGAAAGAAAAATTTTATAGTTGGTGTGAAAGGAAAAAATATATATGAGTGATACAAATGACTGCTTTAATATTATGATGGATAAATGTCTGCATGTGCACACAGACTCGTATTTATGTATTCATGTTTGTATATATATATATATATATGTTTAAAAAGCTTTTGTTGACGGCAACATCGATGAGAAAAAAAAAAAAGAGAATGGACATGAGGAATCAAAGAATTGTCGGCACGCTTTTGTATTATATTTTGTTTTCACTGAACTAAAGGAATCTCTCTTTCATTCTCTTTCATCTTATATTTATTTTATGTATTTTTTTTTTTTTTTTTTCTTATTCGTTTATATATTCCTCACTCACTCACTCTTTCTCCCAAGATCTTGCAGTGTGATGCGCGTCCCGCTTTGTTCTTCCTAACGAGCCGTTAAGCACGCCCTGGCATAGACGCGCATGTAACGGATTCGATCCTGTATCTCTCAGAGCACGAGGAGTTGGTTTAAAACCGGCTTAACTATACAATAATGCCCGTCGTCGAATGAGTTATGTCGATTCCGCGTTCGAAAAACGTCTTCGAATAATATAACAGCGAGTTAATGCGCGCGTACATATGCGCATTCGATCACAACCGTATCCGTAACTTTGGTAGAGTATAAAAAAAAAAAAAATAGTAAAGAGTAGAAGAAAATTCACTGTGCATATCCACTAGAATATGTATATAATATTCATGGCGATGAGTTCTCACGCCTGCACACACAATTCTCCAAATATTAAAAAAATATTGATATAATGTGAATAAAATAAAATATTGCAAAGATCGACAAGTGAAAGAGAAAAAAAAAAAAAAAAGGGGCCGAAAAAATTCTGCTTATGAATTACCCGTTAATTAGATGATTTGATATAATAAAAATTTATATGTATATAATGAAAATGTGAAAAATATTGAGGTGTGGACGTTTATATCAAATTTTTAATCGTAACTGTATTGATGAACAGGTTAATGTCCCGTGAACATAACGCACCAACATTATAATATTATATATTTGCTTCTGTTACTCAGCTTATTCTCGTATAATTTTTTCCTTACATGCGATATTATACATATATACAGTTATGTTTCGGGGTGAAAGGTGAAGCACACGAGGCCCTACCTTTACTACTTTGTGTGCGGACCGATAGTGGAAGCAGCCGGTACATGTCTGTCCATATCCACTGCGTCGCAACCGCAAATTAATTTTATTCATTTAAAAAATGAAATGATAATATTGAATATATATAAATAAATTTCATATATTTCCTATTTATTCATATATTCTCACCTAATTAAATTTCTAATCGATGTCGAGTAGACTTTTATTGAAACAAAAAAAAAAAAACAAAAAAAACAAAAAACCAAAAAAAAAAAATTGTGAATATATAGATACATGTAAGTTACGAGTGCACGAGATTATCGGACAGTAATTTTTACAACTTCTTTTTATTAAGTACTGAATTATATTGGTGCTGTCTTTGTTTTCGCGAGTAGAATTTTCGTGACAACGAGTGAGAGAGAGTGACATTGCACGCGCATATAACCAGTTCTCATTGACTCTCCAATACCGGTTTACCATCAGAATCATATATATCTTTGTAAGTGTGAGTTTATATACACATCTATGTGTGTATGTATACATGTGTATACGTGCATACGTATTAATCGCTGTGTCATTTTGATTCTTGACTCATCTTGGGCGGCCGTAAACTTCATACTGAGTAAAAGGACCGTAACGAATGAATGCACTAATTGACCTAAGCAACACGGCCGATGACTTCTTCACTAACTGGACACGTGTGTGAAGTAATTTGAACGCGGGCCCTTGACCATTAGTCCATTGCCCAATACATCAGAGTTGAGGTTAAAACAAAAGAAAACAAAAAAAAAAAAAATTTTTTTTATTCACCTTTTGATAAATAAAATTGAACCCAACGACTTTTAATACTCACAAATTATATCCACAAGTTAACGGTATTAATGTATTGTATACATAGTTAGCTCGTATGTTGGGAATTAGATCACAATGTCGAAGAATATATATAGAATCAGCGACGTTGAGGTTCTTCCGGTTTCTCGTCATTTCTTTAATTTCATATCACCATATCGCATTTTCATTCTTTCATTCACATGTACATAAAATTTATATGAACTATCTCATATCAAAAAATAAATAAATAAATAAATAAATAAATAAACAAAACATTGTGTTGGTAGTGAATGCAAGTTTTTACATGATTTTTGTCATTTATTATTAAGATGAAATGATTGACGAGGTGGATGAAGAGAAAACAATGGTATAGGTCTCTACCATCGCCATATTGTAAGTCTTGTCGACTGATTCTACTTCGGACAATGTCCACGCTAGGCCGAGCGGAAACTTTGTAGCGTCGCCGTTACATAAGAGCACTCCAACGTAACCTCACTCCTACTACACTACCTATATAATCTCATCTTCTATTTACATTTTTTTTTTTTTTTCTTTAGTTCTTGAACAAGGAAATGAAAACCTTTTTCTTCATCTTCTTTTTCATCTTTATCATTATTATCATTATCATGTTTTATTCGATATTTGATTTGTTTTTTTTCTTCTTTTTTATTTTGTTTAAATCGTAAAAAATCACAATTACACCGTACTCATCTTGTATAGCTAATCATGAGACAACAGATCGTGGTTACGACCAAACAAATGGCAAAATTATACCATTGACAACACGACAACGACAACAAGTGAAGCTTTTAAATCGTGATAATTAATCGATTCGTTTACGATAATCGAATTAAAAAAAAAAAAATTTATAATAAATAAATAGTTGTCGTTATGAATAAACAGTTTGAATCTACGAATTAATTACTAGCGAATCGTATAAAAATTAATTGGCCTATGAATTGAAATAAAAAGTTGGTGTATCCACATAATTAATTGATTTACATTGATTTTTACCTTCAATAATTATATAAATTATATCATTCATGAATATTTTATGTAGACAATTTTTTATAAAAACAAAGAGAGTATTGTCATAAATGATATATATTTACATGGGAAAAGTGTATAAAGAATAAAATTAAAAGCAAAAAAATAGAATAAAATGAAAATAAAAATAAAATCATTAATGAGAATTGAATTGTACTTTGTATTTTTTCTTTTTCATTTCAAGACACACTTGTATTTATTAACAAACTAATATTTATAATTATTAAAATTTCACTGATTTGTATTTATGACTTGGGAGAAAACTTGTAATTACAAACACAAGATTTTCTTTTCTAATAGTATCACATAAATATAATATATCCAAGTGGCCCCAATCCATTATGACAAAACAATAGTGTATAATGCAAATGAAATTATAATTGAAATTATGCCAAGGAAAATTTGATCTATATACATATATATAAACACTCAATTATATTAGTTATATATTTACATAATTATAATATATATTTTTGTTAGATTAAAATATTTTTCCTGGTCAATATCCGACGACTCATTTCCCCACGTTGAAGCCGGTCCACCCACATTATTTGCAAACGACTTCTCCACAACCTCGTCAAGATGACTCACGCTCTCGTGTTCTCTCTTTCACAGGTATATCCATACACACATATACATATATATATATATATCGTATAACTGGTATAGGGAATTAATCGAGTCGATTCGTGGGAATATGCACTTGGAACCCTCAAGAAAAAGCTCGCATAACTTATCATGAATATAATAAATATATAAATAGGTTTTTTAACCTTTAAAAAGAAACAAAAAAAAACATATATAATAATATAAAGGTAATAAATAAAAATGAAATCACTGCAAAATAAATAATCAGTTGAATATCATTGTTGTGATACAATTGTATAAAATACATATATATATATATATATTTTTTTTTTATTTATAAATATATGTTTATATGTTTGTGATTTTATCAAGTGCACTTGAAAGTATAAATATTTTCACATGCACTGTATTCTCTCACACAGTGTGAGATCTATATACACATATATTAATAATAAATTTGACTTTTATTATTTTATTTTATTCACTATTTTTCTCTTGAACTTGAAAAAAATTTTTTTTTCTTCCTACTTATTCCACTTTTCATTTTCAGATAAATAATTGACGATAAAAACAAAAAAAAAAAACGCAAAAAAATTAATTTATCTTTTATTCAAACATGTATATCTTATCTTATTTTTTATCTGACTGGTTTATTAATTTTTATTTCTAAGTTTTTATCCCTACTTTGATTAGTGTGTAATCCATTACTTGTTGAGAATAAATTAGGTCGTTGTGTGGAAAAAATTTGTGATATTATATAGGTAATTTTATATATATATATATATATATATATGTGTATAGTAAAAATGACTTTGTATATTCTCTATAATGTATAATTATGATAAATCTGTAAATAATTGTATGAAAAGTGAACATTCAGTACAATGTAAACTGTTAGAGGGCAATAGACAAAATTCTACGAAGCGAGACACACCGGCACACATGAATTTATACAAATGTATATAGACTATAATGCAGGTACGTCGACGTTCTGCAACGGTACACGACAAACACATCGTCATAGTCATCGTGTAAATACTCGCAAAAGAAACAGCACAATGCCTCGCCCACTACACATAAAGATTAGATATATATGTAGGTAAATACATATGTGATGTTGGGTGTAACCGCGTATGTGAGCATCGAGGACTCGTGTGATTTTTCACCACGTTCTTTTTTTTCCAGTTGTTCGCCTCACTTTTGAAATAAAAAGAAAGACGGGGAGAAGTCCAATTTTGTCGAGCGCGAAATTTAACTTCCTCTGTGGTGTGTTTCTCACAGGCTCACATCACACACATACACACACACACACACACACACACACACACACAGACATATAGAGATGCAAGAGCGTTCACGTGCTGCCACAATGAAAGTTGAATTTTAAAGTAACGACGACATTAAATACATTTCTTTGTTTCAACTTTAAATCTTCATGTGTGTAGTGAAACAAAAAAAAAAAACAAAAAAAAAAATAATGAGAGAACAAAAATTGAGAATAAAATAATTAAAAAATGTAATAAATGACGAGAAAATAATGAAATAAATTAAGTTAAAAATTAAAATCATACGTGGATATAAAGGGATAAAATATAATTAGTTTTGCATGAAAAATTAAATTTAAATGTCAAAAGGCAATGAGTATTCAGAATTTTGAATATATATGTATACGTATTATTTTGTTTCTTTTTCTAATATCAACGGCCAAGTGGAGCCTGTTGGTAGACTTTCCGCTTGGTTGTTGGATGCTGAGAGAGAGAAAGAGACAACTCGGCACCGTTATGCAACCTGCACCACACGTCACCAGACTCCCGTTGCCCTGACTCTTTGCTTACTTCACTATATATATATTATAATACTTATATTTCTTTCTCTCACCCTCTTCACTTCTTTTCATTTTTTTTTTTTTTTTTTTTTTTTTATCTGCACTTTGTTGGTTTCGTATGGTGTGATGATGTGTCACCAAGGATCTGACGATGCGTGTAGAAAATATCTTTTATATGAATTAAATTTCTTTATTGTCATTGCTCTCATCTCCATCATTTATTGTTGCTGTTGTTTATAACTTGTTTTTTCTCGTCTGCAGATTATTATAACATTTATTTATTTATTATTTTTTTTTTCCTTCATTATTTTATTTTGATGACAAATACACGTACATACGTGAGTTTTAAATGTTAAATATATATTTTCATCGTGTTTAAATGCGTGCGTGTGTTGTTATATTGTGTATACCTGTTCTTTTTCTCTTGTGATATTTAATGATGGAATATAAAAATAGTGATAATGGTTGGCCTCAAAAAAATTTTTTTTTTTTTTTTTTTCTTATAGTTGATTGAGATAACAGTAATGGCTAAAGCTCTGGAATTTTTTTTTCTTCTCGGCTCGTTTATTTTTTTGTTTTGTTTTGTGGCGTTTTTTTTTTCCTGTTTTTTTTTCTTCAGACTAACGCAATGACACACGTGTATAAAAAAATTAATACAAAATGATTAAGATTATTACTTTTTTTTTTTTTTTTTTTTTTATTTGTCTTTATTGTTTTTTCTATTTCATTATATTTATGTTGGTATATAGTCAATTTTTCCAGTTTATTGTCAGTGATAAATAGCGAACATTAAATCTTGAATAATCACCATTTAATATATAAATATTATTTTTTCCACATGATGCAATAATATTTATAACATCATTATTCACTTTTCCATTTATATATATAATACAAGAAGAGAGAGAGAGAGAAAGAAGAAGAAAGAACACACATGAACTTTAAAGTATGTTCATTAAATAAAAATTTATACATGTTTCACGTGTCACATTATATGACAATGACAAAGTATCAATAATACTGTGCAATTATATTATCACTCATTAAATATCATACACTATTTCAAATAATTCATTTTTAATACTATCAAAAAATAATTTTTGAAATCTTCTACTTCTACTAACTTCATTAAAATTGCATCTAGATATATTTATTTCCAGTTATCCATATTGGATATCTTCATATTTACAAAAAAAAAAAAAGAAACTAAAAAAATACGTATATACCTTTGATACCAATGCTGATTGAAATAATTAATATTCATTAATATTATTCAAATCGTTATACACCAATAAATCATCCAATATTTAGACGTTTCATGGTATGACGTCAATTATTAATACACACATATATATATTTTTTCATGATTTTCTTCTTGTTTCGATTCACTTTTTTTCCCACACTTGAATAAACGTATGCATTAATTGAAAATAATAATAATAATAATAATAATAATAATAATAATTATTATAATTATAATAATAATGTAGTATTTATTATTCTAATCACAAAAATTCAAGAGACACATGTATTAAATACACACTTGTGCTTATAATCTTAATTCAAGTGGATGGCAGGTATATAAATTCTATAGATATAGGTATATATAAATACCATATATATATATATATGAAAAAAAAAAAAAAATGTTCGAGCAACATGTATATGAATATATTTACATCCATACATAGATATAGATATACTGCACTATATATGTATGTATGTATGTGTGTGTGTGTGTGTGTGTGTGTGTGTGTGTTCGTCAGTAATTGCGAAATCGATGCGGTTGCCCAAGATGTTGGTTGGTGCACCACTCATGTGTCCGGTAAGGTTTCTCTTTGTTCCGCTTCTTGATTATCTGAGCCCCAAATGTCCAGTTCACAGCTCGTCCTCTACTCCCCACCCATTCTCAATAACATATATATGTATGACGTGTTACCTCATTGTGAAATAACAATAATTTTGTGCTCGAATAATATTTTATATAATTGTTCATCGTAATTTAGTTTAATTATTTTGAATTATTGTTGATCAGTGTTATTCGATAATTCGATAAAAAAGAAAAAAAAAAAAGAAGAAGAAAAAAAAAACATCATATTATCCATATAAAAAAATTATTGAAATAATTTCTCAATAAATTGATAAATTAATTTTAGCTATGACGTACGTATACAATATTATCAGTGATAAACAATGTATGGCTTCAATTTATGATAAAACGTTATTAAACGTGAAGAAAAACAAAAATATATTTATGTATATATTTTTTTTGTTTGTTTGTATATAATAAAAATATCGGGAAGTTATATACGTATGAATAACAAATAATTGTGTGTAAAGTTTTTTTTTTTTTCTGCTTTCAGAGGACTCACATCAATTCATTATTTCTTCATATTTTATTTGTATAGATGAGTCAAATTTTGTTTGACGTCGGTTTTTATATTAAAAAGCGGCCCAGGGTCCAAGGTGATCAAGTGTGCGAAAGTACAAGGACAAAGGATATAGCAACATGATAATGATGATGATGTTGATGTTGATGTTGATGTTGATGTTGTATACAAGAACTGAAGGTACAAACTGAATAAAGGGAGATGGGCGGTGTGGCGTGTCTCAGGTACACAATTTTTATTTCAACCGCTACAATTTCCTACACGTGATATACTCAAAAATACCCCCAACACTACAGAGCATTACAAATGTATCTTTTATACAATGTAAAGTCAGTTGAAATATTCATAGACAATGACGAAGTGAGAATAAACGATGCCAAATGATTGATAGTGATTCGATGACATTCATTCGAGTATAAGTAATTTAATAGGAAGCTTTTTTTTATTTCTTTGTTCATCGTTTATACGACATTCAAATGCTTTCATTTCTATCTCATTGTCAAATGTGTTTTTTAATATAAATAATATGCAAATCATTCTGCCCTTGAAAAATTTCTTTATAAGAACTTGGAAGAATTGGTGAAGTTTAACGACAGGTTAGGACATATTCTTCAGCTACACTTATAGTCAACCATCTATAATAATTTTAATGTGTGTGTGTGTGTATGTGTGTGTATGAACGACGCGCCAAGCAATATGGGTGAGCGGAAACTGAAAACGAAGATGAAGAAAGAGAGTAAAGGAGTGAAATGATGGAGAAAGAGGGAGAGTGTCTAGCCGATCGTCGATGCTTCTCTTTCGTGCTTAAACTCATCGTTTTTCTTCTTTTTTATATATATTTTTTCTTCTCTCACTTTCTATTTAGATCATTCGAGTTTAGAGTAAAAAGCGATTTTTTTCACTCCATTTTACGGTTGTGGGCGGTCTTTGATCTAAAATCCCCCTTCGTCATCGTCGTCGTCGTCGTCGTCGCAGTAGTCGTTATATATTGTCTGTGAGGGTTATTTTCGAGTAGAACTGAACAAAGAGAAAAAAAAAAAAAAAAAAAAAACGAGAGAGAAAAGTGAAGATGAAAAATTAAAGTAGAAGATTGAGAGGAAGAAAAGAAGAAAAAAAAAACAATAAGAAAAAACTGAATGAAACATTTGTCGTTATGTAGACGTTGTAAAGATCCTTTTGAGTTGCTTCAAGTCCCAATTTTTTTTTTATTTTACTCACACGCCGAACCGGCGCCTGAATATATTTTCTTTGTCGTCTTTTCTATATTTCTCCACTTGGTTTTATGTCTCATCCACGCAATTACATTATACCCATTTCATTTATATTAATCAGACAAATATAGAAATAAAATCTTTTTTTTTCTTTTTTTTTTTCAAATTATTATCTACCAATTATTATATTACCTATATGAATGAAAAAAAAAAAAATAAATAAATAAAAAAAACTACTTACGGAATAAAATATTATAAATAATGATGAGAGAAAAAAAAAATTTAATGTAAAGGTTGTAATCAATAAAATTAATAGTCATATGAATGAACTTGATATCAAGGGATGCGCGCATACTTCCGCTCAACATTAAATGTCGATGATGAATTATTAATGGTTCATCAAGCTATTATATACATGCACGAATGGAAAATATTGTATGGAACATATATTTGAGAGTAAACGTAATATTCTCACGGTACTTTGATATATATGTTCTTATTTATGGAAGTTTGTATCAGCAAGACAATCGCGATGTAGCGTATCAACTCTGTGTGACAGAGAACTTTGTCACAAAGGTCATTGCAGTGTGAACTGATGATCATCTAACAATCTGTGTACTTAATATTATTATGATTACCCTTTGAGTGACTAAGGTATTTATCAGTGTAAAATCGTTTCAATTGTCTACTAACTTTCTTGAGAATATTTTTCGATCTAGTTATTCAATTATTTTCCTTTCCTTACACATATCTCTAGAACTAACTTTGTATATATACACACATTTCTATTGGGATTATTATTTTGATCGTTCTTCCGGTATTCCTATTGTTCATGTTCAACCATTTTAATAATGTTTTATGATATAAATAATTAATTCAATCAAATTAAGTCGAAGAAAAAAAAAAGAGAAAAAAATAAATAAAAAAAATGGAAAAAAAGAAAATAAAATAAAAGTAGGAAATATAATTGGAGCTCAACATTCAGAGACTTGGAAAAAAAAAATAAGATGATAAAAATCTTGTACTGAATTCAGTTCCTTCCTTTAATTTATTTTTGTAATTTCAATGCATTTTTGTCAACGGATGTGATATATATATATATTTATATAAATGTTAGTATAACTTTGTGCGCGTGAGAGTTGCCGACAACAAAACTTGTCCAGTGAAATGGCATACGCATGAGCGAACACGCATTAGTGTCTTGTATAATTTTTTTTTTTGTTTTTTTTGTTTTTTTTTTTCTTCATAGCATTTGTGATTCTTTTTTCATTCCTATTTCTTGTACTGTCGCTTATGAGAGAGTAAATACGTGTGTGTATTTGTGGGTGAACTCGTATTTACTTGTAAAAAAATTTCACTCACGACAGAGACTTA
Organism: Dinocampus coccinellae; assembly: GCA_963920625.1. Classification (NCBI taxonomy): domain Eukaryota; kingdom Metazoa; phylum Arthropoda; class Insecta; order Hymenoptera; family Braconidae; genus Dinocampus; species Dinocampus coccinellae. The sequence continues at coordinate 10,562,381 of OY987186.1, forward strand.
GTATGTTTTTTTTTTTTCTATATTTGTCATTTTACTCCTAAATGTGAACTAGTTGTCAAATTTGACGTTGAATAAAATATACAGTTGAAATAAACATGACAGTTATTTATAAATTTTTTATATATTAATTGATTTTTTTTTTAAATATTTACTATTATCAATAATATTTTTTTCAACTCACCGATAGAGCCGCGCGTTATTCGCAGCTCACCAACCACACAGCTTTTCCGGTATTAAATATATATGATAAAAAAAAAAAAACTCTCCGTTTTCTTCCTTTACACCTTAACGAACGCGCGCGGGTCCTTACTTATTATTATTATTATTATTATTATTATTTTTTTTTTTTTCAACTTGTATATATTTCTATATATATATACACTTCCGGACAATATAAATGAGTGCAGGATGCGCAAAAAGTAATTATTCAATTTGTATTTTTCTTTTGTTATCCACGCAGTTTGAAAGATTGACTTGTGAGACAAGCAATAATAGAAAAAACCAACGTGCGTGACTTCTAAACAAAATTACGGTATACTATTTTAATATGTATAAAGATATGTACTGAGTGTATATGAATTGTAAAAATTCATACAACGCGAAATTGTATTTTTACTGATAATTATACGCAAAAAATGAACCAACACCGATGGAAGTCGGATGGCAACTGCCAAGATACACGCGAGCTAGCAGGCACAAGCACGTCAATGAATATACTGCCCCCCATACACGTTACACTCGTATATATATATGTATATATCCATACGGGAGGGAATGAAGCACACAACGCACACGCAACTAAGCCTCTTTGCTCGCGCGCAGTTCACTTTGACACGCAATATAATATTGACATATATACATGAGTTTATACACGTATACATATTTATATTTTGATGTAATTGTGGGGATGAACACGGGGTAAGAGAATATTATATGTTAGAGGATGAACACACACAAACACACACACACACACACACCAGACCAATAATCCTCCTCTTATTATTTACTTTTTTCATTCCCTTTTCCTGACTGCAGATCATTATTAATACGTCACTCTTGCATCCATGACGCAGTTCTATTAAAAGGATGACGTCTTTCTGATGACGTTTTCACCATATCCACACGTGGAAATATAAATAAAAAAATGAAGATTCTTTATATATAAAAATATTCATTTGCAAGGTTTTTTTTATCGGCTCATCATTTTTTTTTTGTTTTTTTTTTTTTTTCATCGATTTTGTAGAATCAATTTAATAAAGTCACGAATTATACAAGTGACAGTATCAAAAAAAAAAATTTTTTAAAATATATATATATGAATAAATAATTATATGAGTGTTTGCAAAATGTGCAATAGACTTGATGAATTATTTGTGTTATATCATTGATGTACAGTAGCAGTGTCTTCCTTTTGTCGTAAATTTTTCAACTGCACTTTCGTACGTGATTCATTTTCACCGCGACTTTATGTATATAACTATACTGCGAAGTTCTTTATTGCATGTTTATTGCCTCTTACGCAACCACGTAAATTATTTCCTACCCCCAGTTATGTATATTCAAAATTGAATTTGTCACCATTGATTTTTTTTTTTTTTGCATGATACCCAACATAAAGTGAATATATTCATTAATTTTAATTCAACCATATTAAATAGTATGTTTGTATTTTTAATAATATACTTTGAATGTATTTTCTTGGAAAAATTGAATTTATTCACTTACCCTCTTTGTTTCTTCAATAGTCGAAATGCCTGTGTATGTCTTATTGAGAGCATCTGCCACATCACAGTGTTCTTTATAAATCATATATTGATCTTTCATCCATTGGCGAATATCCAAAAGTCGATTACGTAAAATGTCAAATTCGGTTTTCGAATTTCTTATGGTCAAATCATCTGAAAAATGGTGATTAGATAATCATAATATTGTTAAAATTTTTTTTTTTGCATGTTATAATAATACTATTTAATTACCTGGTGGACGGATGAAGCCAGAAATGTATGGAAAGTTGAGTGGCTTGATTATTTTATCGACATTAACTTTTTCCGGATAAATTAAACATTTTGGCCACAAGAGATGAAATCGTTTTCTTTCCTCTTTCATTTCTTCTAGATAATATATCAATGTGGAATGAATGCGCTCGTGTTCACGACGGAAACGAATATGATCCCTTCTCATTTTTCGTTCTAAAACTTTTCTGTCGGTATCGAATTCCCCTTTGACATGTTCAAGATACTTTATTTCTTTTCCACGTTCTTTTGATCTCTCTTTTGTACATTTTTTATTTTTAATTTTTTTGTCAGTATCATTAAGTTTACAACATTTATTTTTTGTTTTTTTTATAATTGAATTATGAATGGATGTTTTAGAAATTTCAGAAGTAACAGTGGAATGCTCCTGGAGATTGGATGATTTACTGAAATTTTTTTTTATAATTTTTTCATTATCATCTTCAGTATAAGTTTTTGAAGAAGAGTTTTGTGTTTTATTTGGAGTCATATTGTTTTCATCGATTGATAAATTATTACTTAATACAACTGATATTTGTTCAGTTACTTGTTGGTCTTTGGTTTGTTCTACTTTATACGTATCATCGCTCACTTCAGGAGATAATTGTGTATAATTATTTGAGGACTCAATTATTTTCGTATCATTTTTACTTGAGATATTATTGTCATTTTTATTTTCAATTTCTTCTGAAAAATTTTTTAGATTATTGTCAACAAAATATTCGGCATTTTTTATTGTCTCGGATTTTTTTGATAATAATGATAATGATGATGGTGACGGTAATAGTGATGTCTCTGACAATATTGGTGTTAATATCATTTCCGATTTTGTTCCTCTAGACGAATTACTCTCAAACGAATCATCAGAATATTTATTAATTGATGATTTTATAGTGCTGTCACTTATCATTGATTTCATTTTTTCACCAATTGATTCATCACTCTCTGCAGTTGTAGATTTTTCAATAATATCAAGATTTTCACTGATAGATAATTCTTGGTTATACATTTGTTCATTAATTAAATCAAGTTTTCCCTCATTCATTTTTCTATTATTCAAATTATCGTGTTCGTTAATTGATTTAACGAGACTATTATCATTTTTATGACTCGTAACTGATGTTTTTGTTGAGGTGTTGGAAATTTTATCGCAATCATTTGCATTGATAATTCTGACAGAAAGTGAACGATCATTGGTGTTGTTGTTCGATGAATTTGTATCTAAATATTCATCATCAATATCAGGAATTTTTATGTTTAACTGTGGTCGATATAATTCTAGAGGTTTATTTTCATTACTTTTTTTAATGTCAAATGTATCATTATCATCATCATTATCACTGTCACTATCGCTCGAATTATTATTATTCCCGTATCTAGATTTATATTTCTTATCAATTTCACGTAAACGCATCAAAACTGCCGTTGCTTTCGATTCCATTTTTTTTTTTTTTAATTTGAATATTTTTATTTTTTTCAAATTATATAATCTCTAAATCACTTCACAACGAGCGACATACCATGTAGAACACTTTCGTCATGTTGTATAAATTTATATTGCCATAGCAACATGCATCTTCTACATATCGTTTGTTTCTTCAATACCGACATATGATAATACTGACAAAAGACATAGTAAGTAAACGTCCACCGTGGCGCGTTATTCGTATAAAAAAATACACAGGATTGTAAGTACTGCGACTGCGTATAATAAACGTGTCGTAGCTCGTAGTTCGTTATGTCTGGAGCGTGGTTAATGCTGATTGGACAAAAGTTATTTGACCAATGAACGCACTCCATCTGTCTGCCGGAGCACAGTTCTTATATCATTATACCAACCAGATATTGCCTTCTGGCATTGTCGACAGCCGCACGTCCGCCACTTCATATTTCGGTTCACAAAGCATTGGAGCGCAGTACCAAATATATACAGCCACAGTTGATTTGGCGTTAGTTTATATCGAATTTTTATCATAAGAAAAGTAATTTCTATAAGAATAAAATGCGATCTTTAATCGCGATATTTGCCATTTTGGCGGTAACCACAGTGTCAGCGAAAATTTTCTTCGAAGAAAACTTTTTAGACGGTGAGTAAATAAAATGTCTATAAAACAAAAAAAAAAAAAAGAAAAGCCGGGTTCAAATATTGTATATTATCAAATTTTTAATTCTTTTTGTTTCCCTTCTCCATATTGTCTCTTACATTTAGAGGTATTGAGATAAAATTTGTCTGGCTACTCTTTCATTCTTATAATCAAAAAAAATTTAACCACACCCTTTACATCTTGTATCATCACTTGTATATTGTCAATTTTATGTCATTGATGGATTATCAATAAAAATATATAAAGTTAATTTTTTTCATATCATTTTGTTTTTTTTTTGTTTTGTCTTGTTCAATGAATCAAACAAGATGAATGACGAAATGTAAATATCTATTGTTGAATTGCATATGAAATATATATAATTCATGTACACATAGCAACCGGCAAAAGTGAATCTTCATTACAATATATACTTGTATTGTTGTCCCTTTACATGAATTAATTGACGCATACGTTTCATTTGCCGTTCATTCATATTTAATCAGTGAATTTTTTTTTTTAAATTCTTTTTCCGTTTGTTATTTTACGTATTATGAAAACGTTAACGAAAATGTCAATTGTTTTGTTTTTTTTTGTAACTAATGAGAACAAGTCAACATTCAAATTTTTTTTTTTTGTTTCATTTATAAGAATCGTACACGTATATACATTTCAATGTATATATATTAATTTGTGTACGCGCGTTTGCAATGAATATGTATTGACACAAAATATAAAGGCAATTTTCATGTAAGTAATTTCGTGTTCGACAGACATTTGTCTTGTCTCCCCCACCACATTTTCTCACTCGTCGGGTATGTTCCCCTCTCCTCTGTCCCACTGCGTCGTCGACTATTCTGGAAGCCGGAAATTTATGAGAAATTGAATAGAGATCGTTCCATTTCATCGACACGTGTCCAACGCGACAGTAGTCCTTCAAACTCCGTTTTGTTCAAATTAAATAATTCTATAATGAATTATTTTTATTTATATAATCCACAGATTCATGGGAAAAGAACTGGGTTTATTCTAAACATCCTGGCAAGGAATTTGGAAAATTCGTGTTGAGTGCAGGAAAGTTCTACAATGATGAAGAAAAAGATAAAGGTGAGAATGATAACATGAAAGAAGATAAATTTTTACATTAAAAAAAAACACCTACGTTTTTTATGCATAAGATTTCGAGCCTAGAGTCACATGCCATATCTTTGAATGAATGGTAAGTGCTACAGGAACTCGAAGAGTAAATAAAAAAAAAATGTCTGTCTTATGCCCTGAGTTTGTAATGATACCTACATCAGGTACCTAGTTCAGATACAATTTTCTAATTTAAATAATTTTTCTCTTTTTTATGTATAAACAACTAGTATAACTACAAATAAATTGTAGTTTCAATGATTTAATTTTTTGTATTTTTTTTTATATTTTTTATTCTTAGGTATCCAGACATCGGAAGACGCGAGATTCTATGCGTTGAGCAGGAAATTCGAGCCGTTCACCAATGAGAAAAAAGACTTAGTCATTCAATTTACCGTGAAACATGAACAAAAAATTGACTGCGGTGGCGGTTATATTAAAGTATTCGGTGATGATTTCAAAGAAGAAGAAATGCACGGCGAGACGCCATATCGTCTAATGTTCGGTAAGGAATAAAAAACTAGTTTTTCATTCCATTATTATTATTAGTATATTTCTTTTTTCCACTTCACTTAACTTTTACTTTTTGAACTTTTGCCAAACGCGTTATGATGACAGTGATCCAAATTTTTTACTCAACTGAAGCATAGAAACTCAACATTTGATTTCTCTTTTATTATAGGACCTGATATCTGTGGACCTGGCACAAAAAAAGTGCACGTTATTATCAACTACAAAGACAAAAATCATCTCATTAAAAAAGATATTCCATGCAAAGATGATGAATTCACTCATATATACACTCTCATACTTCGGCCTGATAATACTTATTCGGTAATTATTAAATTATAAAGAAATTTTATTTATCGAGCCTCGAGTTGCATGTCCTTGAATAATAAAAAATATAGAGGACAGGTGCTGTAGGAACTCGAAGAGCAAAGAATGTCTCGCCTGCGATTGGTGTTCGCAATCAATTTTATTCGTTCACTTGCAAAGACGCGAAGGCCAATATTTTTATTCATTTATATTTTTACGTTTAATTGTAAATTAAATATAATCTATACGTTTTTATTAAGGAAATCCACTTATCAAATGTGTTTTGTTTATTTATTTATTATTATTTTTTTTTTTCTGTTAGGTCTTAATTGATAATGTATCAGTAGAATCAGGTGATCTTGAAGCTCATTGGGACTTCCTTTCACCAAAGAAAATTAAGGATCCATCACAAACCAAACCCGACGATTGGGATGATCGTGTAACAATTCCAGATCCTGACGACAAAAAACCAGAAGATTGGGACAAGCCAGAACACATTCCTGATCCTGAAGCATCCAAACCTGAGGATTGGGATGACGAAATGGACGGTGAATGGGAAGCACCAATGATTGACAATCCAGATTACAAAGGCGAATGGTCACCAAAACAAATTGATAATCCAAACTACAAGGGACAATGGGTTCATCCAGAAATTGATAATCCTGAATATTCGCCAGATCCAGAAATCTACAATCTTAAGACAATTGGAGCTATTGGATTTGATCTTTGGCAAGTCAAGTCTGGAACTATTTTCGATAATATTCTGATCACAGATGACGCTAAACTTGCCAGCAAGCGCGCGGATGAGTTGAAGGCAACACAGGTAAATTATTATTATTATTTTATCTATGAAACAAATACTCCTTAATGATAATATTATTTCATGATGATAAAAGCAATTCTGATTATTATGAGAGATAAAATAGCTGGAATTCCTCGTTGCTGATATATTTTATGATTAATATAATTTTTTTAATTGATTCAAAATTTTCGTTAACATGAACTTGGCTTTCTTTGTTTCAGGAGGGTGAGAAAAAAATGAAAGATATTCAGGATGAAGAAGAGAAGAAAAAGTTGGAGGAAGAAACAAGTAAAGACAACACAGTTGATGAAGAATCTGAAGATGATGAAGATGCTGATGATGATGAAGCGGCAGAGAAGGTAAAAATATTTTTTATTTTCATTGAAAAAATCCGATTTTTAGTCAATTTAATTATATTTGTATTAATGATGATAATACCACTTCTGATATATATGAACGAAATATCTAGTGGAATTCCTCGTTGCTGATATTATTTTAACAAGTTAATTGTTGTTGAAAAATATGATAATTTTATTTTAACCAGTGAATTTTCTATTTTTGCAGGAACACGATGAATTGTAAATAAATCTTTCGATGCATAGCATAAGATGCAGACTGTATTCCAGGAGCTGTAAGATACATAGAAAAAAAGGACACGCGTCACCCAACATTGACACTGCCCAAGGCTATATCGTGAAACAAATTCCAAAATTTGACGGATTAACCATGTACACAACTTCCAATTTTATCTATCTATTTTTTCCTTACATTCTTTTTTACTCTTTTACGCTCACTCGTTATCTTTGAGTATAGGCGTCGCTTTAACATACAAAAATTTTTTTTTATTGCGTATATATTATATACAAAAATAATTTCGCTAAAGAAAAACAAGAGTATAAGAGAGTGAAAAAGATGAGGGAATAGAAGAAAATTAACGTGCTATCGCAATGAGTAATCCTAGTCAGTGTCGTGACGATAATTTTGAAATGAAACAAAAGGGAAAAAATATTTATTATTCCTCAAATTTTGAATTCTACTTTTTTTTTTTTAAAGAAACGTGTATCTCGTGCCCATCGATCATTACAGCTCCAAAAGACTAAGTTGTTCCGTTTTTGTTTGTCAAGTGTTTTTATATGAAAATAATTTGAAAAATAAATAATTTAATACCTACATATATATATATATATATAATTTACATATATAACATATGTATGTACATTAATACATATGTGTCAATCCGAAAAATTTTTACTGTAAAATTCGTACATTATTCCCAATCCAATATTCGCAATGAAATAGAATTTAAAATGAATAAATGAAGCGGGTGCGTATGCAAAATGGATAAAAAAACGTGCGTGAATGATTAATATTTGATATATAACTAAGAATTGTATTGAGTGTGATGATTACAATTTAAAAACAAAAAAAAAATTATTCATTCTCTTCTCAACAAACATTTAAATAAAACTAATTAGACTTTTCTATAAATAGTTTTAAAATATTTTTTTCTCCTTTTTCTTTGCAGTACATCTTGATAATTATTTAATCTAATTAAATCTACGCAGTTAAATAAAATCGATGACAATAAAAATTTATATGTTAGGGAATAGTTGATTTTTAGTATATTGAAGAACTAAAAAAATTTTTTTTGACATTCAAAATCGTAACATTACGTTGAGGAGGAGTTGCATAGTGCTTCGTGAGCACCCAATTGTTGTGTTAACCATTGCAATCCTTGAGTTGATGTGCTAGCATCAGTTAATGGGGATGAAGCTTGAATATGCCATGCTCTGCCGCAACATAATTTTTGAAGTGACAATATATCCGTGAGTTCTTCAATCGTAGCACAACCCGATATATCCTATAAAATAAATAAATGTAAAATATAAATTATTTACAATTCATTTTAGACATTATCCATACCTGTTTATTCGCATAAATAAGAAACATTGAATCTTTTAATTCTTTTTCATTAACAATTTTTGATAATTCTATTTGCGCTTCATCAAATCGGGCTCGGTCATTAGAATCAATAACAAATATCACTGCCTGTGCATTGTGATAATAATGTTTCCATAATGGTCGAAATTTGTGTTGTCCACCAACATCCCATAATGTCACAACTAAATTTTCGTACTCAAGACTCTCAACATTAAAGCCAATTGTTGGTATTAGCGGTGTTGGCAACGTAATTCCACGCATTGCAGACAAAATACTTGTTTTCCCCGAGCCGTCGAGGCCCAAAATAACCACTCGCATATCAATTTTTGTCCCAATATGTACTCGATTATCCTAAAGCAAATTGGAAAGAAAAAAAAAAGGAATAAAAAAAATCTCATTGTTGTAATACCAAATAATTTTACATTGAAAAACACGAACTCTGCTAAAAATAATCGGAATTGATGATTGGGGCATAAGAAAATCTGGCCCAAGTTGTGCATAATGTTGTTGTTGTTGTTCCAACGTTGCCAAAACATTTTTAAGTTTTTCTGCGCTACTTAATAACTTACAATCTTCTGAATCAAGAACACTCTCACATTGAATACAAACTTCGGCAACTTGTGAACGCGTAGAAGTCAAATCCTTTTGTTGTTGTCTTAATGCACACAATCTACCTTTTATTTCTGTGTCTACACAATGTAATGCTGCATTTTCTTGTTCACCTAACATCATCCTCAATTCTTCAAAGTGCTGCCTCACTCTCTGTCTCGCATCGTCAATTGCCCAACCATCCAATTCTTGAATGACCATTTCAATTCGATTCGCTATATCTCTCATACTTTCCATAAATTGTGTCATACGCTGAAGTGCTGATACAATAGTTTTTCTTACACTTTCAGCTTCAATTTCAACTAATGCATGTTTATGAGCACTATGACGACCATAATCTTTACATAAGTAACACATTAGAGTATTGTGACATCCATCTTGGACACAAGTAAATTCTGCAATGTGGGTCGCATGTATGGGACATTTGGGTTTTTCCTTTGGTTTCTCTGACAGTGGAACTCGACGATGTTTTCCCAATGTTTTTGATGAGTGTGTTAAAATGTCACAGGCTTCACATAAATGTGTTGTACATGTAGTACAATAAAGAACAGCTACGTGTGAATCATCTTCCTCACATGATTGAGTTGATTGTAAACGTTCGTGTTCAAGTATGAGAGATTTTTCGCTGTTCGATTGTTCCAATCGTTCGAGCAGTTCAATTAATGCGAAATTTTTTTTTAAACTATATACACCCTCATGATTGACTTCTGTGGGTTGACGATCGAAGGGACAAAGAAGAAATTGAAGATCAGATGCAGATGGTTGAAGTCGCAAAAGACACGAGTGACATACAGTATGACCACAATGCAATAGACGTGGAACCTTTCCACCGTCTACTGCAAATACTTCTTCGCACACTCGACATTCTAAAACCTATTTTGAAGCAATAACAATTATGTATTTGTTTAAAATAGGTTAAATTTACGTTTAAGATTGATTATTTTTCTTACGTTTGCTTTATTGGGATGAGACATTGGTCGAGGCTTGAAATATTTATCAAAATAATCATCCCCTTCACTCATGACTTCAATTAATTATCCAAAATCAATTGAGATGTCTCAAATATTCATTAAAATTTTCATGTATAATATTTTTCACTCATTCAATGTTCGTGTTTTGATTTAATAACCTTCTCGTTGAGTCGGTAAAAATAAAAGACTAATATTTATATGAGAGTACGTAAAATGGCTGTCTGATGGCAGTGGCAAATAAAATTCGCAATACGCACAGAGACTAAGAAGGGGGAGATATGCAATGTTTTTCTTCATGTTCGATTTCGGTGCCCTTTTTGAATTACATACGTTCCAGATCCAGATTTGTTGGAGAATTTTGAGAGTATCATTGACAACAACGCAATATTTTTTGCAAGCGCAAGTTCACCAGGAAACAAAAAGAGAAAAAAAAAAGTCTATAAACAAAAAAATAACAATAATTATTAAAAGGGCACCGATATCGGACATAAAAAAAAAGAGAAACAAAAAAAAAATGAAAAATCAAAACCCTTCTTAAATACGAAAAAAACAAACCAAAATGAATGTTTTGCGCTGATATAATTGTCGATTATGTAGATGTTCTGCCTTACTTACAGGTATCTAAATTTTTAGTTCCATGTTATACCTTAGGTTTTTTACATCTTTTTCATTGACGATCATTTCCCATAAACATTGCAAATCTTTCCCTTAATCTCTGATACGTATACATATAAAATCACCTAAAACTATAATATCTATATAATCTATATACTCTTTCCAATATTTTTCATTTGTAAAATGAATATTTCATAGTTATGAATTACACTATGATGTATTTTTTAAATGAAAATTTTTTTCAACATCTAAAAACGACAAGCCCTAACTCTGTGTGTGGCAATCATCACTAATGTAAATTCTCTCCAGTTATTTCTATCTCAGATGGAACTGAAAGATTGAATGTTGTTTTTTTTTTTTTTCTTACTTTATCATTATCAACACAATACATCATTATTTGTCAATGAATATACATAACATATCATCGGTATGTATTGATTCAATGGCATTTGAATATGGCATATGTACGGTACAACATCGTGATGATGACTTCACTTTATTTGAAAAGGTCATAGATTCAAGGATGATTATGGTTTATGATATTCAACATACATACAGTGAAAAATTTTTGAAAATATTTATTAAATAATAATCATTAATTAATTATAATTAAAAATATATATATTAAATTAAAATTGTCTCATAGAACAATGAAACGAAAACTAAATAAAATGTGCAGTGAATGATGAAAGTGTAGACTGTTTGTTTTAGCGTTAAGTGTATAAATATGTATAATAAATCAGTGCAGTGAAAAATATAAATAAGCAGTCGTCACTATTTATAAGTCAATATCAAGGTTTGTAGCGCAACTGAGTGAAAAGTTGTTCTTCATGCTATTGTGGATTTTTCTATATACAGAAATTGCATTTATGTGAATGCACATGAATATAATCCAATTATAAATATTGAAATATATACATTAAACATTTAATTGAAAATATATATAATAATATACAAAAAAAAAAAAAAAAAAAAAAATAATAAATATATAAATAAATAAATAAAAAACAAACAGAGATATTATAATTATTAAAATGTAATTTATTGAACTACCGTATAAAGAGATAATATCTACTATCTTATAACCACAAATAAAAATTTATAAAAATTCTCATTTGTTAAATGTCAAGTATACCATATTAAATATAATAGTATGATCATTATGAATATAACAACATTGATATATACATTAATTGTCATGAATTATACGAGAATTATTCTTTGAAAGGAAAAAAAACGAAAAAATGTATATTTTATTTTTATTATAGATGTATAAATGAACTTGCATTGAGATGATGCGGTTTATCTACGTCTCGTCACTTATATGAAGTAACAAGAACAGTCAAGTAAAACGTGAAAACATTTCAATTCACCCGCAGACACACACTCACTTACTCATTTATTCAGATATATTCACATCATCAATGTGGTATACAACGAATATTACGTGAATAATATTGCAATGTAATAATTATGTAGTACAGTGAGCGAATTCGTTTTTGCCACACGGTTATAATGAAGAACTTGAAGAGAAAAAAAAAATTATTATGACGATGATCATGATGATGATACTACAGTTAATAATAATAATGAAGAAAAAAAAAAAAAAAAAAAAAAAAAAAAAAAAAAAACGAACAGAAAAAAATGGAATTTTTTTTTTTTTGAAATTAAATTCTTTGGTATTTATCAAAATTATTATCAACAGTCAGTAATTATAATATTAAAATAATTATAAATATTCAATAATATTTTTACTGGTGATAAAAATTTTTTTTATTTGTTTTATTATTCTCGGGATTATTATTAATTTTTTTTTTTCTATTCAATTTCAAGTTTGTCTTCCGGGATCATTCGATATCCTCCCGCATTTCCAATGCCGTTAACACATATCTGTAGATGTTTCTATATATATAAATATATAATATACATAATAGGATTTAAGAGGAACTAATTGCGCGCGATCGCGTCCTTTGGCTTTCTCTCTACTGGTTGTGATTTCCGGGCGACGTGAGGCCATCATTCTGATGTAGATATGAATAAAAATTCTTACCGGACGTGATATTCAGAAATTCAATACTTTAATATATAAAATACGATATTATTTTCCATCAATAATTTAAACAAAAAAATATATAAATAAATAAAATAATTATAATGTCATTTGAATGTTTGATATAAACAAAATTAATTTTTTTAAATCAATATCAATGTAAAATTTTGCATTGTTATTTATTTTATTAAAAAACTTCTTTTTCTTTTTTATTAATACATACAAATATATATTGGCGTTGCAAATTGAAATAGGAAGAGTGGACGAAGTATGTAGATAGAGTTGAATGGTAAGATGAAGAGAGATAGAGACACAGGAGCATCGTTGAGATAACCGGTCTGGAGAAAGTGAAGTTACATAGCATGTTATACTACTTATGCGTGAACATTGACTTTTTAAAATGAAAAAAGAAAAAAAAAACGAATAATAATAATCATAATAAATGAATAAAAAAAGAAATTTATTTTGTATATAATCTTATATATATATATATATCATCAAAATTTGATTGAAATTCCGATAACCAATAATTATAAGTAAATATTTGTCTTCAATTTTTTGTATGTTAAGGAATATTTTTATTTTTGTATATTAATTTTTTTCTTTTTAACGCATCGACTGAGAGTCCGTGTGGTAAGACGTAAAATTGATGATTGCAAGAGAAGTAAATTTATGTATATATATGTGTGTGTGTTTGTGTGTCTGTGTGAAGCAGAGAAGACTATTAAATCGTTGGACAGGCGCAGACATTCGAATCCTTGTGCCAGATATATACAACATCTAATCCTCATATAAAACACATTTATGTATATAACGTATAACTGTAGTTAGAATATATATAAAAATATATCCACACTTTATATATCATTGAGGAATCCTTCTTAAGGGGAAGAAACAGAGAGGAAGAATATATCGTTTCGCAATTACGACATTGCGATCAAGATCTTGCTTCACTTAATACTCCAGCAACTGGCACAGTTTGACGCTGATGCCAAACATATCGCGTTTGATGTCGTCTTGTTATTTCCACGCGCGTGGATTGCGCCAACTAAATTGTCAATATTTATTTATTTATTTATTATTATTATTATTATTATTATTACTATTATTAATTTTTTTTTTCTTATATAATAATTTGAAGAAATTTGCGTTGAATTTTTTTTTCCTATTTTTTATTTTTTATTTTTTTTCATATTGAATTAAATTACTTTATTTCAATATAATATAAATTTAATACTATTTTATATTGATAAATAAATAAATTTATGTTATCGTGATAAATAACACGAGTTGTTAAATCGTCAAATGTAAAATTAATTCCGATCATGATTACGTTCACTTTATTTAACTCGCCAATCAACTGGCATTTAATTAGTGTTTTAAACAAATATTTTTTCTTTTACATTTTAACTTGATGTTGCGGATTAATGCAATAGTATATAATTACTTTTTGGTATGTAATTCTAATTCAGATATATGGGCCTATGTACATGAATTTAATTTAATTTTGTTTTGATCATTTATGGCAATCGTTCACTGCCAACTTGTCAACAAAGAAGACACGATCGAGAGTGCTCTACGTTCCATCGACATGATCGTTTGAGTATAAACGCGTTTACAAGAAGCATTTATATTTGCGCAAGAATTCCAATTTCGCAAGACTCATCTCTATGTCCGTATACCAATAGAGAGAGTATACGTAAGTGAGAGAGGTAACATATTCTTATAGAAAAATATTCCACAATAAATCTTAAACTTATCTATATACAATATATATTTAATATCTCTTTCATTCTTTCATTTTTTTCTTTCTCTTTTATTTATTATCATCATAAAAAAATTTTAATCTTAATGCAAATTAATTCGACCGTTTCATCGTTACTAGTCTAGGTAATTTCCTAGAAGATAAATTAATAATTATATTTATTAAATGAGTAAGAGTATTTTTTTTTTCTTGTTTAGATTTGTGTTTTTTGTTTTTTTTTTTAATATTTTGCTTCATTACGAATGAATTGAGGGAAAAAAATTTATATTGAAGAAGAATATCATAGTGAGTATTCTTTCCCATGCAATGAACCAGACAGTTATGTCACAACTATTACGTATTTTTTTTTTCTTTATCTACATCTTCCTTTTTTTTTTTTTTTTCTACATGAGTCCTGAAATTATTTAAATTATTTAATAATATAACTCATGAATATATATTTATATTGTGAAAGATTATAGTATGATATTTGTAAAAATTAGTATAAAAATATTCAATACAACTCGACAAATGATATTACATTATTTTGGATATTTATCTGTGATTGAATTGATGTAAAGGTTTTTTTTTTTTTTTTTTTTTTAAATTTGTATTAATTTCCAATGAGGTCATTGATAATTAAAGTCATCAAATTAAAAACATATTTCATTTCCCTTTAATAAATTATTCATGTTATTTAATATTATTATTTCTATTTTTGTTACACACTCACAATTATATTCTTAACAACTTGGAATTCTCACCATTATTGTTAACCATTTCGTCGTCTTAATTAGTTCACGCAGTTGCATATTCTCGCCCTCACGTATTCCACCACGATGCACCACTCACTACACAAACCAAAATTAAAAATTCTCATTATGTGAATTTATTGCACACTCTCAACAGTGTATCACATATAAATTCAACGTGAATAATACATCTCATGTGTACCACAAAACACACACGTGTTTCTTTTAAACTTCTCATCATGGAAAATAATATATTATACAAGATGTGTGAATTCAATTTTCTAGTCAATGACCTGATAATTATTCAATTTTTATTATTGTTTTCATTCATCCATCAAATTTATTTCCATTTATTTCAATATTGTCAATACGTCGAATTTTAAATATACAAAAAAAAAAAAAAATATGAAGAGAGAAAGAAAGAAAGAGAGAAAATAAAATTATCATATATATATGTGTTGTGTATATATAAATATAAAATAGGGAAGATACCGGTAATGTAAGAGTACACGACACAACTAGTGAAAGTAATGATGGCATATACATAACATATCGAGACTCTTCACCAATCTATATAATAGAGAATACAAGACAGATAAAATAATGAAATAGAAGCTACAAAACACCAGCAATATTGCAATGTACCATTATTATATATCGCATCTTGCGATTATAAATACTTATATATAGGTGAATAGATCGAGTTGGTATGCAGAAGTTGGCAATATTTATTGCAGCACGTGTGTACACTCATATGCCACGTGCACTACAAAATGTATATATGTATTTGGATTAACATTTGCAATCAATTTTACTTGAATTTTACAGTGGCACTCACTCACTTGCATGCAAACACACACACACACACACACACACATAAATATATATATAAATAAGATTAAATAATGACAATTGAATTTCTCTGAATATAATAAATAAATAAAAAAAAAATGAAAAATAATATCAATAAAATAGTATTTTATGGTTTTTTAAAAGATAAAATTATTAAAAATAATATATCTGCATAATTATTAACTTGCATATTTTTATGAAATGAAAAATTAATGACGAGTGTTGAAAAACAATGAAAATAAATGATAAAGGAAAAAAAAAAAATAAGAAAAAAATCAAAATAAAAATAATAAAAATAATAAAAATAATTGGAGAATAAGGAATAAAATTAATATAATGATACAATAATTTTGTGTTGGATATAATGATTTCTACGTTGAGTCAAGCGAGGAATGAAAGGGAGAGGGAAATGAAGGATGAGCTTGTATTTATTCTGTATTCTGAGATATATACACCACGTATTGGCTTACTGAAGAATATTCACGAGTGCTTGGAGCTCTTTTGCTTTCACTTTCTCACGTGTTATTCTGTATAGGTGAGTCCAGAGGCCTTTAAGTATCTCGCGTAGTGGTTTGGAGGAGCGTCTTCGTTTATTTGCCGCCTGATGGTGCATTGAAACTCAACTTTACTTTTAACACGCTCATATGCTCATATATATATATATATATAGATATAAAAATATTAATATTTCAGATCATATACTGTTTTATTTATCATTTTATTAAGATAAAAAATACATTAAAATAATATAATTAAATATAATGTGTTAATTACTCATTGATTTTAATGAATGTAAAATTTATTTTTCTGTATTTATTTGCTGAGTGAAATCTGAATAAATTGCAAATTGAAATATAACGATTGCTCTTCTCGTTCTCTTATATAATAAATTAATTCAACAATAGACATAACACACTTTTAAATAATATCAATTGAAAAAATAAAACAAAAAACAAAACAAAAAATTGTAAAATACAAAACAGAGAAATTAAATGTTTCGAAATATCAATTTACCGGTTTGATGTATGTATGAATTTTTTGAATAATAACCATCTGCACGCCCTCATACAGATCTACCAATAGAACAATGAGTTAAAAAAAAAACAATAAAACAAAATAAAACAAAAACAAAAATATATACAACAATGACACAGTGAATAAATGTATGTGGGAAGTGGCAATGGATATATATCCTTGTCGCACTTTCACTGATTTTGTTTTACTGCTAAATAAAAGAATTGAATTGTACACAGATAATTTATTGTAGTACATACGTATTTAATCGCGTACATGTATACTGATATATATTTCAAGTTTTATTACAAGATTTTATATACATGTATTATTTACTACAATTTCAAGGCTGAACACAAATCTCGCAGAAATTTTATGGTTATTCTGTCACCAAAACCACACTGAGAATAGTTGATTACAAAAAAAAAAAAAAATTAAAAAAGAAGATTACCTAGAGAAGAAAATTTATCTCTCACATAACTTTATCGTTATAAAAATTATAATTATCATTTATTTTTTATTATTCATCACTTTGTTGTATTACAATCGCTTTGACTAGAAAAAAAATATATATATATATATTTACTACATCGCAATTCTTGACATCCGGTGATGAAATTTAGTTCAGAAATATTTCAGCCAATGTGAATATATCGATTTTAATCTAAAAAATCTACATCTTCATTCCTTCATTAAATTTTAATCTCTTCTTCTTTAATTTTTTTTTTTACATTCTCTTCATTCTTTTTGTTTTATTATTTATATATATATAATATTTCAATTTTTACATCAACTTTAAGATCATAGTGATGATTTATTGCCTCTTAATAAATTTGTTATACGTGATCTTTATGAGAAGGACATAAGTCCTCGCCTTTGATTCTTCTCTTGTCACTCTATCTTCTTCAATTCAATAAAAAAAAAAAAAAATGACAGAAAAAGAAATGATAATAATAAAAAATCCTTGTAGGTGTATATTGATGCATCATCGAAGAAAGTTGAGAGAGTTAATCGAGATCGTGATAGCCAAAGAGAGTGCACACTCTCTTTCTTTCTGACATGCCCTCGAGGCATTATACATATATATGTATATGTATATATAGTTGATAGGACATTCGAAGAAGGAAAAAAAGAAAAAAAAAAAAATCATTGACTCGTGCCACGATCTATGACCTTTCCATTACTTTCTCCAAAGATCTCTAGTGCAACGGCACAAGCCTCACACTTTTATAGACACATACATGACGACAATAAGACAACTACCATAACTAGTACCCACCATTAAGAGGTCGCCTGTCATTAATATAAAATTCACATTTGTTTTTTTTTAAACCTACAGCAAATGCCCATATAATCCACAGTATGTATATATAAATACTAAAATTGCAATTGTTTATATATGTAGATTGACCTTTTCATGAATGGAATTTCACTGTCCTGCGATAAATATTTGCAATGAATGCCAAGTCATCGTAAATAATACATCTTTTATATATATATTTCTTTCCTCATTCCTAATACTCATTCACAAATAAAATAAACAATTATATTTTATTACAGTTGTAAAAAAAAAAAAAAAAAAACTGATTTTTTCTATTTTATTCATTTTTATATTTTTTGTCACATTACTAAACTTATTTATATATATGTATAAATGATAAATAATATTATTTATAATCCAATATTATACAGATGAAAGATAATACGTAAGTGTCATGTAACATGATTAGGAAATAAATCATTTGTGAATTTAACTTTCACTATCATTTATTATTACAATGTGGATATTGTGCGAGATGCGAATAATTGTTGTGACGAGTAATTACAAATATATATATATATATACATGTTTTTTTTTTTTCTCATTTCATTTATATATATTGTATGATGACAAACGACATCGCATTTTATAGAATTATGTATGGGTAACTGTGTGTATATAATATTTGTTTGTGGCAGGGATAAACCAATCGAAGACAACTTTCGCTGCATTCAAGGCTGAGAAGATTCCCTCTTCCTTCAAGAGTTATGTATATATATAGTCTATAGATCATTAAATATAATACTTTGTTGTTGCTCTCTAGTTTGCTCGTTGAAATTTCCAATGAATTACATTATAAGTGTTGTTAATTAGACACATACAGCTGTTGTTAATAAATTATAATGATATATACTCTGAGATGAAATAATCCCAAATTAATTATATTGATTAGATACAATTTGACCAATGCACAGTGTCTTCATTTGAACAATTAATGATAGATAAGAATGATGGGAAGAAAAAAAAAAAATTATAATAAAATATATAATATGTTTGTTATTAACTAGAAATTATTTATATTTATAGTCTGATGTATCTTTAATTTTTGTTGATGATTTTTTTTTTATTCTTACTGTATCTGAGAAATTCTTAGTTTTATCATGTACTTTTGCCTTATTATTATTTTTTTTTAATTTTAATGATTTCATATGTGAATATAAAAAATATTTAGAAGTAAATAATTGTCATTGATACGATAGCTTGAAGTCAACTTCTATTGGAAATGATTGACATTGATTATACAGCGTATTCAGAAAGAGTGAAAGGTCATTTGAATATTACGTGGAATAAAAAAAAAATATATGTATGTGATAAAATTAATCAAATTATTTGAATAATAAAAAAATTTTTGAAAATTACAATGTAAGAATATAATGATGATGATTGATTAAATTCAACTGTATATTTAGTAATGTAAAATTTTTAGATAATTTTTTATCGAATTTGAATATTTATTTACAAAGTTCGATATATGTATATATAAATTCTTCATTATTTTGTCTATAAATTGTACATAAAATATTAAATTTTATTCTTTATCAGTATTTAAATAATTTCATAGGACAAGTATAAATATTTTTTTGATGCATTTATAACGTCAAAATATCATTGAATGAAATAAAAGCCCATGATAATTTAGGCACACAATGAATTGGAACACACAACTGACAAACAAATAAAAAAAAAAATTTTCATTATTGATGAGCGATGAAATTTTTTTATGTATACTGCTATCGTGGGGTTTTTTTTTTTTCTATCTGTGTAGCTATACAGTTCCGTCGTGAAATATTGAAGAATTTCATAGCTCCCATGATTCAAGATGACATCGACAATGATGTGACACAGAGTTATAACACGTTTGCCTCAGGCCATAATTGAACTATAATACCAAACAAATCCTGGTTGGTGAGAAGAGAGAAAAGAATTCTCTCACATTATTTCATCCTTTCATTTATAAATAGTTTTTATATTATATTTATCTTTTATTTGTTAATTGATCATTAATGATCATATATATCTAATAATAGTGCTTGAGTATAAAAAATATTTCATTCTCACGTTGTACACATTAAAAAAGTGAAATTAACGCAATGAAACATTTATTTTTTTATTTTTTTTTTATTTTTTTATTTTACTATTGATCAAGTGGGATATCAGGTGATATATACAAAGTAAATACAAATCTGTTGACCTATGCCGTGACTTTCAAATCAAGCGAAAGACGATCAATGAATGTCGAGGTATCACATTTTCCTTCATTCTTAAGTCATAAATTTTTATTCGAGTTAAAAATTCTTAATGCACTTAGACCATGAGTCGATGGATTATTTTTCATAAAATTTTATGATATTCTATATTTATTTGAGTATTTTTGTAAATAAATAAAAAAAATAAAAAATAAAAAACAATATAAAAAGTAAATATAATTTATCAATTGATCGTGTGTGTGTGTGCGCATAAATGTGTACATACTTTCATTTTTGCCAAATAATTCAAATGGAAAGTCACCATATTATTATTTTTCTGATATCAAAACGAAGAGAGAGAGACAAACAGACAGAAAAAAAATGAAAAGTAAAATAAAATGCATTGAAATAAAAAATAAATATTTTAATAATAAAGAATTTATTTGTGAATAAAAAATAAAAATAAAAAATAATAATGTCCAGAATGTCGTGTGTATAACAACATTAAACCAGAGTCAATTCAAATGGAAAGTTCACCTTGTTAATGTTATTGAATTTCTTGTCAGAATTTTGCTGTTACTTTAACTTAATTAAAGTGAAAAAAAAAAAAAAAATAATAAATAAATAAATAAATAAATAAAAATATGATGATAATAAATAATAATGAATATAAAAATGAAAATAGGAAGAATAGGAAGAATAGAAAAATAAACCTGCCAAGTTATTTGTACAATGTCCAATTTCTGTGGTATGTCTAATGACTTGTCATCCAATGGGATCTCTATGTGAAACTAATACTTTGATAATTCACGCACAATCTCATAGTTGTATGTACGTTAAGATGACGTAATAAAAAATGGTTACGTATCCGGGGAAATATCTCTCATCAAATGAAACGTTCACTTGGTATGGCGGGATATGTTTGTATGTATGAAGGAGACACTCACAAATCCCTACTACCTTTTGGCATTCGCCATACACTTAACTACATACATACTCATCCTCTCTATGGTTGGTATGGGTATATGGGATGGAACAAATGGGACTCACCTCTACGACAAGACATTCACCGGCAACACGACGCAGTCGCATCTTCGAGTTGAATTCAGACGGTTCTATTTTCAAGCCCACCAAAGCTACAGTTGTAAATAATACAATATCTGTAGAGAATAATTATCTCTTCTCTGCGTGAATGTGATTTAATTTATTTTTATTTCATTATTGAAAAAACATCGTCAATTTCTTATTTTTGTTTTTCGATATTTAAATCGAAGTCAATCGCCAAGATGCCACTGAGGAACATGCTCATCATTGTCATTGGTTAGTTTTTATATTTATTTGTTGAAAAAAAAAAAATAATAATAATAATAATAATAAAAAGATAATTAAATTCATATATTTTCATTTCACTGATTCTAATTCAAAGACGAAAAAAAAAAAAAACTTGTGATAATTTATTTTTAATTTGTGACAAAATGAATTTTTTTTCTAAGATGATATATTTTTTATTAATTTTTTTTTTATTATTTTTTTTTTAATTATGTGAAAAATTTTTGGTGTGCGTGTGTATGTGTGCAGTGGATGAAAAAATAGTAAAAATAAAAGAAGATTCAAATGTTTTTGATGATGTTTTGCGCGGCAAACACGCGTGCGTGTGATCACGATTGCGTGAATATTATTTTTTTCTTTTTTTCTTTTGCATTATTCCATAAATCTTCTTTCTGCAAAAAAGTATATTCTCCTGCGACACACATCCGGCAATTATCGCGCTCACATCTTCATGACTCGTAAATTTCTTTATTATATGAAAAACAAAAAAAAAAAACTTATACTATCATCTACCTCATGACCTATATATACGTTTAGTAATTATTTGTTCCAGTAATGGAAAAAAAAAAATTAATAAATCGATATAACAACTATCGAAGCGGATCTTTTATACAAAATGTACAGGGGTGGGGAGGGGAGAGGAGGAATGAAATCTCCGTGACAAAAAAAATTATATCAAAGTATAATTATATCATGTGTTACTATAAATAATAATAACAAGAGAAGCAAAAAAAAAAAAAAAAAAAAAAAAAAAGTAATAAAACATAATGTTATAATTGAATCATAACGATGTCGAGTGAGAAAAAAAAATGAATATTTTAGTGTTATCAATTTTTTCATCTTATAGTCTCACAAACAATTAAATAGATCAACTTCCATTCAATTAAAAATTTAAATGAAAAATTATAATATTTTACGATATAATTAATTATAATTTATTCAAATTTTATAATATTTTTTCAATATAAATTATTAGAATAAGAAAAAAATATCACTTATGATTATATATATATATTATATGTATGTATGTATAGTATATAAATAATAATAATGAATAATTACAATCACTAATTGTGTAATTACATTGTATACAGCTGGGATACTGTGGAGTTGCGTTGTGGCTTTGCAACGACCACCACCTCGATACTCACAGCAATTTATGCCGGATACCTCGTTTACTTGTCGCAACAAGATCGTGGGTAGTTACTATGCCGATCCTGAGACCGACTGCCAAGTTTTTCACGTGTGTGTCTCTGTTGCTGGTAGCATACAGGATTACAAGTAAAATAATTTTAATTACCAAAAAAAATTTTTATACATCCTACAAACAATCCTATAATTATTCCACAACTAAAATATAATATAATCATCTAATTATATATATATTAATCAACTAATATATCTATTCATTTGAAATTAATTGTTCAATTTGTTGCGACAGATTTTTATGTCCAAATGACACGGCATTTGATCAAGAGAGTCAAACATGCGCGGATTGGTATGACGTTGATTGTGAAGCGGCAACGCTCTACTATGCCAGCGACAACTTCGACCTTTATCGAATTGGCTCCGGCCTCGAATCCCTTCACTATGACTCCATTCGAACTGATGCCGAGCCACAGGATCATTTACAACGTAGCGAAACAAGTGATCCAGTGAGATCAGCCGCAAATAATCTCAATCACGTTGCCCAAAATAATAATTACAATACTCAAAGTAATTCAAATACCAACTCTAATAATAATAATAATAATCGAGACATTTTGAGAGGTAGTAGCAGCAGTAATTTTTATAATAGCCGAAACAATGGTAAAGATGAGGATTATGATAATGACAAGTCTTATAAAGATGAGCCAGTTGAGCCAAGAAAAAAAGGCGGCGTGAGAAAAGTCGCGAGAAAACATTTGTCAAATAATAATAACAATATTAATAATAATGATAATAATAATAATAATAATAATAATGGGAATAGTTATTTTTCATCGAGTACTGCTGCACCATCTTCAACAATAAATTATAACAATAGAAATTATAATGCCAATTATAATAATAATTTTAATAGTTATAACAGTCGTCGAACAACTCATGAGCCAACAACGACATCACGTTCAACATCACAACAGGATTACAATAAACAATACAATCAGAATAATCAAAAATATAATTCACCGGTAACATCAACATATCGACCAACAAGTGTACAACAAAATTATCAATCTTCAAGTACGACAATTAGACCATCACCATTTATTAATAATAAAAATTATAATGAGAATTATCGAGGTAATTTTGGACAAATTCCAACAACAGTGAAACCAGTATCGTACAGCCAAAGTCTTCAGCATTCACCTACAACATCACGACCCACAACTTACAATCAGAATTATCAAGAGTATTTCAATAATCATCAATACAATATGCAATATAGTAATAATAATAATAATAATAATAATAATAATGATGGAACAGAGCAATCAACGACCGTTACACCATCCACAAATTATCAGCAAAATGATTACGCAAGTTTCCAACAAAAAAATTATAATAATATTCAACGATCCACGACAACAATTGGTGTATCATCAACCACTTCTGCCTCAACTTATGTTAATAATTACAATGGAAATACTCAAAATAATTATAACAATCAGAATAATGGTCGAAGCAGTAGTTCAACAACATCAAATCGCCAAGGATCAACGCCGACTACGAAATTTTATCCAAATTATTCAACCAGTAGTTATGTACCAACAACATACTCGCCAGTAAATGCAAAAAAAAATACCAATGGAAATAATAATGACAATGGACAGTACTACGATAAAAGTAGCCAACAAACAAAATCTACACAATATTATGATTCAACTAAGACGCCAAAAAAAGCAACGCAAAATACCAATTATGATAATACTAATGCGGGAAAATATTTTGAGACTAGTACGATTAATTATGACTTTGCTCGATCACAAGCCGCAGTTGGTTTTAGCCCATCGAGTATTAATCTTCTCGCTGAAAGCCCCAGATCCACAACACCTGTATCCAGGTAAGTTTATTATTATTATAATTATTTTATTATTTGAAAATTTTTTTTATAATAGAATTTGAATGATTTTACAGACGAGGAAGTGCACCAACGACATACAATCCAAATAATTACAATCATCGAGTAACTTTCCAACAACAACAATCAACGACTCCACGTGGTACAACAAGTGGTACAGCCAAGACATATTCTACCAATGATGCCACATTCACTGATGCCACAAGCCCAAAACCAAAATCAACGAAAAAAAATGACTATGATTATGCATATTATGACAATGCCGGTGGTTTAGAGTATGATGGTCTTGATTTGGATCACGTTGCTCGTAATAAAGAATCATCGAAGATTTCTAGAAATTAGAAATAATGTCAGATAGTTTATATATTTAAAAGAAAAAATCAATTTATCTTATCTGTTGATAAAGAAAAAAAAAAAAAAAAAAAAAAAAAACCTAGTTGCGATGTTTTATGATGACGCAAAACTTTTATTGATAATGTTGGTGTCATAATTGCATCTTGGTATCAATTAGTGGCCAGTTTATTGATATTATAATAATAATAATTATTATTATTATCATTAATATTATTACTTAATGGACTTTAATTGTGAAAAAAATACTCTGAACGAAATTGCATTTATCAATATGATAATTGTAACTTTCACTTTTTTTTTTGTTTTGTTTTCTTCTTTTAATTATCAGTATTTTAGATTAGCTCGTGAAAGGACAAATATTTCAATCGATAGATGAAGATCTTCATGGTTTCATCGTAAAATTCCACATTTTTTTTTTCCTTCTAATATTGGTTATTGTTTTTTTTTTGTTTTGTCTTATAACTTTGATTTTATTGTACCTTCAATGACTGTACTGAGTGTATATATTATAAATAATTCAGCTACAATACAGAAAAAAAATTATGAATATTACAAATATTCATGAGATGTAGAAAAACAATATTTTTTTCCATCTTGAGTATTTATTTCCTCTACATCATTTTAATTCATTAACTTGCATCTTGGATTTTGGTATCAATTAGTGGCCAGTTTATTGATATTATTACCTAATGGACTTTAATTTTGAAAAAAATACTCTGAACGAAATTGCATTTATCAATTTGATAATCGTAACTTTCACTTTTTTTTTTGTTTTGTTTTTTTCTTTTAATTATCAGTATTTTAGATTAGCTCGTGAAAGGACAAATATTTCAATCGATAAATGAAGATCTTCATGATTTCATCGTAAAATTCCACTTTTTTTGTTTTCTTCTAATATTGGTTATTGTTTTTTTTTTTTCTTGCTCATAACTTTGATTTTATTGTACCTTCAATGACTGTACTGAGTTTATATATCATAAATAATTCAGCTACAATACAGAAAAAATTATGAATATTACAAATATTCATGAGATGTTGAAAAACAATATTTTTTTCCATCTTGATTATTTATTTCCTCTACATCATTTTAATTCATTAACTTGCATCTTGGATTTTTGTATCAATTAGTGGCCAGTTTATTGATATTATTATAATGATATTAATTATCATTAATATTATTACTTAATGGACTTTAATTTTGAAAAAATACTCTGAACGAAATTGCATTTATCAATTTGATAATTGTAACTTCCACTTTTTTTGTTTTCTTCTAATATTGATTATCGTTTTTTTTTTTCTTGCTCATAACTTTGATTTTATTGTACCTTCAATGACTGTACTGAGTTTATATATCATAAATAATTCAGCTACAATACAGAAAAAATTATGAATATTACAAATATTCATGAGATGTTAAAAAACAATATTATTTTCCCATCTTGATTATTTATTTCCTCTACATTATTTCAATTCATCAACTCATTTATGTAACATATTTGTACATGTCGTATTAATACATTTTATTACATATTAATACATATTAATACAATGAAAAAAAATATGAATAAAAAAATTTCAAGACACGTGGTATAAATTAACAGTTTAACTGGTCATATTAATTATCTGTCAATCAACCAACAATTTAAGAATAATATGATAGAACGTAATTATCCTAATAACGTATATTGATGATTGCCACTTTTGCAATGACTGTTCATTCCAATTCGAATAAAACAAAAAACTTCGCATGTTTAGAATAATAGAAAATATAACGTAGAATCATATTGATGTTAGTGTTTAATGATTGGTAACTGCAATGAGAGGAAGCAGTATAAATATCGCGTATTTTCTCCATATTTTTTTCAGATTGCTACAGCATAGTGAACTTGAATATTCATCTGGTAATATCCCTCGCGTATAAGAGTATATTTATGTCAATTCATGATTATAATAAATGAATGAATCATTGGATATTGTCTTTCAGTGTTGAGAATGGGTTTAATAACTAAATACTGGATTGTGGATAGTGTAATTGTATTCACATCATTGGTTGTCTTGGCATATTTATATGTAACTCGAAAATTTAAATATTGGAAGAAACGTGGTGTAATTGAAATAACACCAACACCATTTATCGGTAATTTTGGAGATTGTTTAACAGCAAAACGATCAGCTGGACAGTGGTTAAATGATTTATATAATTACAGTTCGGGATTACCGTATATGGGCTTTTATATATTTGATAGACCATGTCTACTTATTCGCGATCCTGAATTAATTAAAAACGTACTTGTGCGTGATTTTAGTTATTTTCAAGATCGGCTTGTACGTGCCAGTTCAAAAGATCAACTTGGCAATGCCAATTTATTTATGATAAAAAATCCGGCATGGAAAATACTTAGATCAAAACTAACACCGATTTATACGTCAGGAAGACTTAAAAAAATGTTTGAATTGATGGTAGAGGTTGGTGATGATCTTGATGTATACATGAAATCATTGAATTTGGGTGTGGAAGGTAAAAATTTAGAAATGAAAGAAATAAGTGCAAAATTCACAACAGATATGATTGGTACAACGGCATTTGGACTCAGAGTAAATTCATTAAATCATCCTGACGCTGAATTTCGTAAACACGGCCGAAATATTTTTCGGATATCGTTCTATCGAAATCTTGAATTTATTTCTTGTTTTTTTTTGCCCGATCTTGTGGAGCCACTTGGAATAAAATTTTTTTCAAAAGAAAGTACGGCATTCTTAAGACAAGCTATGTGGGAAGTTTTGATTGAGAGAGAGCGATCTGGAGTAAAACGAAATGATCTTATTGATCTTTTAGTAGAATTGAGAAAGTCTTATCGTGAGAGTTCAGACAAAGGAATTTTTGGTAAATAATTTTCATCGTGTTATTTAATTCTATCAGAAATTATATGAATCAGTATATGAATTCTCCGTAGAGTTTGATGGGGATAATTTAGTGGCGCAAACAGCCGTTTTCTTCACTGGTGGATTTGAAACATCCTCAACGACATTGAGCTTTTCATTATATGAATTAGCAGTACATCCCGAAATACAATCAAAATTAAGGGAGGAAATAAACGAGGCACTTGAACGTTCAAATGGAAAAATAACTTACGATATGGTGTGCAATTTAAAAATTTTACTCAAAATAAAAAAATCTTCATGTATAAATAGAATTTAATGACAATTTATAATTATTTTTTAGGTGACGAATATGCCATATTTAGACATGGTTATAGCTGAAACATTACGGAAATACCCGCCATTACCATTTTTAGATCGTGTAGCCAACGATAATTATAAAATTCCCGATTCTAATTTAATTATAGAAAAAGGTACTCCAGTATTTATTCCAATGACTGGATTGCATTATGATCCACAATATTTTCCGGATCCGTACAAATTTGATCCTGAAAGATTTTCTGAAACAAATAAACGATCAAGAAAACCATGTATTTATTTTCCATTTGGTGAAGGACCACATGCTTGTATAGGTCAGCATTTTATTGATTAATATAATTTTTTTATCCATTGATTATATAACAAGCTCCATAATTTTGATTGTTACAGGTTTACGTATTGGTTTACTCCAATCAAAGCTTGGATTAATTAAATTACTACATCAATATGAGTTTTCATCTTGCAAAGACACTTTAATTCCAATGCGTTTGGCATCAAAAGCTCTCGTTACAGCATGCGAGGGAGGAATTATATTAAATGTTAAGAAATTTACAGCCTCATAAAGTTACTCATGATGACAGAAGAAATATCAAGTAATTTGATGTATAATAAAAAATATATGAATCAGTTGAATGGATTTTTCCCTCCCAATTATATTGTCATTATATTATTAACAATAATTTAAAAAAAAAAAAAAAACTATGTACACAATCCGTATAGAACATATCAGAATTGTTTTGAAGGGGCTTTATTTATAATCATATTTATTATTATTCATGAATATATAAATTGTTGATTAAACTCAGTTGTATTAGCACGAGATTTGTATATGAATAATGAATAATTATAGACAAAATATTAATTTATAGATAAATTGTTAATGTATGAATATTATTCGCCACAACTTCAGATAAAAAAGTGATTAAACCAATCAACAACAGTCTGCATGATGTTGCAACTATTTATTAAAAAATTATACTTATAATAATAATAATAATAATAATAATAATAATAATAGATGTTT
Organism: Dinocampus coccinellae; assembly: GCA_963920625.1. Taxonomy (NCBI): domain Eukaryota; kingdom Metazoa; phylum Arthropoda; class Insecta; order Hymenoptera; family Braconidae; genus Dinocampus; species Dinocampus coccinellae. The sequence goes on from OY987186.1 coordinate 10,592,253, forward strand.
GATACTAAATTTCAAATGCCTTATATTGATTATGGGTCATAATAATATCTATACAAAAATGATAAGAGTAAACGGAAAATGTACTTACATGCAGTTGAACTGCAACTATAAATGTGTGGCAATTATCGTACGAGGTCGTCCTCTAGATATTAATTGTACGTAATTGGGTAGGGAGAAAATCTTTGCTACACCATTACCAGTTTATAAACATTCTGCGCAAGGAGTAGTCGAATTATTCAACAGTGTATCCCTTGTCACTATCATTGGTGTAATTTTAATAATATTTAAAAATGTTTTTAATAACTAAATTTCGGATTTTAGATGTATCAATAATATTTTTATTATTATTTATTTTGGCATATATTTATATGACTCGTAAATTTGAATATTGGAAAAAACTTGGTGTTACTGAAATAACACCAATACCATTTGTGGGTAATTTTGGAGATTGTTTAATTGCAAAACGATCAGCTGGACAATGGCTTCAAGATATTTATAATTTTGGAACAGGATTACGGTGTATAGGATTTTATATTTTTGACAGACCATGTTTACTCATACGCGATCCAGAACTGATAAAAAATATTCTTATACGAGATTTCAATTTTTTTGAGAATCGATTTGCTTCCGCCAGCCCCAATGATTCACTTACCTCGACAAATTTATTTTTTGTCAAAAGTCCATCATGGAAATCAATTCGAACAAAACTCACGCCAATTTTTACAACAGGCAAATTAAAAAAAATGTTTCAATTAATGTTAAAAGTTGGTGATGATCTTGATGATTATATGAATTCACTAAATTTGGGTGAGAAAGGTGATAATTTAGAATTGAAAGATTTTTGCGCAAAATTTACTACAGACATGATTGCCACAACGGCTTTTGGAATTAGAGTCAACTCCTTGAATAATCCGGATGCGGAATTCCGCAAACATGGCCGAGAAATTTTTAAAACGTCTATATGTCGAAATATTGAATTAATTTCAATATTTTTCCTACCAAATATCGTTGATCCACTTGGAATAAGATTTTTCTCAAAAAAAAGTACGCAATTTTTGAGACAATCAATGTTAGAGGCAATGTCAAAGAGAGAACGTTCTGGAGTAAAACGAAATGATTTCATTGATGTTTTAGTTGAATTGAGAAAGAATTATCGTGAGAGTACAAACAAAGGAATCGTTGGTAAATAATTTAGAAGAAAATTTTCACTGTTTTTTTTTTTTTTTTAATCTCTATTAAAAATGTATGAATAATTTTTTATAGAATTTGATGGTGATACTTTGGTGGCACAATTGGCGGTATTTTTTACAGCTGGCTTTGAAACTTCATCGACGACATTGAGTTTTACACTTTATGAATTAGCACTGAATCCAGAAATTCAATCGAAATTAAGGAGAGATATAATCAAGGCGATTGAAGAGTCAAATGGAGAAATAACATACGAAACGGTATACCCTGTATACATATTACAGTAATTAAGAAATAATTATGTTATTTATAAATCCATACTGATAATAATTTTCTTTTTCAGGCAATGACTCTACCATATTTGGATATGGTTGTAGCAGAAACATTGCGGATGTATCCGTCTTTACCATTTTTAGATCGTGTAGCAAATGACAATTATAAAATTCCTGATTCTGATTTAATTATTGAAAAAGGCACTCCGATATTTGTCTCATTGACTGGATCACATTGTAATCCACAATATTTTCCTGATCCGTACAAATTTGATCCTGAAAGATTTTCTGATGAGAATAAAAAATCGAGGAAATCATGTATTTATATTCCATTTGGTGAAGGACCACGCACATGCATTGGTGAGATTTTTTTTTTTTTTTATTTATCCAAATATTTCTGATATAGATTATGTAACATTAAATTATTTTTGTGACTTTAGGTATGCGCATTGGTTTACTTCAATCTAAACTTGGATTAATTAAATTGCTGACGAAATATGAATTTTCACCATGTAAAGACTCTTTAATTCCAATGCGTATATCATCGAAAAATATTCTTACAACGGCGGATGGTGGATTATTTCTAAACGTTAAAAGAATTGCAACTTAATAATTCACATTATCAATGACAGAAAAAAAATTTCAATTTTGTGCCATATCATTAATCATTAATTAATTATTGTATATAACCGTAATATTTATTTTTATACATTGATATATTGATAAATATTTTTACAATATGAATATCTCTATATATATATATGAGGATAATTGAAGATTATGCAAATTATCAGGAAGTTTATTCAACCAATATTAGAACCTTAACCACAAATAGTTGATTCATTTGCATCATGCAAGAGGCTTCATGCGATCATCAGTCTTGCATAACTACTCCAAACATTTTGCATAATGAAAATAATTTCCAATTTTGAATAATCAATTAATGTTAACTCATATTATTAGTAAGCCAAAATTAATCCAAAATTAATCCAAATTTGAATATACATTTTTGAACAATGATATGGAAATTTAAAACTTTTATTTCTTTATGTTCTATCAAGTATATATACGTATACGTTTATTTTATGCATACTTAATTTCAATTACAAAAGAACTAATGGTCAATGTGATAAATTTTTTTCTTTTGTTTCATCGTCATACATTTAATTACGTAATATTAATTAATACTTATATATTTTTATAATAAATCGTTTCCATTTTCTATGGAAAAATTTGTTTTATATAAATTAAAATTTTTAATACGTTTTCTTATTTTAAGAATTTTGAATATTAACAAAAATAACAAGAAACTCATATTTAATGGAAACGATATCAATATTTTTATATCTATTTGTGATACATTACTTGATGATAATTGAATAATAAAACAATTTTTTTTCTGCTATTTTCACTGTATTTTGTCATGAATTCATTTCAGCAATTAATTTCTCCAATGACATTAAAAAAAAAGAGAAAGAAAGAGAGAAAAAGAGAGAGAGAAAAAATGAGAGAGTGAGAGAGGAATAATTATATTTACTCACTGTCATGTACATACGTATATGAATTTATTTTTCATGCTGATTAATTTTATGTAGATTTTTCGTTAGATGTTTGTTTGTTTTTTTTTTTTTACAATCAACATTAATTGTCACTCGCCAGCGAGTGAAACAATTTCCTTTTTTTTTTTTATTTTTTCTATTTTTTTCATTTTCACACATAACTCATGTTAATAGATGTACGCATGGAAATCAGATAAATGCTTCCATTACTCTTAAAATTATGAATATATTGATAAGTGAACTATTACAATATTTATTAATGTTTTTTTTTTATGATTTGAATTTAATTAATTAATCATATTCCCGCTCGCGGAGATATTAATTAGTATAGATGTATATATATGCGTATATTTTATTTTTATATGTATGTATGTAGGAGAAAGTTATTTACATTCACATCAAGTATGTTCATGTACAATATATTTATTTTTTTACTAATTATTTTTTTGTTTCTTTTTTTTTTTCATTTCGAGTGCTAAAAGTGATAATTATTTCTCTTACAGCCGCTGTATTTAATTGTTTTTTTTTTTTGTTTAATTTTTTTCGCCTTCATATTTTTAGATAATGTGCAAGTATATGAGTTCATGTGTGCGTGCGTGTGTATGTAATATATATACGATTAAAATTAATAATCATTGGTGAAAAAAAAAAAAGAATTTATGTGTTTCTTTTTAATACCCATTAACGATGCATTCATTGTGATTCTATTCATTCTTGAGGATTTATCAACTTATAATAATTATTACGATTAATTGACTAATTGTGGTAATAATTATATATATCATAATTTCGAATGTGAATAAATAAAATGTTGATTATTATAATATCCGAAGTTTATGAAAGTTTATGGAGTACAAAAAAAAATATTTTGATTTTTGGATATACAGTTATATAGTGGAAGAGATATAAATAAATAATGATAAAGATCAGGCACAGGTAGTGTTTTTTATATAATAAAATGTTTACTTTTTGTTTGTTTTTTTTTTTTTTTTTCATTTTTTTTTTTATTCGTTACACTCGCCACGTCTATTTACAATGGGCAAGCAAAAATATTCATTTTGGTCTAGGCCTGGTTAATTGTTGTTGATATATATTTTTTTTTTTGTTGTTTCTTCTTTCATCAACATAACGCATATAAAATAGTTCAATGAGAAGTACACTTTTGTTATATTTGAAGTTTTGAAAAATTGGTCGAGAAAGAGAAAAAGATGATAGAAGTCTTTGAAAATTCATTTGTTTCATCAAGTGTAAAAGTTATTTCTGTTTTGTTTCAAGATATTCTAAAGAATGAAATGTCTATCACTTGGACAAAAAAATTTTATTCAATTATTTTATCGATTGTATCTATGTATGGTATAATAATTTTAAAAAATAATAATAATAAATCAAAAATGAATAAAATAACCAATGCAATATTGAGCGATGAAAATATAATAAACATAAGACTAGAGATCAGCAATACATGCGTCTTAATTGCGCGTATGATGGAAATATTTGATAGATGAAAATAAAAAAAAAAGAAGACAAAAATATGAGAGTAGATAGAAAAGAGAAATAATTGAATAAATGGGATAAGTTTGAATGGGAAGAGACAGAGAGTATAAAAATATAAATATATAGAAAATTAAGAGCCTGATTTTTCCATAGGAAGAAAAAATTAACTAGTTTATATACGTAAATTGTACACAATTATTGAATTAGTCGATGAAATATATTATTACTTTTTATTTATATTTATTTCCAATTAAAAAAAAAAAAATTCTATTTTTTGCATCTGTTTTTCTTTTAAATCAATTGTATATATATATATATATATTTTTTTTTTTTCTACTACAGACTGAACTGATCGAAATATTAGATTCAATTACATTATATACTTTATGTATTTTCTGGTGGATGATTTTTTTTTTTTTTTTTTTTTTCATTGTTATAATTATAATCACTATCATTAATATTGTGACTTCTCCACTCCGCAAAAAAACATTCAGGATAAATATTTATTTATTTATTTTTCCTTTTCAAATTTAAACATTACGCCAACTATATCAATAATGACATATTTCCTTTTTTTTTTTTTTTCTCTACTCTCATTTTCTACATCGACAAATATGCTCAAAATTTTTTGTATAATGTTAATTCGCATATACCTATTATGTCAGTTCATCAACATTTTTTATTTATAATATTTAAATAATTTTTTTTTTCTCTCATTTTGATTATTATTAAAATTGAATACAGTCCAACAAAATAATAATGTGATTCATCAAGAAAACCCATTACTATTTTTTTTTCTGCCACAAAATTTATGATAATATATATATATATATATATATATATTATCATTCATTTATCTTAGCTTTTTTTTTCTCTTGTCTATCTAACTAAAATTTTACTTCTCTGCAATTAATACAGATTTAGGATTTTTATGTATACGTTTTTTTTTTTGTTATGGCGATTTGGATTCAGTGTTCCTTAAACAATTACGTATTTATAATATGTACTTGTATAACGAACAACATTAATAATTAATTGATAACCTACATATGCATATTTTTATATATTGAAATAAATAAAATAGTCTAAACAAAAGTGTTATCAGCCATCAATCAGTATCATGAAAAATCAAAAAATAATAATAATAGTAATAATGATAATTTGCATTCATAATATTTTTCTTTCATTGAATTATATCTGCTAAATAACTTTTTTTTTTTTTTTTTTTTTTCTAGCAGCGTATTCACAAACTACTATTTCAATAAATAAATGTTATTTTAACCAGTGCAGCATGGTGAATGTTGTGACCACCAATCGCTAAATTCCGATAATCTTCCACGTTTATTCTTCACAACCATTATGTATCACTTCATCTCTTCATTGCCCGGTGATTGCAGAGGATTCGTTGATTCTAATGTTGTCACAATATCGGTACCATGACGTTTAGGACGAAAAGTTGCGGTCAACGAAGATATCCAACCGCTTTGTGATTGTTGACTTTGATCATGAAGTGATCCACTATTGCTACGCATACCATCAATACTCATTCCTGACTTAAATCTCGAAAATAATCCTGGTGTTGACTTTTTTGTTGGACATGGCGATGAAAAAACAAAAGATTTTTTGACAGTTATCGCTGAATCTTTATGTAACATTGAATCAAGACTTCCCATATGCTGTTGAACATCATCGGATTTTTTTTTATCATCCAATTTACCAAGAATTAATCCTTCATTTTGTTTTGTTATAACAGAAATGTCTTCCATACTAGCTGAACTCCTGCGAATTTCTATTTTATCAATATCTTCATCAATAAGCCCAGAACTACCGGGATTAACAATAATCTCTGGCTTTAATTTAGTCCTAACATCAATTTCAATGAAATTTATTTTTTTTTCATCACTATTCATTTTAAAATCTAATTGTTTTGAGGGACTAATAATTTTTCCTTCGGGATTCGACAAATTTCTCTTATATTTTATCGCAATTGTGTCGTTATCGTGTCCTGGCAATGCTTCTAATGATGCTGACGGTCGTTTCTCTTTAGCAAACACCAACCGCCAGCTTTTACTTCTACCGTCATGTAATTTTCTTGTTTTTGGCAATGTCATTGCACGTTTATCCATCCCACCAATCCCACCAACTTTCGTCCCCACTGACGTGGTCATATCCTTATTATTACTCTTAATTAAATTACATTTTTTACATATAGTTGAAGAATTATTTTGCATTCTAGATGATGTACCATCGCCACTGACAATTGAATTGCTCTTTGTTATATTTGTCATCATTGCGTGATGATGCTTCGTCGATGATTTTGTAATTGGTGAATCTTTTGAATCAAAACTAATACTCAAACGATCCGTAAAATTTCTCAATCTCGTTAATAAAGATTTATGATTATTTGATGCTATTTTTTCATCACAACAACAACGAAAATTTGTCGACGTCGTTGTTTCATTAACAATAATTTCTTTTTGTATTATTTTTTCCTCATCTTTTTCAGCAATACTTGAACATTTATTTGAATTATTCCGTTCAATAATTGTTTCAATAGCTCCATTGCTACCATCACCACTACCACCACCATCAGATCTATCATTTTTAATTCTTGCGTCAACATAAATAATTTCATCTCTCTCTAATTCTTCAATTATTTTAGTTTCTTCGCCTGATCTAGCACTAACTGGCGAACTCATTTCACTACTCCAATTTTCACCTCGACTTTTTCGTCGTTCACGTTCATGATCCCGCACAGCCTTAGCTAATTCATGATGATTATGATAATCCAATGATGATTTTTCCCTACTACCCTTACGACTTCCAGGATAACTTTTTCTACCAGCAGACGATGATGATGTAGCAATATTTCCTTCAGTTGATATTTTAAATTTTAATGTTTTTTCACTTACTTCAACTTCAGTTGCCGTTTCAGGATCTGAACTCTCCACATTCTCTGACTCATCAATTGTTGGATTCTCCATTTCATCTTCAATTGAGCGTGAACGCGATCTAATTATACTTGCCGCTGAACGTTTTGATCGCATACTATTTCCCGAAGTAGATTTAACAACAGTTGAATTCGAAACTGGTGTTCCACTTGACATTGACATTGTCCCAGATTCACCGAGATCCACAACACTTTTACGATGATGACGTTCATCTTTGGCGGCTTCATTCAATCGTCGATAATAGTCTAATGCATATCGCACTGGTGATACAATCAAATCCTACGATATATAAATTCATAAAATAAATAATGACAAAATATATATTCAAGTTTAATTGTCAATAGATAAATACATATAATATTAACAAACCTGAAGTTCAGGAAATAATTCACCGAGAGCTTCGAATAATGGTAATAAAACCAATCCAATGAAGCTACACTGGGACGATGGCTTTGTGACTTTATCCCGATCCATGAAAGGCGTCACCGGCAGTCCTTCAAGCTTCTCAGCGTCACTTTGCTTGAAAAATTCTTGAAGCAATCGATCTAACCACGGCTCTGCTACATCCATAGGACGGGCTTCATTACTAATATCCGCTACTTTTATCAAAATCATTGACAACTAAAAAATAAAATGAAATTTCGTATGAATCTTATATTAAATTGATTATTATTTTATACATACCAAATTGATATGTGACTTATTTTGATAATCAAATTCGAGCACAGCATCAGTGAACTGTCCAAGTATTTCATTATGTCTAGCCATGTCTGTAGCAAGAATACATCGAATTATTCCCTCACGTACAGTACGAAATGTCGCTGAGTCCATTGACGAGAATATATTGCACTCGGTAGATTCCAAAACACGAAATGCCACTGAACAATGATGATTCTCAAGTGGCGAAATATCATTGTAACGTAATGCAAGTTCTGTGCGTGCATTTATTTGATAAATATTGTTGTAACCTGGATGATCGAGATCGTGACATATACATGATACAATTAGCACCAATACTTCGAGATCACCTATTTTATCTGGTAAATTAACAGCCCAAGCGATTGCATACATCTAAAAATAAAAGACAAAAATATATTAGTACAATATATTTAATCAGTGTAATACTATTTATTTAATATTTAAATTGTTTTTATTTTTTTTTTTATTTTATTTTATTTATTTATACCATTTGTGCCACGCAGAAACAATGTCTGAAGTTATGAAATGGCACTTCATTATAATTATTGTAAACCTCGTATAGGAAATTGCGCAATGTCGACAGTGGAATGTTAAATTTTTGCGGTAAATTCAAGTCAATGAACATTGTCTGCAACATCAACAATAGCTCTTCGTCTTCCCATTGTCGTGCATCAAAAGCGGGTGATCGAAGCCATTCACGTACACTCGATGCCACGGAAACGTCGCTGAAATGATAAAAAAAAAAGTATAGACGATTAAAGTTTTACCCCGACTAAAATGACCAGTTTATATGGAGTCTTGTATTTGTTTCTTTCTTCTATTCATTATCTATTTCATAATTCTATACGGGTACAAAATTCTGTGAGATAATAAAAGGGTGGAAAGCCATTCCCACAAGATAAAAGAAGTTGGAAGTGAAGTTGTATTACGTGCATACAGCATAAGAGGCCGACGATCTCACAATTATCACGTGCACGTTCGACTCGTAATCACGTAATTGCTAAGCACATGAACTACATACGTATAATAGTCTACAGTAGGAAGTATATATATATATATATATATATATATATATACGAGCCACTAGGAAGAAGAAATTGCGGGATTACCACTTTTTCGTTATGTTTATGCGCATCAAGTCCGCTGCAGTGGCGCCTAGAAATTGTTTTTTTTTTTTTTCTTTTTTTGCATTGCTTTACCTGGCGCCAGCAATTTCTATAACTATGAAATGAGACGAGCGTAAATGGAAGAACGTGGCGCCAATAATTGGCACTACACACATTTTTATGGAATGCGGAGATTACTATTTGCATGAAGTAAATATCGATCATTCCATAAATACCTTACGAATATCGAAGAATAAATGAATCGAATATTTTTTTTTTACGACAATTTATGTTAGTTAAATTATATCTGTAATATCAATAAATAAACTATTATTTTTTACAATGTTATAAAAAAATATATTATATAATATATTTTTTTGTTCGTACAATTTAATGTTGAGCCACTCTGTCTAATATTAGTGAATAAAATTGAATGATAAATAGCAGATATATAAGTCTGGGTATTACTGATCTATTTAATACACTCGTGAGAAAATATCTAACGGGAGCCATCTATTTGTGGCAAACCCATGATTTATAACAATCTTCTATCATTGCTCCGCAACATACATATGTATGTATATATGCACATAAATTTTTTTTTTTTTCCACTTTCTTTCTCACCCCTATTATCCTATTTTGTGTTCATTCCGAAAGAACTTAATAATAGGGTAGGTTGAGAGCATTCATACGCATGATTTGCTCTCCTCCGACCTACACAAGTGACACTCATGATAAACAAAAAAAAAAAAAAAAGTCACCATTCCCATGACATCTCGTTTGTTCTTTATAACCTACGATCCGTCACCGTTTACTCCTCACTCTATTTCGCTCTTTTCCAATTGTCACTAACATGTGAATGGCACAAAAATCGATTTCAATTTGCATTGAAATTTTATTTGCCAGAGAATTCAATCGTTCGAATCGTATAATACGATAAACGAAAATCACTTGGCTGCAATGTGGAATCGGTGCATATAATGATATATGTTTCGTGTACGAGTCATTTGATCGACAGGAAAAAAAAAAAAAATAAATAAAAAATAAAAAAAAGGGGGGGAAAATTTGTTAAACGTTTGAAAATTGGCCAATCGGTCGTTATAATTTATCGATAGTTAATTTTAATAAATGTTTTTGATTATGTTCAAATATATATCAAAAACACAAAATTATGTAAATTTATACTTTGGCAATACAATTTGTTGTTTTAAGATGAATAAATCAACAGGAGTAGATAAAAACAAATAGGAAAAGTCTCGAAAATCCGTGTCCAATTTTGCGGATAACCACGGGGTAGCAAATGACGGTTACCAGAGTAGGAAGGAGAATGTGTGTATTTAGTACACGGAGAAATTGTGGCTTACAATGTGGTTATCATCAGGTTTCAATGATTAACCACTAATCAGTTGTCAAATTTAGTAGGCCAATTTATGTGAAAATGAAGCCTCATTGGCCTCTATTAATATCTATTATCTAACATTATATTGTACGACATTTATTATCATGTACAATATAAAGTTAATTGAAATTGGATAATAGTTTGAAAATATTACATTTAGATTAATCAGAATTATTAGATAATATATAAATGAAAAATTTCAATGAATTGTGAATATTTGAATGAAACAGTTATTGACATATGATTGACATTCGTCCATTTATTTTGATACGTAGGTCCATGAAAATTTCTATAGAATACAATTGGACGTGTATGAAAAAATGAGGAAATGAAATGATATAATATTACAGTTGAATATAATATTATACGATACATTTTGAACACATCGGAAATAAAAATGTCAATTGTGCATTCACTGAATATTCTCATCGTATTTTCGTAATTCACAGATTTTTTTTTTTTTTTTTGTTTCCCCTTTCATTTTATTATTATTTTTTTTTCTCTATGAGGATGAAAAATTGTAACCTTTCACTTTGATAAATTTATCTTCAATATTAGAATAAAAAATATAATAGTTATAATAATAATAATAATAATAATAATAATAATAATGATAAATATATAAGAGACGTCATGGGAGATTTTTCAGTTTTTTCCCTGCTTTTATTTGAAACAACCGTCACTCTTCGTCAAACATTTAACTTTTATATATGAAATTTTCAAAGCGCGTAAGAGAAAGTAAAATAAAAACAACTTTTTGTCGTTGGATTACTTATATATGCTAATGTAAATATTTATATATATATTACGTAATCCATTAAAACAAACTGAATATTGCGACCATGAAATAAAAGAAGATTGATGTTTCAATGTGCACATTCATCAAGTTACACTATATCTCTATCAGATTATCATTAACTTCTTGTATATCATGCGTATATGCGTATATTATAAAATTATGTTGAATCCGGCTTTGGGGAAGAATCGTAGGTATTTTGATGCTATTATAGATGTTACCATCACAACGCTGTTGGTCTGTCGTATTGATAATTTTCTCATATAATCAGTTCATCATCTCTGTTTATTATTCAACATCCAATGTCCAATATACAGCTATAAATATATTGAAATATAAACGATAAATCGATGTAATTTATCGCATTGAAAATGTTAAATTTATTAATGAAACAGGAGAAAAAGGAGGAAAAAAATTTTATTAAAAATATACACGTGAAAAATAAATAAATAAAATGAATTTCCTTGACAATATCCGTTTTATAAATATTTTATCTGTGGATATTATTTCAAGGTTTGCCAGTGGTGCAATTGCATGGTATGAGAATCACGTCGACATTTTCACTTAGAGATTTTATAAAGAAAATGGAAGAAAAAAGGTAAAGGAAATAGAATATATAGCAATGGAAAAATCACTCTGGTGAAGATACGCAAGTTTATTTATCAAGTATTGCCGTTTGTATGTGTATATATTTATATTTGTTCTATTTCCTTTAAATATTTGTCTTTGATTTTATTAACGACAATTTTCTGGAAATAAAAAAAAAATATCATGGAAAAAAAATAATTAAATAAAAATTTATTATCGATTTGAAATTATTTATCATTTATATTTATTAATATAATCAGTGCCAAATTATTCATTGATAAAATTATTTTATGTTTCTTTATTATTTTATTCATCTATTTATAAATATTTTCTTTTTTTTTTGTTTGTCTTACGTAAATTTAGATTTGTCACTTTTAAAAGATAAAGTACTGCAGTAAATCATTCAAATTAATTATCCCGGCTACTTTTTCTTGTTTTTCTTTTTTCTTTTTTCTTTTTTTTTTTTTTTGTTTTGTATATCTTCATTAATGCCAAGTTTCTCCCTGCGGTCAATAACGTATCTTTACTCCCTTGTGGCTCTGACGGCTTTATTTTCTCCCACAATTCGTTTCCTGCTTTTCTTCCTTCTTGTTTTATTTTTTCATCACTTTTGTTCATTGAGGATAAACTTTGTTCACAGTGGTTGAGAAAATGCATGTGGGAATGGTGAGGCACTGAATCATCATTGAAGAGTCGGGTATTGTGTTCACGTAATCAATTAAGCAAAAAGTTTTGTCTCGTACTACTTTTTTTTTTTTCTTCATCTTTCACAAATTCATCATTTTTCTTTCGTTCTGCCCTTATCCTCTTGGCGGAGACGAATTATCGGATGAGGAAGACGCGTAAGCAAATTATTTTTCTTCTTAACTTATTTTTATCTAACTATTGAATTTTATTTTCGCTGTGTCAATTTAATTTCTGTACGGGGTATTTTTTTTTTTTTTTTTTTTTTTTTCGTTTCCTTCTTATTGCTCTTGTATATTATTCACCGATTTTTTATAAACATAAGAAACATAGTATCAATGTAATATAGAAGATGTATAAAATTGAATAAACGAAAATCAAAAATTAATTCGAAATAGAGAAATGTGAAAATATTTTGATCATGTACAAATTTAGTGTATTCTCTTTACTACCACTTTCGTAATTTTACCGCGAGAAATATTCAACTCTAATTACATAGTACAGTGCAAATAATTTCACTACAATACTCAACAGATAGAATACCAAGAAGAATTCACACTAAAATTCCTGCTCATCATTGTAGAATAGCACAAGTGAAACTGATAATAAATTTTATAATAAAAATCTTTGATACTTTGATTAACATGAGCAACGTCTAAAAACGAAAAAATAAAATAAAGTAAAAATATAAAATAAATCCCCAAATTAATTATCCACAATGTATACTTAGCCTCTATACGCGTAAATATACGAAAAAAATAAAAGTGAACGAAAAAGAAAATATAGATAAAAGTGTATAACAAAACCAGGGCATTGCTGGAGGGAATAAAAAGATAACTATATATATATATAGTTATAAACACACACACACACACACACACACAAAGCCTTGTGCATAATTCCTCGTCTGCCTAAGGCATATGTAAAATAACATCAGGAGCAACATTTGCAGTATTGCATAATTGTAATTTCCAAAAAATAAATGGACAAAAAAGGGAGGAGAAGCAAAAAAAAAAAAAAAAAAAATTTAAAAAAAAAAATAAAAATAAGAGAGAATAGGAAAAGAATGAAAAATAAAAATTTTTCAAAATAAAAATCATGAGAAAAAGAGTAATAAATAATTGTTGTCTAACGAGATAAATTCTCTTACTGATCAATTTCTAACTATCATGACAGAGTAGTAGTCAGGGTCAGTAGACGTACCGATTGGATGTGAGGGAAAAATAAAAGCAAACCTAGACGAGATCGTTAATAGTTCCTTTAGACATGAAGAGGACAGCTCTCATGTTCACTGATCCATTTCTCTATCTATCTATTTTTTTTTTTTTTTTTTTTTTTTTCAACTCTCCTATTGCCATTTCCTTTCTCATACTTTATGGGGATCAATCAAAGTTTACGATCCATTCATCTTCGTAGATATCGACGGGTTTGCATTTAGAATCCTCTTCCAGTCGTTTCATCATACTCGCAATGTTCATGACATGGATATCCAGGGAGTAATGATACCTGATGGATCACTATACGTGGACTCTTCAAGCACATTTAACATAACTATATTTTACCAATTCTTATCATACGTGTATTCTTATGTAAAGAACTTAATTGATATCTACTGATAGGATTCATCAATTTTATATATGTACTTTTCATTTAGTTATAAAGTTATCACTATATTTATTATTTTTATTTTCCTCCTATGATTTCATTATTTTAAGGTGCCTGCCTACAATTGATTTAATCAAATCTCCACTGTCATATTTTGTTTGTTTGTTTGTTTGAGGAAAAAATAATCAGCAGATTTATTAATTTAAAAAAAATTATAACAAATTAAACAAAACAATCTTTAAATAATGACTGATAGAAATTTAAATTAAATCAATTGAATAAATACTTGATGTCTATTAGGGACAATTTCTATTATCTATAATTGCTATTGCATAAAGACTTTATGTACACATGAGAATTGCCAAGTAAATGTTGAAAGTGTATACAGTCACGAAACTTTTCAATTTCATTGATGGACAAAACGATTGATTGATATGCGCTTGAATACACACATAGATATGTGTGGGCATATAAATATAAACATATAATAAATGAATTTAATAAAAATTATCGAGGGTGTGCACGCACGCCCACACGACTTCTTCACACTTGAATAATAAACAAATAATTTTTCCATTATTGAACAATATTAATTATGAATTAATAATAATTTTTATTTATTTATTATTATTATTATTATCTTTCCAAATAAACTTTTGATACAGACCATTAATAACTGAAAATTCTCTTAGTTGAGAAAATTCCATTTTTAACTTTTCAATTGCACCTTTAAACACTCGTATTTACATTATAAATATGTATATATAAATGCAAATACGTATATAGACCAACTGAAGAAAAGATGAAGAGATATTTCCAGTTAATTTTATTCACGCTTACAAGTAATATAGAAAATATCCGTTTTGGTTTATTTCACACTCACCAGATGTTGAGAAACTTTTCGCGTACCCGACGCTTTACACTGTCGCTTTTACGTCGATACTGCAATCGTTTGCATGCCTCGGATGAAATGGGCTCTGGCAGTTGCTTATAAAATCCTATTACAAAAATAAAAGGAAAATTTATTCCATCAAATATTATGTCTGAAAATGAAAAGAAGAAAAAAAAAAGAAAAAAAAATAGGACAAATGAAACATTTATCCTATTTTGAAGTAATTATTTGAGAAAGAGAATTTAATATAAAAAGTCAGTGCCAGCTGGTGTTATAAAAATTATATATATATGTATATGATTCTATGATTCATAAAAACAAATTGATTTATTGATTGTAATTGAATGTGTGTATATATATGTGAGAGAAAGATGAAAGTTTGGGATTGGAGATAAATTGAAAAATAATTTTTTTCTTCTTTTTCAATGGATAAGTCTATCATAAAATATAAGGGTGGAAATAAAAAAGATATATACCCACGAGAATTTATTTATCTCCAGATGTCAATGGAACATATATTGAAATATAAATATCTTTTGATTATATTATATAATTTAAATACACAATAGAGTGGTATGTATATATATTTATATTATTTTTCATTTTGTCTGGCAGACGAATTGCTTACGAGCTATCCATACATCATTTACATTATTTCTTGAGATAGAAATACCGATTGAGAGTTGATACAAATATTTATTCAGTGTGTGGCAAAATGCCGAAATTTTACTGGCTACGTATGAATGTTTATCTAAATAAATATATATATTTATCATTTAGTAATGGAATTTATTGCCAGTATCTCCTTGGGGTTTTTTTTTTTTTCGTTTTTTATTCACCCTACACCAATTTATTACTTTTTTTTTTTCCCTCTACTTCACCGAGCCAATAAATTATTTACACACAATTAAAAAATTTATATTTAATCAAAAACAGTAGAGAAGATTAAAAAAAATAATATTAATTATTTATTTCAAAATTTAATTGCCCATAAATTATTTCATGTTGAATAAATTTTTTGTATCAATAAACATAAAAATTATTGTAATGTGAAAAAAAAAAGTTAATAATAATAATGATAATAATAATAGTAGACTTACCGAGCCAACTGAGATGTTCAGTTGTTTCGAGTTTTATTTTAAATGCGTCCATTTGACGTTTGAGATCACCAAGAGCGTGCGATTGATCTGAGGACACGACTGCTGCCTGCTGCTCCCGGAATTCAAGTTCCAGGGCGGCAACACGTCTCTCTAAAGCTCGCAACAGGTCCGCCTCAATCATTCCCAAGGACGTTGGGTGAGCCCCAACAACCTTGTATACAATTTGATGAATCAATATTGATATATACACACACATAAATACATTGACGTATATAATATTTATAGCGCGATTTAATATGACGTTAAATATGAAATAATAACGGTTATTTAATTCAAATTATTTCATTATATAATAATACCTGAAGTACGTAAGGTGTTTCTGGTGTATTAGATGGTAATTGAGATGATATATTTAATAATTTATCACCTTTGCGAAGCTTTACAATGTCCAGGGGACCTGCCTCTGCTGCACTTCGAAATAATTCTGAAACATTAAAAAATAAAAAATGAAAATTTTTTTTTTTTTTTCTCATTCATCTCATTTATTATGTAAAATAATATTTCAAATTTTATCTCTCAATGATATATTTTCTCTGATTGATTATACAAAAAAATCACGTAAAATCCGAAAAAAAAAAATAATAATAATAAATAAAAAAAAAATGAAAAAAAAAAAAAATAAAAAAAAGAAAGAAATGATGAGAGTGGAATAAAAAAATATTTGAGAAATATATGAGAGAGGCACACACGTGAATCTTCAAGAAATCTCCGGTCGGGTTATCCCACGGAGGAATTGGAGCGTCATTTTAGCTAGATGGAAGTTATGGGAATAGTAGTAGTAGTGATGGTGATGTTTTATATAGATGGAAAAATAAGTTATATATAAAAGGAATGGAGTGGTAGAAGAATGAAATACGAAGACGAAGACGAAAATGAAGAAGTAGATAGAGCAAAAGTATGGGCAATGTGGGAGCTAACTGCAACCCCCTTTCCTTCCTCCTCGTCTCTCTCATCGTATCTTTTGTATAGCTGGAAATTTCTTCGCCATTTTTCGCTAGATATAAGAATGAGGTAGAATGAAAAGAAATGGGGTCGCGAGGTGACTGCGTAACGTGTAACTACTCTCTTCTGTTGCATTGTACATTTTCAACTCTTCTTCGCACATTGTTTATGAATATATATGTATATATTATGTACAGTATACCACTTTACTTTTCACTGAGCAGGACAGAAAAAAAAAAAAAATAATAATAAATAAATAAATAAAATAAATAAATATATAATATATTAAATAAAGTTTATTTTTACTTTCTATGGAATGAATATCATTATTGAAATATAAAATTTTAATAAATATTAAAATATAAATATTATAATATATATAAATTCCATGTGAATGGAGATAATGAAAGTGGAAAAATTCGTATTAGTCAGACATGACTAGACAAAAAAAAAAAAAAAGAATCAGAGACAAAAGAGTGAAGAAATTTCATGTATATATATTTCTAGTGATTTATTTTTTCACGCCAATTGTAAAATTCATTTCAACACAAAAATTTAAATTCAAATTTAAGACGAGAAAAATGAGAATACGAATTTTACCAAATTTATTTTTAGGTACATTTTTTATTGTACCTTTTCTATTTTTTTTTTCAACTGTTTCTTTTTATTATGTGAATTGCATTGAGGACATAACGTACCCATTTAGGTGGACAATACATACGCAGAGAGAGAGAGAGAGAGAGAGAGAGACAAATAGACAGACAGAGAAAGAACGTTAGTTTAACTGTTCGTATATTAAAATATGTATAATAAAAAAGCTCAAGTGAATTTGTCGTCAAATGCAAATGTCGACTAATGTCCTTCTCTCACCTCTACTACTGTCCATAAATATATCACATACTGTACTTTTGCAGATGTCTCTCATCTCATTCCACGATTTATATTTATCCCAGGACATTTCCTTTATCATTCAGAATTATTATTCTCTTCATACTTTTATTTCCTATTTCCTCTCCTCTCCTCTCCTTTTTTTTTTCATTCTACTTTCTACTTTTACGGAGCACTACTGTCGCATTATAAATAAATACATATACACATATATTTTTTATGAGTGTAAAAAACTTTTCAAACTCAAAAAACTATAGTCATTTTTATATAATAATTTTATGCAAATAAAAACTATAATAAGAATAATTTCACCCATAATTGTATATAAATATATATATATTTTTTTTAATTCAAAAACACCACATCGTCGCATTAAATTTATAATATTTATATTTAGAAAAAAAAACAAAAAAAAAAAAAAACAATGACACTCGCATTTTATTTGCATCAAGTCAACTGTTAAATTAATTTTATACGACAGAGACTTTTATAGTCGAGGAGCGGCCTATCGACTTCTGTTACGAACAATATTTACGAGATCTTCTAACATTTATATAGTTACAAAATACTCCAATAAAAGAGCACTCGATATACAAAAGTGCGTTCAAATACATGTAAACAAAAATTTGTACGGAATATTATCGTTCATTTTCCTTCATGAAGTCAAAGTAATTAAGTGTAATATGGATATTGTTATAATAGGCATGAGGTAAATTTAAATGTATAATGAAAATGAGATGAGTTGAGTGAATTGAGTAGGGAGGAGAAGAAAAGGAAAGGTTAGTTTGTCCCTCGGTTATTGTTGCAGTTACGTCGACATTGTATATGGTAATATTGTGAAAATACACGAATATAGGTTGTAAAATTTTGTGTAGCTACATAAACTACTTGAACGACCCTGAATGGTTAATTTCATTATAGACATGACTCAATAATATTTTAGTATATACGTATGTATTTAAAATATATATTTTTTAATAGATAAGTAGACCTCTCTTGATAATTGTGCGTCTAATTAATTGTCTATAAATAGAATTAATGGTAATGTAAATCATGCAATCACATGAATAATAATTTTCTCTCATGTATGCAATAACGTTGGTTTTGGACTTTTTTTGCATTTTTTTATTTTTTTTCCCCAGAGTTTTTACTTTTATCATATTATTATTTTTTTTTTTTTTTGGTTTTTTCTTTTCTCCACATTTCTTTTACTTTCTTTTGCGGTACATATTGTTGTAATTCATTTTTGAATTTAACTCACTCTATGCCGTGCTGAACTACAAGAATTAATAGAATTATGAATTAATTAACTGATAATTTCTGTACGTGTTTGAATTATTGAAATCGGGATAGTAATTACGAACGGAATAAAATATAAAAATGAAAAAAAAAAAAGAAAAAAAAAATTATTTTCAATAGTATTGTACTATTTTTTTCATGAACAGACATGACAATATTTAAATATTCGTAAAATGAAATTTCGAAAAATAATATCTAATAATTTTACTCTTTTTCAATTTACTCACTCTTTTTTATACAATAAAATATAATAAATAAACGCACCATGTGATACTTATTAATTTATATTATAAAAAATTATTAATTAAGTTAAAATGATAATGAATTAAACGTGTTACACAATATGTACTGCATATTAATTTTCACTGGTGATAAATTTAAACTGGGAACATACAGAATGAAAAAATTGAAGAAAAAAAAATATCAAGAAAGAATGAAAAAAAAAAAAAAAAAAAAAAAAAAAAATTATATATATACCACAATATTGAATAGTTCACATATACATATAATCAATATATAAATAAAATAAATAAATCGAATAATATATAAATTAATTATCATACCTTTTAATTCCTTATTAGTAACTTGATCAGCTTTAAATGTTGCGATTTCTCGACGATCGCCGACAATAAAAAATATATTTGTGTAATCGTCCTCGGTATCGCCCGTGCCGTTGCTCGTTTTCTCGAGGTCCATGGCCTCAAATTAATCAACAATAACAACAAATATGTCAATGCTGATATTAATGTTGATATTGAATAATAATAACGGAATAACAATAACGACAACGTCAACGATGATAATGATGATGACACTGATAGACCGCGTATTATTTCTTCTTTATTTATATTATAATTATGATTATTTATAATATTATTATTTATATTATTATTATTATTATTATTATTATTATTATTATAGTTGATTAATGGTTGGTGGGGGTGTCGGGTGACGCGCTTGAGCAGCCCGTGCATGTACGTCGGGCTCATCGTTGCATCGCCGTATTGGCGACTACCCGGCCACCCCCAATGGCCACTACTGCTCGCGCACTTCCACACTTATATATTTTTTGATACTCGTATTCCTCTTGTTTATATTGTTGTTGATTAATTTTATTACATTGATGTTGATGCCTCTTTGGCTTAATATTTTGGCACGGTTGTGAATAATGTTGATAACTCAACGACGATCTCAATTCGTCTAACATTCGCCAATAAATGTCCACATAGTCCATTCTGTAACAGAGAAATAATAATAATTATTATTATTATTATTATATTTTTTTTTTCTATATTTCTTATTTTATTTGTGTATATTTATTCAATTTGTTGATTATCTAATGAATTTAATTTGTTCACGTTGGATTTTTTTCATTTATTTTGATTTTTTTATTTTTTTATTTTTCGTTGTAGTTTATGATGTTTACATGCATATATGTACATATATATATATATTTTTTTTTGTTTTTTTTTTTGATACAGTAAAACGTTTATATATATTGAAGTTTGTGAGTGGGCTTTGATGCATATGACCCAGATTCACTTTGTGTCTAATTAGTGATAGGCCTCGGTGGTCTAGTATCTCTTTTTCTCTCTTGTTTCTAAAACCAATTTCTCGTTCGCTCTTTCTCCCAACACAATTCACCACATGTTTTCATACGCTATATGGTTAAATTTGTTTTACTCTACATGACTGTTATTGTACATAGAATCAATATTTCCGGCTGTCAACCTTTCAACTATATCATCATTATCATCATCGATATTTTCAACGTTGCCCCTCGTATATAGACACATACAGATACAATAATGCGTGAAAGTATTGTGACATATGTGTTATCTTTTCATCACGAATTGTCACAATATTCCAAAAATACTCATCTATTATTAATAAAACATACATTATAGATTAAAAAAAAATAAAAAATTAATACAGAACTAGAAAAAATATATATTGAGTTATTTTTTAATTTAATAACTAAAATTGAAATAAAAATTGCCAATATAATTTTATTATTATTTTTATTTTTCGTGCTTATATTTAATTTATGTGAGTGAGAGAGAGAGAGAGAAAAAGAGAAAGTGTGTGAGTGTGTGTGTGCGTGTGAGGTGGACCAGTGTATTATATTCTGTCAACAGAATATGAGTCAGGGAAAAAGGAAATGTACTAACGAGCCCCGGTCAACATTAATTGTAACATCCTCTTGATGGCGTTGGAGCACTTCCGTCGTGCGGGTCGCGTTCGCGCGGAGATCGCCTCCGGCCACAAAACGGAGGAAGCTACCAAGACGTCCTCAACACCCACACCGTGGCAAACAATACAGGGAGACGGGTGAGAGGGACAAGAGTGAGGTAGGGGGATTTTTATGTCTTCACAAATTTACAACTTCACAACTCACAATATTACATTTATGATATATACATATTTACTATTTTTTTTGTTTTTTTTTTTTTTTTTTTTTTTTTATTTCAACTATAATTTACGAATGAAAAAAAAAGTACGTGGCAGCAAAAATAATTACTGACCAACGGTTTTTTTATATATATAAAAATATAGTGATTTTTTTTCCATCAATAAATAATTCGATTTAATTGGAAAATATATGAGAGAAATTTGATGATGAAAAAATACGTTCATTAAATTCACGTCAATTTCATCTTTTTTTTTTTTTTATTTATTTATTTATTTATTTTTTTGCTTTCAATGATTAATTTTTAATATTCGATTCGTGATTATTATTTAACTTTTTTTTTTTTTTTATCCACGTAGAATATCACTAATGATATAAACAACAAAATTCTCATACAAATCGTGTAAATGTAATTATTTTACATTGGAAATAAATTGAAATAAATTTAAAAAGTGAATTCATCGAGTTTGATGAATAGCAAGGACGACAATGTGGAAATGACATTGAGCAATGGCCATTGGGAATCACGTTATATTATCACGTTGATTTAAGTTTGTTACGTCGTTCATGCGAAATGTCGATGTTGTATTCAAGCTCACGACTTTCCTCATCCAATCTAATGTATTTTTCACACCCTTTAACCACCTGCCTTTACATTCATTTTTTTTTTTATTCACGCTCATCTCAACTGCATTTTCACACATCACTGAAATTCAGTAAAGAGTCGAATTTGTTGAGTGTCAACCCGCATAATTGACACGTAACTTTTAGTTATATACGCATTAGTTAAATACATATGCGGGTAAATATAGACAAGTAACAAAATAATAATAATAATAATTATTATTATTATTATTATTATTATTATTATAACTGCAAAATTATAAAAAGGGATGTACGCAGAAAAAAGAACATATTTGCATATAATACCATAAACATTTAGGTCGTGACATCAACTTTAAAAATAGTAAAAAGAAAAAAAAAAATTAAAAAATTAAAAAATAATGATCATTACATATCGTATTTTTTCATCAAGTTGTTAGGAGAAGAAAAGAGATCTTATAATTAATTGATGTTTTTTACATTATTTTTCCTTCAGTTATTTAATTTTTATTTTTATTTTTTTTTTTTTTTTTAAGGGTAAATAAATATATTCGAGGTAAATCCCTATGTGATCCCGAGCTTTTCATGGTTTTTGCCATCAAATAGGCAGAATGCTTCTGGGAATTTCTGTGATGTCTCACAGCTTTCACGAGTCGTAGAACATCCATATGAATATATGTGGATACGTGTGTGTATGTGTGTAGTAATATTGTTCAAACCGCCCTTCACTATATCATCGATTCAGTAGCTCTAACCAGAATACGGATGGGACATTCAGGGGTTGGAAAGTAGAATAGCGGACAGACGAGCAGACCTATGCAAATAAATTTGACCAAAACCTCAATCGTGTCTATAAAGTTTTCCTCATAAAATTTCAAAAGACAAAAAACCAAAGAAAAAAAAAAAGAAACAAGGGACAAAAATGATAATAGTAATAATAATAAAAACAAAAGTATGAAACAAAAAAAAATAATAATAAAAAAATATATTCGTGTATATAATATTATAAATTTATTTTTCACTTTTTATTTTATTTTGTTTTTTTTCAACTTAAAATGAAAATAAAGAAATAAAATAAATTGAAATTTTAACTTCAATCAACAAATAAGATTCAGATGAAAAAATAGTATCAAATATACAAAAAATAAATAAATGAATAAATAAATAAATAAATAAATAAATAAATAAATCAAAAGAATCCCGAGATGTCATAACTCAAGATTTTTATCCCCTTTCACCCTCTCACCCAATCTTTCAATATTTTTTTTTCTCCTTATTTTATTTTGACATTTCTTCGCTCTATACATCATCATAACGCCAAATTGCAAACATCATTTCACTCTTCGAGGCGTTGGCAATTCATACATTTTTTTCTATCCCTTTCTCCTTTTTAATGTACTCTTAGTCGTCTTATTTAGTAAATATAGATATGTATAACTGTATGTGTGATAACGTCAACGATAATTATCCTGGAGTTGCACGTCTCAACTTTGCCATCATTTGAAGGAAATGAAAAGCTTTTTTTTACTCAGTAGAATTTATTCATTTAAATATATAAATAGACATGGAAATATGGTAGATACAAAATTTCAAAAAAAAAAAAAAAAAAACGACAACGATTTCTATTTCATTTTTTTTTAGCATGAATAATTATCAGATTCATGAATAGAAATAAAAAGAAAAAAAATATTTATCGATGCTTTACTTTTTACATTTAAATGCGCGAATTAAACATCATCAGTTTGATATACATGAAAAAAAAAAAAAATAAAAGTCTTGACAAAGAAAATCACTGAAAATATAAATGAAAAAATGATCATTCCATAATTACTGATAATAATAAAAATAAATAAAATAAATTTTTGTTTTTCTCCCCAGTTCTCTTTTATATCCAATTTTTTTCATGATTTTTATTTCTTCTTTATTTCTGATTCAACTGATATAATCACGTTTAATATTCGAACACACGTGCCCACACACATTTATGTATGAATATTCTCCAGTTGAATTTTACGATCACGTTAAATTCTTGTTAACTATATAGGGTAAATTTCCCAATGTATTCTCGTTATTGAAGCTCAAAGTGGTTCCCCAGTTGAATGTTGCAATAGAGAGGAAATTGTGTATATCCAACATACATACACATGTATTAATAATTATAATAGAATGTACAATATGAATTTGATATTAATGACATGAATATAATTTGAAAATGAATTAAATATCTAAATTGAATGATTCAAAATTATATGAAATAATAATAAAAAATATAAATATGTTGGATTCCGATTTAGTTCATCGCGTTACATTCATATCATTCGACTCAAATTCACTACTGTATCAATCAATATTCACAGGACTTTTCTCTGGATTCCAATCCAACCAGAAAATCGCTTCACTCCATACTCGGTGTGTGTGTGTGTGTGTGTGTGTGTGTGTGTGTGTGTGTGTGTGTGTGTGTGTGTGTGTGGATAAAGAATCGAATGAACAAGAAATAGGATGAGGAAAAAAGAGACGAGTTGAAAGAACAAGAAATCTCAAAGGTAGAGAAATTCGATGCAATAACGCATCTTTTTTTACTTCCTTTTCCTCTCATATCATCTACGACCTCACTGATATTTCTACCATGTTTTATTCAGTGGAACGTATCAAATATAAGTATGGTAATTCGTAAATTCAAAAAAAAAAAAAAAAATAGAATACCATAATACTACTCTCATATATGTAAAATCGTGGAAATCTTTTTCCAATATACAATTCATCAATGGAAATGGAGAAAAAGTAATAAAATAACTCATAAATGAATTTATCACCCACAATTATATGTAGAAAAATAAAAATTTATATATTTTATTATCGATCTATGTGCGAAGAATTATTTTGAATTAAATTAAATCACACAAATTTTCCCATATTTTGTACAATCTATTTGAAAATAATCCCATGACAATAATTTATTTTTAAATTATATTTATAAAATGAAAAAAAAAAAAAAAAAAAAAAAAAAGTCCGGACATTTTTTATATAAAATATATTTTTTTCACAGACTACAATTTTATTTTAACATTTTCATTATATTATTACACCTATTGTCATTTATTCTTTTATTTTCCAATTTTATCATCAACATATCGAATGGGATTTCATTCACGATATCGTTATATCAACAAATTTCAGTTCATTGATTGTACTCTGAACAATTAAGAGAAACGATTCAAATCAAATAAAATAAAATTGAAAAAAAAAAAAAAAAAAACAAAAAAAAATTTGTTTTATTCATTGAGTGTAAATAATCACAAAAAACGAAAAGTTTTTTCTTTTTTTCAATTGCCCTTACATTTTCATATCAGCATGCAACACGACGATAAAAAAAAAAAAAATTATGATAAAAATTAATATTTCCAATGAGTATAAATTGAATAAATAAATTGAACATACGACAGAAAATATAACTTGAGAAAACACTATAGCAATAGTGTGAAAAGAGTGTGTCAAACAAAATGATATGAATAAGAGAAAAACAGAAACAAGAAAAAAAAACGGAGATAGAGATACTGCGATATAAATAGTGAGTCATTTTTTTTTTATTACACTCACTCATTCATATATATATATATACATTTTTTTTTCTATTGTTCTCGTTGATTCGTTTATTTTCATTTTTTATTTTTCTTTTTTTTTCCTCTACACACGCACACGCACACACACACACGCGAACACATTTTACTCAAATGTGTACTCAAAACTATGGAGATCATCAAATAAATTAAACAGTTTTAATGAACATCTGAATCACCGCGAATGTTAAGATATGGAGTTATATGATTTGTCGACTGAGAATATCGATTTATCATAATATAAAGTCAGCCACAACGCAGGATTGAAACGCGCGAATTTATTTGCTACCTCAAAGACGTGTACTCAAACGATGAATATAATAGAAAGGAAACGAGAGCAAGCAAGTGGCCAAGGTAGACAAGACAAAGTATAAAGTATATATACATATACCGTATATACTCAATGTAATATTATTATTTTGTTACAAATTCACCGCTTAAATTTCATCTCATTATGATGTATACGATTGTCATTAATCGTTCTCGTGTTAATTTCTCTGTGTATCCGATTAATTGTGATAATATTACGATAATTTATACACATCGTTATTTATTATGAAAAAAAAAAAAAAAGTTTAATTTATATTTTATTATTATAATTATTCAATAACTATTAAAACATATTTTAATTATTATTTCAGTACAATTATAAATTAAATTCAACGCCATTATTGATTGTGTACTGTGGTATTGTCAAGTTCATTCTGATCTACATAGGTATATACATAAGTTTGGACAATAGCCCTACTACCAATACTTAGATTGTTGTTCATTGAAATTACTCTGAAACTTGTAACTAATTGAATTAACAACTGAAACAATAGTCATATTTTAGCTGATTGAACACCAACACCATCAGACCATAAACAAATCATTTGTCATTTCATCTTAAATGATTGTGTTGAGTGTTTGAGATGCGTGGGAAGTATTATTTAACAAGTGTATATCATTAAACTATCATATGACAGAGCACATACAAGTGAATCCTCACAGTGTGACATTGAACTACCAAATGAGAACAAAGTGGCAGTTATGAATTATTTAAAGTGAATATTTGTTAAAACTTGCGATCAAACTTTGAACTTGTTATATATGAATGAGAGATTAATAAAATACGATGATTTAATTATCTTAACGAACCAAAGATATTTATGATTAAATATAATTAGACAGTTAAATGTCACTACAATGTACAAATCACAAGAGAAATTAATTGAATTGTTTCAATTTTATATGCATTGAAGAAAATAACTAGAAAATCCTGCTGTCCAACTGAAATAAAGTTAGATAATCTATTGTAGTATGTGGCCATTGTAATCGCAACCAAAAATTTATTTTCTTTCTTTCTGTTTTTTTTTTTTTTTGCTTTATTTTTTATTTATTACTCAAACCATAAACTTCGAATACGCTCGCGGATCATAAAAGATTACGCTTAAAGGTCAAATGTGCGTTTGTGTGAATGTCGCATACAGAATATACGTATCTGTTTCTGTGCTGAACACGTAAGGTCATGGCTTCCAATTTTATTAACTTTGATCCAGGGTATGGATAGCCGTCACGATGTTACAATATACAACTCCCTTTAAACTCTTTTAACAAATTGCAAGGATCTATTTTACAAGTATGGGAGACGATTCACTTTCACTTCGGCTCCTCTTTCGCTTTTCTTTGTGATTTTTTTTTTTTTTTTTTTTCTATGCATCTATTTCATTTCGATACTTTCCATTGTGTGAGTAGAGAAAAAAAAAAAAAAAGTAAAAAAAATATGTTCAACAATAAATTTAATGGCGACAAGGGAAAAATAATTAAATAGCAATAACGTCACAGCCAACCAGTTTTTGTTGTCCTTGGACTTTTTTTTTTTGGATATGTCATCAAGGCGAATTCTCAATTGTGTGGGACTGAGGGTTGACCAGTGAATTTCTCTTTTTTACTGGGGTTTGTGTTGTTAATTAAGTTGTGCCACCACTGAAAGTGGATGCTGTTGACCTGGTGATAGAACTAACTTTCACCCTAGATATTTTTTTTTTTTCTTATCTCTTTACACCAACTACAGTCATGATCAATTTTACTAAAAATATAATCAATCTAATATCAAAATAATACTATCAAATAAATTCATTTAAATTAATTATATTCAATACTATTAAATACAAATATATTATGTGTATATGAATATCAATTAATTTTCATTTTCATAGTGTGATACTTCTCTCTAGGGTACTCGTTATTATAAGATATTATCAATTATACGATATTGGCATACCTCTAATTAAATATATATATATATTGACGTCATGCAATTCAAAATATGAGATCATATATAAATAAATGCAACGTACAACATTAACTAATTCATTTATCATTGGGGGATTATCATATGCATCTGTTAATTCATAGAATATAACGAAATTTCATCAAGTTTCTGTTCAATTGCTGCCGAAACACACACACACACACACACACACACATATATATATATATATATATATATACATATATATATCATTATCATCATTTTTGAATACGTATATATTCTGAAAAATTATTTTAACGCTTGGAAATTCGTCAAAAAATAAATTTCTAAAAGTTTAGAGTCAAATGAAAAAAAAAAGAAAAAAAAAAAAAATCTGATTGATTTCTTGAATGCACAAGTTTTTTTACAAATATTTAATAGCAAACTGTAACACATATGTAAAAATAGACATAGACGGTAGAAAAGAAATTCTCAAGTTTTATATTGTTCCGCATATTTATCTTTACGATAGAGCTTTTAAACAAAAGGGAATGTAAAAAAGCCGAGATCCGGCTTTGAATGGCATCTCACCTCACCGCTCACGTCCCCGTAGCAACTGAGCATTTCCGCAATTTAAAGCAGACAATCTGAATCACAGACATTTCACCGCACATTTTCATCTTTCCGTTTATTCAAACTCGTAGGATTGTCATCAGACCATATCACACCCACACACTTTTGTAAAACTTTTAGGGGCAAAAGCCTTTTACTTTCAATACAATTTGTCTTCATAATGACACTCAACTCAAATAAATATAATATATACATAAATAAGTTATAATAAAGTAGTGATAAATATATACATATATACATATAACTAATGTGTAAGTAAAATCTCGTATATATAATTTTTTTTTTGTTTTTTTTTTTGTTGTATTATTTGTTTTTATTTTATTTTTTTATTGTAGAACTTGAACGGAAGAAAACAAACACTCGTTAACAAGACGCATCAGAACAGATTGAAGAGATTTCCTGCCATCATCAGAGAGTGCTCTCTGCTCCCATATCTGCCTCAGACCCCACAGTTTAAGCTCAGGGGCCAGAGGTTAATTTATCGAATTAAGCGTCTGTACAATTGCGTTATAAATGTCCGAGTAGTCACGGGACAACTTTTCGTTGATATGAATGATTCTATAACCAAGCAATATTAAAAATTCACAAATTTATTGTCTAAATTATCTAATAAAATATATCTATATATATATATATATATACATATTTATTTAATAATAATATATGAATTGTGTGTAACAAATTTGTATTATTGCAAGACTTATTATTATTAATATATATATATTTTTTAAAGTTCTATCGTCATTTCTTACAAAATTTTATGCATACTTTCAATATAAAATTATCGCTATTACGATTTTATTGCACTGTAAGAAAATTTATATTAACTATTAAAATTCTTCCAGTGTTCTGATATTTTTATGAGAAATAAAAACAAATTATGAAATAACGTGAAAGCGATCAAATATTTTTATTATAACGAATTAACATTGCATTCGTATTATATCAAATATATATGTATATATGCATTGCATAAAATGCAATTTCATTGTAAAAAAATATATTTAAATATAAATTGTGATTTGGTTTAAAAAATACAATCTATTGTGTGACGTAGAAAAATCTGTAAATTTATGTGATACCGCAAATTTTTTTTTTTTTTTTTCTTTTTTTTTTCCTATCTTCGATTGAAACAAAAAAAGGTTTCAATCTGAATTCATATTAATAATTTCACTACAATGCGTGTTATATTGATAATGAGTAAGAAATGTTGGTTATTTGTATAAAAAAAAAAAAAAGTTGAAAATTTACTGCATTGAAATATTGAAAAAATTTAATTTAATTCTTTTCTTTTTATATTTTTTATAATATTTCCAGTTTGTCGCTCATCAAATTTAATAAGATAAATGAATTTATTCAATTTAATTAAATACAACAACAACAATAATAATAATAATAATGATAATAAAATATACATACATATAAATTTTATTCCAGACGGTTTGAAATAAATATACATGAAAATGATAATATGGTAAGTTAAATTCATCAAGAAAAATCTCATGGGAACGTGTAATTGAATATTCTCTCGAATGAGTACTTCATCTTTAGCAACTACAATCCACGTACATACACACAGTCAAATGAAGGTGGTAGATGAGTATGAGAAGGAGCTTTAGCCTCCAACCATCTCCCCTTAATTTTCAAAATCCAAAGTCGTGTCAGTTCCCCGTTGCTATCTGCCCAACTTCACTACGGAGAAGTACGAGGTCTAATTAAAGAGTCCTCCTCTCCCCTGCCAACTTTCCCTCACGTTGTCTTTTGCAGAATAATCTTCTATTTCTCTTATTTCAAGAAAATCGAACGCGCCCACCGTCCTCCAACTTGTCATTTAAAATTATGTAAAATTTCAAAATTGAAACAAAAAAAAAAACCAAAAAACAAAAAATTAACAATATTATTCAAAATATTTCAGATATAATTTTATGATTAATAAAAAATTAACTATTTATAATTATATAATTATTAATTAAATATCTTATAACATATATAAAAATGTATAAAAAATAAACATGTATAAAAAATAAGATGAAAAAAAAAAAAATACTAATAATAAAATAAAATAAAATTGTATAAAGAAGAAAGAAAAATAAGTGAAGAAATGAAAGTACATTAAAATGCGAGGGAGGACAAAGTTCCGTGGTTCTATTTTTATCCTGGGATATATATACAACTGGGGAAACTATTCAAAGAGTACGTGGAGTACAGATCGGGGTCGAGAGATCCAAGTTGTGGATTTTTTTTGAATCGAATTATCGATTTTGCTTCACCAGTTGTATACTCCTTCTCTTTGCTCTCCATCATTGCACACACACACACACACATATATATATATATATGTAACTTGAGGTTTTTCTTCGTCTTCTTCACACTCTCTGTTACCTCGATGTTTCACCAATACCATTGTGAATTACCAAGATAAATGTGTATGTGTGAGGTTGGGGGAGTTTGAGAGTGCTGTAGATGGGATTCCGTTGTGTCCCTTCACACAAAACATCGTCGTTGGGCAAACGCGACGATGGGTTCAATGTTCACACAATAGTAGGGCTGATGTGAGGGGTGAAATTTAGTGTGAGTTCAATGTCTGAAAACCGCTATTTTCTCCCGCATCACAAAAATACACGAATTTTATCTTACATAAAAAAAAAAAAAATAAATAAAAAAAAAATGAAAAAATCCTAAAAGGAGAAAAAAAAAAAAGAATGACGAAAATTATGATAATCATAAAAATTTATATATAGTTTTATATTAATATATTTCATATATAAAATTTATTATCATAATCATAAATATTATCCATCGAGGATAATTATTGTTGTGAAAAGTTTGACAAAATATGATATGAATTGGATTCTCAACAGTTATACACATTCATAACAGTCGAGTGACAGCAACTGCATTTGATATTGTAACAATCTTGAGTAAATTTGTGAAGGAAATTCTGGTATATACAAAAGAGAAGAAGAGAAAGTGAGTGAATGAGTGAGTGATCGAGAGAGAGAAAGGGACCAAGAGAGTATCTAAAGTAATAGCAGCTGGATGATATACAGTGACGAGAAATGATATTAAAAGAGAATGCAACAGCTTAACTTGTATCAACTTGTAACATAAACTGTGAATAAAGTTAAAAATTTGCTTTTATTCTCTTCACAATGTCGATTAGAACTTTAACTAAATGTATAATACAATATTGACATAAAATATTTGAAATAAACTTGATTAAATTTCAAGAAAATTTAATATGAATATTTAAAAGAAAAAGAAAAAAATTATTTCATGTATAATAAACGACAAATGAATTGTTCTTCGACACAAATGGATAACAGTATTTGCGAAGCACTCTAGACTGAAAACACATCACGTGGAGAATTGCTCGTGTCCAAGTGGGCCTCACGCAAGAACACTAAAGCACATATATATGTGGCTATACAATCTTCAACTATCGCCTCTACTTTATCTCCTGAAAATGGAGAAAATAAAAAAGAACGAACAAGAGAATGAGATAAAAAAAAAAAAAAAAAAAACGTAAAAATGAGGATAAAAGCAAGAGAGAAAAGAAAAAAAAATTATTGGATCAACGTCGTTGGATCCTGCTCAGGTCCAGAGAATCAACTGTCGAGTTTTCCCAAATGACAGCGCAAGGTCGGTCAATATATATATATGTATACAATTGACTATGGAGAAAAAAACGAAAGCAAAAAAAAAAAATAAATAAATAAATAAAAATAAAATAAAAAAAAAAAAAGATCACGTTCCAAGTGTGTCTCTCGAGTACTTTATACGAATATCGTGTCATTGGACATTTCGTAGGATCAAGTTGCACATCGTGAATTTATTTTTCTCTCTTTGCTCTCTTTTTTTTTTTTTTTGTTTTTTTTTTTCCTACTTTTATTCCTCTATTATCAATATGTACATAAAATACTTCAATATTTTATCATAAGATGATAATATTGATATTAATATTAATAATATTTATATGAAAATTACTTTGGATAAGAATTTAATAAGTAAATGGAAGAAATAAAATATTAAATATATTTTTACCTATTAAAATGTATATATATATATATGTGAAAATTTGTTACATTGTAATGGTAGTCATTAGATCTCGTCTAGCTGGACAATTAGTCATTTCCTTATAATGCAACTGACTATTTCTTGTTCTTTATTCCCTTGTTTTTTTTTTTTTTTTTTCTTTTCGTCCTCTCCGACCTCTTACATTTATTCACTCTCTCTTTATCTTCTCTCATCGTCCCTCAACTTCCTTATATACATGAAGTATATATATATATTCAATTATCAAATACACGAACAAGAATATTAACTACTGGAAAAATATTTTCCCACCTTTTTTATCTCCCAACTCTTTCTTTTCTATTTTTTTTTTTTCTTCATTGGTGACAGAGCAAAATAATTCTATTCACTAAACTATTGCGGTTATTATAATGTTAAAAAAAGGAGTGAAAGGAAAAATATGAAAATTAATTTAATTCAATAAATTTTAAATATAATTATGAAAATTTAGATTTTTTTTTTTCTTTATTCATAAGATTAAATAAATAGTGGTAATTCTTAAATGTTGATGAAAAATAATGCGGAGAAATAAATAAATAAATAAAGTGGTTTTTCAATCCTATTTTCCATTATATTCATTATTATTATTATTATTATTATCTTTTTTTTTTGTCGTTTGACTATATTTTTTATTTTATCCTGTAAAATTAGATTGACTTTCTCTTCAAGATGAAACGTTCCAAGATTTTATTGCTTTGTAACAGAGGCACTTGTATATATATAATATATACAATAACGTGTACTAACTCGCCCACTCGACAGGCAACTGCACCCGAGATTATACAAACGATAAATGACTTGAGAGTTCTGTCAACTTTGACATAAGGTATTTTTCTCTCTTAAATAACTATTCATACCTATATGTATATATTTTTTATTCCCACGCTTATACTGCACTTTCATTTCTGCTATGTATTATTTTTATTTTTATTTGTTTAATTTTTTTTTTTTTTTTTTTTTTAATGCATTAAAATTTATAAATGAAATATTTACAACTAGTTTATAAAACTATATAAAAGCAATTATGAAAATGACATTGGCAGAATTATTTTTTTCATATAAAATTTTAATGAAATCATTATTACTCTTTTTTTTTTTTCTCAATCCCTTCTATTTAACTGAACAAGTTTATTCAGTAGATAGTGACTATGCATAGTCAGACTTGGTACATTCGAGACGTTATTTATGCCTTTCACCACCTTCATATCTAATCAATATCTTCATCAATAAAAATATCATAAAATATTATCGAATAAATTCATATCGATTTATTTATTTATTTATTTATTTATTCTCTATCATTATCTATTCGCTATTTCATTTTTCATTTTATTTCGTAAAAAATTGTTTTTTTTTTTTTTTTTTAATTCAAAATTAAACTTATAAAAGTAAAAAAAAAACACACACATCAGTAAAGATAAAATTTAATGAAAAATTTTGGAATTCACAAAATTTTAAAGTTGACTAATTTTTTTTTTTTTTTTTTTTTTTTTCCGTTTGTATCAAATTCTCAATAAAACCGCAATACACGAATATAAAATTTCAGAACATGGCAATAACACAGTGCAAAGTTTTTTCCATAAAACACAATGAAAAAAAAAATAATAATAAATAAATAAATAAATAAATAAATAAATGAATAAATAAAAATAATAAAATAAAATAAATAAAATGTGAGAAGAAAATTAAAGGGATGACACGTTCACGATCGGTGTCTAGTCGGATACAATAAAGCTTGGGGCGCGGCCAAAGTGAAATATCCACCGTGGCATCGTGTCATACATGTATATGTGCATGTGTATACATGAAACAAAGTTATACCTGTAATATTCTTTCCAATCCTCTTCTCTTCTCTTCTCCTCTCCACTTCATCTATATATCTATATATATATATACAGATAGTTTCGAATCACCTTCTCATACCTCTAACACAATGTTAACTCCCCTACACTTATTCGTTTAATTCCATCGTCATATCCCACTCTATATCTCACTCACTCTCTGTACAGTTCGCCCCTGTCTTCGTAATATTGTTTATGACCTAAAGTTATATTAGTCTCGCATTAATGATATCGAACGCCCCCGTGGCGCCTTGGCACACCTATTCCCTAGTTATATTCCGATAATTTTTTTTTTCTTTTTTTTTTTTTTTTATTTCATCATGACATTACACGTGAAGTTTATAATATGAAAAATTTGAACAAATGGAAATAAAATTTTTCTTTCTCATTTCACATTTTAAAAATAATTTTTTTTTTTTGTATAAATCTCATTATGATTAATGCTTGAATATTGAATAAGGGAAAATAATTAATTGAATGCAAGAAATTAGTCATGTGTTAAAAAAGGTGTGTATGTATATATATATATATATTCCATATAGGGAAGCGGGAGTATCAAAGATTAATGAGAATTTGTACGTAGCGAAGCATAAAATTATCAAGATTAATAATTTCACCGTGACATTTGATAAATATGTGAGTTTAATATGCGCAACGATAATTGTCACATCGAATAATGTATATACATGAATTCATCTGTATATATATATATATATATATATCATATTCGTAGATAGTTGCATTCACGCTTCATTCTACCATATTTATACATTACAAAGTTGCGCGTGAGCTCTAATTACCACACGCCACCGGGAGTTTGCATTGGTGCAGAATAACTGGATGAGAAACTTATACTGAAGTTTTTCATATCAGACAAAATTTTTCTTATTATATATTTTTTTATTTTATTCCTTTTACATATTTCATTTTATACCTGTCTCTGAATTTGTTTTTCTCGTATAAAAACTTTACTTGGCCTTTTTTTTTTGTTTACACTCAAGTTAAAAACAAAAATGAATTAAGTTGAATTGGTATTTCGTTTTTTTTTTTTTTTTCCTCTTTTTTCTTTTGAATATGTAAAGAATATTAATTTGATTCATGATCTCAATAAATTCTTTCTTTGATTTCATTTTCATTAGTATTATCACTATTTTTTTTTATTTGTTTGTTTGTTTTTTTTTTTTTTTTTCCACTTATTTTTCCAAGAAAAAATAAATTGTGACGAATTAAAATGAACGAGCGAGAATATATCCAGTAATAAAAATGAACAAACTCTCACTAAAAACCAATAAAAAATGATAAAGTATAGCAGTATTCATTTATATGCATATATATATATTTATATGTATGCGTGAACGTTTGTATATAAATTTTCGTTAAACAGAATTTACCGACAATCTGTTGCACCCCACCAACACATTTATGTACACACACATCAAATATACGTATATATACCAGTGTAACAAAAGTAAATATAAAAATGATGAGATAATATTACTCAATTTATACCTATAAAAATAAATATAACAAAAAAAATAATAATGAAAAATATAATTGTTGGAAAAAAAACGAAAAAAAAAAAAAGTTTTCAAGTATTTTGAGGTTTCAATCTCCTTTCGAGCATCAATTTCCAATCATCATTAATCAGCTAATTATTATTCTTATTATTATTTTTATTATTATGATACGAATTACGTTTTTTTTTATTAGGTTTATAAAAAATATACGAATACAAAAAAAAAGAAGAAAATATATATATAAATATATTTTTTCATTACTATCAGAAAATACTTTGGAGAATAAAAATTCATTGTGCATCGAAGTGTATTAAACTATATGCATGTATAAACGTGTGTAAACATGTGTGTGAGTGTACGCGAGCGAACGGTAGCTGATATTGTTATAACAAAATTGAATCAAAAGAATCGATATGAAATTATATTGCAAAATATAAAAAGGTTT
Organism: Dinocampus coccinellae; assembly: GCA_963920625.1. Lineage (NCBI taxonomy): Eukaryota > Metazoa > Arthropoda > Insecta > Hymenoptera > Braconidae > Dinocampus > Dinocampus coccinellae. The sequence goes on from OY987186.1 coordinate 10,629,151, forward strand.
ATGGGAATGAAAATTTTTATAAATTTCAAAAATTTTATCATACATAAAATTGTCATATGTTTGATATTCTTTTTATATTTAAAAAAAAAAATATGAATTTTTTTTCCTTTTTAATTAACATTGAATGAAAAAAAATAATAAGAATAAATAAATAAATAAAGTTAATAAATGAATAAGAGAGAGAATGTAAAATATGTATATCATTCAAATCAAACAATAGAATTAATTTAGTGATTCAATTATAGTGAAAAACTATTAATTTACACTTATTATTTATGTATATATGAAAATGTAGACAGTGACAACAAAAAAAAAAAAAAAAAGAACAATCAGAACTATATATATATATATACAAATAAGAATGAAATATGGGCCGCGTGTGAATAAATAAAGATTGGAATGATGATGAGTGTGTCGCGTGCGTTTGACATATGCACGTCAATATTCATGCAACGACAAACAATGTTGTTGACTTTAATATTCATTGGACTAACGCATTAGGATGTGTCTTTACTGACTGCAAATTGTAATATTAAACCTAATTGTTTCCATCATTTGCGTCATGAAGTGGCTAATAATCATCGATTTATTTCCAGCGTGCGAAACAATCGACAACAAATCCTTGAATATAAATACTCACACTTGACCTTCACATTATTTATTATTTATTATATACATATTTTTTTTTTTTTTTTCATAATACCAAGTATTGTCGGAATATTTGATGAAATAATTATCAAATAGATTCAAAGAGAAAATTTAATTGGAAAAAATGAAAATTGACAGTGAAAATTAATGAAGAACAAAAAAAAAAATTTTTTATTTTATTCTTTATGTTGATATTGAAAAGAAGAGGATTATGAATAAATAAATAAACGACAATAAGTTTGATGAGAAGAATAAAAGAATTTGGAGAATAGAAATGTCAAGAGTAAAAATGAGCAGTGGGTGAAGAAAAAAAAAAAAAAAAAAAAAAAAATGAGAGAAAATGCTATGAATAAATGTCCCACTCAGACGCATACCCACACAAAATATGTCTCAACGGTATAAACAAGTGAAAAGTCGACAAGATTTTTCTTTTATTTATTTATCACTCTTCATTTTTCGTACCGTGTCCAAATTTTTACATCTTTACACAACCAAACCTGAAATAGCAGAAAGAATTTTCAAATACAAATAAATTTTTTTACAAAAATGTAACCCATTGTTTATTAAATGAATTAAAATATAAAAAACAAAAAAATAAAAAAATTAAGTCTTTCATTAAAATACGAAATAATCAAGCGAGAAAAAAAAAAACAAAAAAATAAACCGTCGAATCCAGACATCAATACAAAAAAAAAAAAAAAAAAAAAAAAAAGTAACAACGATAAATTAATAAACGAATAAAAAAAACGTTAAAAATAAAATATTGCATGGATAAAATTTCATTGTTGAAAACAATAGTATAATGCACCTGATACTTTTACCTACTGGCAATATAAAAAATAAATAAATAAATAAATAACTAAATAAATAAATAAATAAATAACTAAATAAATAAATAAATAAATGAATAAATAAATATATAAAAATTCAAATCTTCACAGAAATATTATTATACTTACTACAGATAAGCATAAAGTTCAAACTCAATACAATAAAAAGATAAATATAACCACATCAATTTCTTTTGTATATTTAATCCACATATATATTCTATGTAAATAATATAGTGGCGCCAAGAAAATATCCATCAATTATATACATATGTATACATTATCTTTTCACCTAATCGATAAATCGAAATAAGTGCTTGACGATAATTGATATACAACCATTTTAATATAATGAATCAATTTATATACATCCCACAAATCCAATGTTGAGACAACTAACATTTTTCTCTTATTTTCTCACATTTTCCTTTACACAGAATATCACTTAATTGAATACAGAAGATTTTTTTCTTTACATATACATTATTTCATGAGATATATAAAGGAAAAATAATTACAGAAAAGAAAAACAAAAAAAAAATTATTAAATGTTTATCATCATTTGTTCTTTCCATCTTTCACTTTTTAATTTTTAATATTCCTCTTGTGTATGATTTTATTAAATATAAAAGATACCAAGATGGTGAAATATATACACGTCATGAAATAGTGTACTTCGATCAATCAAATGCGTATGATATATATAACAAATATAATCCGACATTTTCAACGTGAAAAATAATTAAAATTATATATAAATGTATGTGAAAAAATTTATAATTCAATTATATAAAGGTAAAATATATTTTTCATAGTTCAAACAGTTATCAAACTTGTAACGTGTATATTGAATATAAAAATATTTGAAAGAAAAAAAAATTTGACAAGATAATTTAAATAAACTAACATAAATTGACCAACACGAAAAAAAAAAAACAAAAAAAAATAGAGAAAAAAAAAATAAATGGAATGAAAAATAATACATAGAACAGAAAAAAATGATACCCGTAGAGAATAATAATGTATGAGAGACCCAAAAAAAAAAAAAAAAAAAAAAAAAGAGCGATCAGAATACTGTTACTGTGAATATACGACCCGGTATTTACGTGATTCAACATCGAGTAAGTTGAAGAAGCTCCTTGGAAAGATATCGTCACACACTATCCCTACCTCAATCAAATTTTAAGTGTCCCAAGGCGTCACTGAACAAGTGAACAAAAAGTTGGGTGATAAAAAAAAAAAAAAAAAAAAAAAAAAGGAGTAATCCAGAGTGGCACTTTCAGTGAGAGCTTTCAACATTAAACAACTGTAAGATGTATGGGTGGACCTTAAAAAAAATTTTGGAGAAGGTGTGAGAGAATAAAATAATTATATTCTCTGTTGATGTTCGAAAATTTTAAAAATGATTTACAACAAATAATTAATTTCAATTATTATTTATGAATTAAAAATAAATGAAATTGATAAATATATTGATTTGTTTGTGATAAAATGATAGATTGACAATTGATATTTTAGATAATAAAACGATTCTGATGGTGTCATTTATATATTACCCACGATTTTTTCTCTATAAAATACCTATTATAAAATTTATTGGCAACACTGTCCCCACCAATTATCAATTGAGCTCACACAATATCCAACCCGTGTCGTACATATACGTGAATAAATAAAATTTAATATTCCATGAATTAATTTTCACGAAATAAAATCAATTAATTTTTTAATTACAATAAAATTTTTATTAATTTTAAACTGAACTATTCATCAAATTATTTATATTATTTGGAAAAATGAATTTAATTTTATTGTAAATAATAAAAAAATAATAATAATAATAATAAAGTAAAAATTTAAAGAAAAATAAAGTTTCATACTAGAAGTTTAGCAAAGTCGAAAATTAGTTGGGCAGTCAATGGTTAGTTGTTTGTAGTTGGATTCAACTTGGATGTGTGGATATATATGATGTTAGTGAAAGGAAGAGGTGTAAATTCAGCAGATGAAAGAGTGAGAAATCATAAAGATGTTAATACTCAAAGTACAGCTGTAAACTCCTTAATGAAAAGATGAAAAGTTTTTTTGTGATGAAAAAAAAAAAACAAAACAAAACAAAACAAAACAAAAAAATTAACGTACGTGAAAACTGAGAAATTTATATACAAAGTGAATATACCGATAATAACATTAGACTGTACACATTCTAACAAAACTGCACACAATCAATAATGCAGCGTGAATCAACAAACTAAAAAACAAACGAGAAAGTTCCTCCAACACTCTCCAAGTATTTCAATTCCAAATTTAAAAAGTCAAATTCAATAATATAAACTCAACTGCACTCTATTTTTATATTGATAAAATCCATTATATGTCTCATTAATATACACACCTAAATAATGATAATAAAACAATTTTCATCATAATTTGAATGAAAAACTAATTTATCATATTTTTCACATAAATGAGTTTTTAATTGATATATTCATATACTAATTAAGCATATACATATATAAATTTTAAAGAAATAATAATACATAATAACACACGAAATAGAATAAATTTTATATAACATAATTATACATTGACATCAAAACATTTCATTAATATCAAAAATTAATTTGGTCATGAATTTATATATAAATATATAATTTAAAAATATATGTAAATACAATTAGTCATGAGATATAATATTTAACGATCGTGCTAATCAATATATACATATATTTAAATAAATATATTCACTGTCGTGTGTGGCAACGTGTGGAGGTCAATAAACGTTCTCATAAAGTTCGTGGCACACAAGGGAATCCATTGCCATGATAATAATAAACGCGAAACACGACAATTTACCGAGAGGGAAAACAACACGATACAACGTCATTTACACCCGTTTAAAAGGACTACAGACAGGAACAACCATAAAGTATCGACATTTTATACATATATGTAATATAAATATATATCTACAAATGGCCGCCCATATTCAGGAGCCTTTTGTTTGAGACATCGTTAAGCGAGTCATCGATTTTCTCTACGTAATACTCATGGCCCAATAGTGGTGTAACGATATGCACCAACGACTTGTCATCCACTACCATACGACAATAAAAATATATAATTTCCGTTGTGTCATTTATTTTAATAATGATAATTCAAATAAATATATGGAATAAAATCAATCAATTGAATATAATGTATTTCAAAATTTTATTTATTCATTATGGATTTTCATTTTTTTCTTTTCTCTCCTCTCCTCCCATCCACCCGCCCATAATTTTGAATTCATTGTATGAAATTTAAAGCGAGTAATGGATATATTATGAGAAATAATTTATTGTTTTTAATGTGATAACTACTCACCTTGATACAGAGCACTGACAATGACAATGAAAATTGATTTTTTTCCTCCTTTTTTAGGTTGAAGAATTTTTTTTTGTTTAATTTCATACATCTGAAGGCCCAAATTTAATTAACGTGATGTTAACTTTAGAAAAATTTGAATTATCTAACAATGAATTTTATTTTTTGCAGCGTCATCTGAAAAAAATAAAATAATAAAATAATAATAATAATAATAATAATAATAATAATTGAGTCAATTATAAAACAATACCCGACTAAATTTAAAATTATTTTCAACATTAAAAATTTTAAATAACAAAATTTTTTTTTCTTCTTTTGCTCATCATGTCGCTTTGTGTTATTTTAAAATTAAATGAAAAATAATTGTGTTAATTATCAGATGCAAATTTATATACGAATTTTTGCGTGATCGTAAATTTCAATTGGGCAGACCTAAAAGCACAAGATGAAAAAAAAGACAAAATAAAAGATGAGACGCGCGGGGCTCGTTGTCAAAGAGTAAAATAAATATTCAACGGAATCGAATGGCCTCATGCTATATAGTATTGTGTATAACGTCCTGGAGAATCGTTGACCCGATTCTCGGATCGTTGAGCGATATGAAAAATTTCATTTTTTATTTAATCCATTTATTCACGTCAATGGATTTTAAGATTACAAAGTCTCATATATATGTATAATGTGTATTGCTGAATGTGAATTTTTTGCTGAAGAACAATTTTATAAGTGCTCAACGAGATGGAATGACATTTTATATCATTATATTCAAAGAAAATCACGAGTGAAATCGTTATCCGATAATTTTTTTTTCTTCATTTTTTTTTTTTTTTTTTTTTTTCTTGACATCTATTAGAAATATATTGGATTTAAATTCAACGATTATCGATTAAATCCCTACTAAAATCCGACAGTGTTTACATACAGAGAGAAAAAATCACATATTTTTTTTTATCCGTTCATCTGTCATTTTGATGAATTTCATTAAAAATTAACCTGATGTTGCAAAAAAATAATTTAAAAATATCATTTATTTTGTAAAACTTAGAAATAATTCTTTTGAATTTAAGTAATTCACCGAAAAAAAATATAATATTTTATCGATGACAATCGTAAAACAATTGAAAAAATAAGAAAAAAAACATCAATTAAATATATTATAGCAGATATCGATAACAACATCAATTCAATATAATGACATATAACATATGGATAAACAGTAAATAGTAAAGTCAATCACACGCAGAGTAACGCAACTTGTCAATATGTATTTGTCTCTATTGACTAAGAGTCTCATATACACATTTGTATGTGTATTTGTGTCAACTATCACATTCAGAGATGAACGATAACAGATTCTATCATTGACCAAGGCACAATTTACCAAAGGACATGGCGGCGGCGGCACCATCATCATCATCATCATCATCATCATCATCAGCAGGCAGTAGTAGCAATGCTGTTGTCAACGTCGCCATCATTGATGACCTTCGAATTGAATTAAGCCAACGACATCTACGCACTAAGCATTGGCGTCATCTAGAGCTAATAACGAGACAATTATAGACCGGAAACTCATACAACATATGAGGCATGAAATTCAATTAGTGGTATACCATCACCCACAACTGCTATCACTAAATCTTTATCTATTAGAACACACAAAAAAACAAAAACAAAAATGACAGAATCACCACAAAAATTTTCCCTTGATAATTTCAAAAAAAAAAAAAAAAAATGTCTGAAAAAAATATGAAAATTTTTATTACTTCATGACAAATAATAAAAAGTTTACCAGTATAATTACGATTAATTATATCATTTATATTTAGATTGTATAGATCTAAAATCATTAATCAAATATTTAGAAATAGAAAATACGTGATATAACGAGACAACTTGCAACACGAAGCCCAATAACTGCTGACAAGGGTCTACTTTCAATTACTTAGATTAATAACCGTATTATTCTTGTTCACGTACTCATTCTCCATCTATACTTTTACTTTTATTTCTAATTTATCCCTTTCATCTTTTAGTTTATAATGATAAATTGTATTTCAATATTTAATATCATCCCAAATATTATCAAGTAGGATAAAAAATTAATATAATAAATGTTGATTTGCAAAAATTTATCAGGAATAAAATTTAATTTATTCAAAATAAAAATATCAAAAGGATCTAATCTCATTTTTATTTATTTATATATTTATATATTTATTATTATTTTATTTTTTTAAATTTTATTTAATAAAAAATAAATAAAAAAAAACAACAACACTTGTGTAATAATGTACGATAAATATTGTATTTCCATTGAAATATTATTGTTCCATTTATTTTCTTGTTTATATCAAGTATTGAAATAATTTTTCTACACTTTTCCCTCTACCCCTTTCGGCCCGCGCCCTTATACTCTGATATGAATAAAACCACAAGTTCTTTACATTTTTAACATCTCAATATTCATAATATCTTGTGGTAATCTGTTGACGAGAAAACGTGTCGATTTATACCTGCGTACAATCGTCTTAGGCTGATAAAATTGCGTAACTGGCGCCAGTTCTCTCTTCCTCTCTTGAGGTATACATCAACTTGAGATTTTACATGAAAACCACATATTAAATCTCAATTTTATTTCACTCTCTTTGATAATAATTTACATACAAGTATAAAATAATATTAATTAATTAAAATTAATTCCTTCTATTTTTTTGTTTATTTTTCTCCTTTCGCCCATGTCAAAGAAAATAAAATGTAATTGTCTCTCTTGTCATTAAAATAAACGGAACTTTTGTCTCATTCGTTTCTTTTATTCAATACCATTTACCGTTTTTCAAATATTGAAAGAAAAAATTTAAAAAAATAAAAATAAAAATACAAAAGAAGAATAGAGGGTTTGAAATAAAATAAAAAAATGAAAACAAGAGAACGTAAAATGAAAGAACGAAGGACAAGTGAGCGCGGGAAATCGTACGTCTAACACACGCAAACGTACGGTCATACAACTCGAATTTAATCGAGCGAAACTATCGCGTGTTAAATAGTTCAACTATATTGAAATAATAATAAACAAAAAAAAAAATTTAGATAATAAAATAAGAAAACATAGAGAAGAAAAATTTCTAAACTATTGAGATAATATTAATAACAATACAAATGAAAGAAAATGAGAAATAAATATAAATAAATCAATCAATAAGAACGAATGAATGTTATTTTGAAAAATAAGAAAAAACTAATTAATCTTTTGAATTTGAGAATATTTAATTTTAAATACCTATTTAAATATATTAAAATTACATCACATGGACACAATAATTAGGACAAATTTTATCAACATAAAAATATTTAATTTTTACACTTGACTTAAACCAATTCAGTGCATAAACATTTTACACAGATATACAGAAATGACATTTGCTCAATACACAAAACCGAAATAATTAAAATACTGAATTACGTCTGCAGACATACATAAATACACATTAACGTACACACGTAATGAATTTTTAAGCTCATTACCATTCAAATTATCCTACCACATTTCAATTTAAATAATAAAAATTATCAGAAAAATGTCACTATAATATATTAACTCAATGAGTACAAAAAAAAATATATACATATATATATTTATTCGTTAAAAGATTGAATTATATTAAATTTTATTTTTATTAAATTTTGTTATTATTATTAATGTTTCATTCATTTATTAGATTGTAAATTGATAATCGGAAATATAATCGAAAAATATAGAATTTATAGATAATAATTATTATGCGTTCCAATAAATAGAGCAGACTATGTTAAAAATACTTCAATACAATAGATACTAGTGTTTATATGCATCAATATTATATCTAAAATATATATAATGTAACATAATAATTTAAGAATAAATAAAAAAAAAAATGTTGTAATATAAAAATAAAATCATAAATTTAACAAACTTTATCTTTGTGATTTTAATATAAACATAAATATGTACTTTTGTGTATATATTTTTTATAAATACAATCATTGAGATGATAATTAGAATTAGCAAGAATAGTTGTTTGTATAGACAAAGCTATAAAGTAGTCATCTTGAATATAATGCATGAAATTGTATTAATCTGATGATATAATGCGGATATAATGCGCTAATGCGCAGCCGCATGCGTTCGGCTCATGTTGATGTTCTACAAATTCAGATATTCAATAATTCCAAGAGAACCAATATATATATATATATATGTAACTATAAATTTCACCCTTTTAATAATTAATTTAAAAATGTATAAAATGACATTCATTTCCATGACTTATGGTATTATTTCTCACAATAATTAATTATCATCATCAGAAAAATTCTTTTACAAAATAACTGTGAAACTTTTCACTTGGAATAACTTTAAATATTTTCAATGTATTATCTATAGAATTAATTTGAGGGAATATTTATTATTTCTTTTGTTTATACAAAAAAATTATAATTGTATAGTGATATGTGCTATGCGAACGTCTAATAAAAGAAGAAAAGTAGTCATTTAGATAATAAATCAGAGCTAACTATAAGAAGGAATCACTTCGGTACACACACCATTCATTTGTTATCTATTACGAAAATAAAAAAAAATAAAAAGAAAGAAAGAAAGAGATTGAGATGAGGAGGAAAAAGAAGGTGAAGAAGAAGGTGAAGAAGAAGGTGAAGAAGAAGAAGAACAAGAAGAAGAATGGATGATAGTTAAAAGACATTTGCCAAGGGCACAATGGCCACGGTAAACAAATGGCAAGTACCAACATCCACCACTACTTTAAACGAAAAGCTTCAACTTGTACGTGCTTTCTAACCTTTCAAATCCCACCCTTGTGTAACCCCTGTACAGAAGCACAAGAACGTAGCAACAACCCATCAACCCTCTATTTCCAGATGTCAGGTTCACTCTTACCTTTCTCACAATATATCCCAAAAAAAATTTCTCTGCCTTTTTCAACCGCATTTATTTTTCCACAATTTTCAACGATAAAAAGAAGAAGAAAAAAAAATGCATGTTTTGCATTATATATATATAAAAATGAAACTGAAATAAAATAACATTTTTTGATAATTAATTTTTTTTCTTTACTCTTACGCAATTTATGAAATTCATTCTATTTTTATTAACTAAAACAAAAAAAAAATTTTTTTTTTCTTGTTTTTAATTTCACAAGATATTCAAATGATGAAATTGAATTTGCGTAAGTTGAATACGTGAAATGAAGAAGAACAAAAAATTTTTTGTTATACTTTGTATCATGAAAGAGAAATATTTTATAAATTTATAGATATAATGTTGTATTAGCCCTTGAGGTTAATTATTAATTTACATCGTCCTATATTAAACAGACAAAGTCAAGTTTTGTTCCTAAGGGCAATGTTGAAGCTTCATGCTTAAGATTTACATTAAAACTTTTGAGTGAAGAATATCAAACGTGTCGACGAACAAGGTATATATAGTCGCCAAGGGATTTAAAATCCATATAAGTCCTCTCTCATTTGCTTCTAAAACTTGATAATATCCTGATGTATAGGGCTATCATGTTGCATATCTATACACCGTAGATTATAAAAATAGAGTGTGCATCTTTTTTTTTTTCTTTCTTTTTTTCCTTCTCCGTAAAAATGTGCCAAAAAAAATAAATAAATAAATAAATGAAAAATGGAAATATTCAATACATACATTCAAAATTTTTCACACGTATAATTTTATAATTTTCTTTTGTTTTGTTTATCCAGAATTCATTTGTTAATTTATCACTAAGTTCTATTTTTTTTTTTTTTTTTTTTTTTTTTTTTTTTCAACTACTGATAGTCACGCCCCCACGCATTTAACTGTCAAGCGGGTGCGTGATAGGTAAATTTCATGTTTTATATTATTTATTTTTTTTTTTCCTTATCGAAAATATGGTGATCTATTGCGTGACCCATTTAACTAAATAACAAAATTTCTTGCAGGAATAGCGAAAAAATTATTTTTATTATATTTCATTTATAACACAAATTTTAAAAAGTATTTTTTTTTTGTTTTTTTTTTTTCTTCATAATAAATTATTGAAATAAATGATTATAAAGAAAATGAATATATATGAAGATAAAATCGATTGTGACACAATAATCGCGCATTTATTAATTTGTTTACATTTTCATAATTAAATTTTCGAGGTGGGGTAAAAAAAATACGTGATAATCACACAAACTTATTCCTACGAGAATAAAAAGAAATTAAATATTGGTACACTACCATAATTCCAAAATTACTCAGACAATCATTAAATATAAAATGAAATAAGTAAAAAGGAAAAAAAACCAAAAAAAGTTATTATTTGAAACGATTTTTTTTTCTTAGTTTAATTCGACAATTTTCAATTAATTACCAACTATTTCATGTGCATTTGATAATTAAATTATTTTTCATCAATATACGAACATATAAATCAATACCTTTTGCCATAAAAAATAATCATATTGCATATTTAGAACTGAATACTACATAATCTAATCACATTTTGTTTTTTTTTTTTTTTGTAATTTCGCAATATAAATATGTATGACATAAAGGTATATTTATTTTTCAACTGGTTAACCTCAATTTTTGTAATAAAAAAAAAAAAAAAAAAAAACAACGAAATTGAGAAATCGAGAAATAATTTTTCATGATAAAATAAAATTTATAAATTTTTAGTATGTGCATATATATAAAGATATCAGAACGAATAATGAGACGATAACATTGGTAATGAGAGATGGGCAAGGATGAAGAGGGAAAGTACTGAGCTCGTTGCTACTTACAATACAACTGAGGATAACGAGCGTTCGTGTTTCGAATTCAGTATTAGAACGTGATGCCGTCACTGAGATAGAGGAGAAGAACTCGACGTTGAGCGACGAAGTTATATTCTACCCACACACACACACACACACACATATATATATATATATATTTATTTATAGGGGTATATATACATACGTATGTATATAATCGATCGTGTCCAACATGCGGGAGTGTAATTTCAGACGAAATTTTCTGGAAGTTCAAAAGAGCTGGAGTGGGTGACTGCACAAAATGGGCAAGTGGAGAATGAAACGCATTGATGGCAAGAGTGACAAGTGAAATAAAATGAGAAACAAAACAGAGAAAAATAGAGAAAGTAAATTGCAATGGCAGAAGGAATAAAGAGAGGGGTTAGAAACGTGATCCATATATCTTTCTTCCACTTAATGCTCAACGCCGATTCCAATTAATTCGATAAATCAACTCCTCGCCAATTTACTATTGCATTAGTAATTATCATTACGATTAAAATTACAATACGTCACTATATCATTATTAATATAAATATATATGAATAAATAATCAAGATGTTTTTTTTTTTCTCGATAAAAATTATCATATAATTTTTTATTATTTTTTTATTTTTTATTTTATCAAGCATTACGTACGTACATTCAAAATTAAGAATGAAAATAAACATAAGAAATTGGACCTTTTTATTAGTTACAAGAATATTTTTATAGTATAAAAAGTTTCGATAAAAAAAAATTTTTGTGAATGAGATTTCATAAAAAAACAAAACAAGAAAAAAAAAATTTTCACTGAACATTTATCGCTCTTGTCACGTCAATAACTATGAGAGAGAAGAAAAAAAAAAAAAAAATCGAGAAGAAAAGAGGAATGGGAAAAAAGTATTTAATGAGGCTTTTATATGTACTTAAAATGCACAAGACACGACATACATAAGTTTTATATGTACGTACATATATATATAAATGTATTCTTCTTAGTGTTATGTGCGCTGTGCAGCACGCGCCGTAAGCGGACAACAGCCATTTAAATCGAACGTCACATTCTTGAATCGAGTACGTAAGCTTTCGATATAAACGAACGTACGAAGGATCCACACACAGGAAGGGCAAGTCATTCTTTACTCCCGCGTACTCCTCCATCCTCTCTCTTCCTACACATTTTACTTTTTTTTTTTTTTTTTTTGTTTTATTTAATACCACGCCACAGTCAACTAACAAAAAACACTAAAAAAAAAAAAAAATCTCTTTTTACTCCATATATTAATATTTTACAGGCAACAATAGCAATAACAAAACTTCGCTTATTAATTTTTTTTTTTTTTTTTCAACTTCACGATGATAATAATGAAAAAAAAAAAAAAAAAAATTCAATCTCGTTTTTTTTTTCTTTATTATTCATTATATCTAATTCAGTCACAAGATTATGAACAAATAGGGCGCATTAATTTACATATATATGTATAATATTTAAATCTACTCATAAATTGTCTGTATAGTACAAGAGGAAGCTGTGGTAATACTCAACTCTATGGATGAATGATCGAATATTCATGTGCGCGCTCTTCAATGAATAGAACGGAGAACAAAAAAAAAAAGAAAAAAAAAAAAAAATTGTGTGAACAAAAAAATGAAAAAAAAAAAAAAAAAAAAAAAAAATCATGGATAATGACTATGGGTCATGGTGAATAAATTATAGTGAATATTTAAAGTGGAGTGAGAATAATGAAAAATGAAGAGAACAAAAAAAAAAAAAAAAAAAACGATTAATAATAAAAAAAAAATTTAATAATACAAATCAGCGGTATTTTCATTATTCTTTTTTTATTTTATTTTTTGCCATTAATACTATCAACATTACGAATGATTTAATACCGCTATGATACATGGAAATAAAAAAAAATAAATAAATAAATAATGAATACATTGAAATGTTCAAATATAAAAATGAAACGATAAAATATAAAAAACAAAATAATTGAAAATATTAAGAAGTGATGTTGAATAAGAAAAAAAGAAAAAAAAAAAGTAAAAGTGAGAGAAAAAGGGAAAGGGGAAAAAATACGATTGCAATGTATGAAAGCGCGACACAAGTAGCAACAAGAAGTTTCACGGTGGTAGGAGAATATAGAAATGCAGAGGAAGCAGAAATGAGTGAAACGACGAATGTGAGATGGAGAAGAAATAGTAGCGATGACGACAAGCAGTAGCAGAGAAGGAGGGGGGGGGGGGGGAGGCAGAAGAAAAAGAGGAGGAGAAGGTCGAATGGGGAAGCGCGATGTTGGAATACGAGGGAATACGAATGAGAAGACTCAAGCGGTATGTATAGAATGCATCCGGGCGCACCTGCTTCAACGCATCAACGTGATCTTAAAAGTATCGGGTATGATGAGTTTACTTTATATCATATTAACCACTCAAACTTGAACATACATATATAAACATCCTATCATAAAAAAAAAATATCGACTTCAATCCAGAAAGGAAAAAATAAAAAATAAATCATCATCAATAAATACAGTGAAAAAATTTCATTGTTACTCCATTTGTTGTTGTTGTTGTTGTTTTTTTTTTTTTTTTTCTTTCTCTTGATCCAACTCTCCATTCACATCTCAAGTGTCCACAAAAAATAAACCCAAAAAAATACCTGTAATAAAAATCGTCTAGCCACATAGTTGTCCAAGTATCGGTCATAACATAAACCTCTTAACAATTTCATTGTTATTGTTTTTTTTTTTTTTTTTTTTTTTTTTTTTCTCCATACTTCAAGCGAATTACAGTGTATTATTACAATTTTCATACTTTACTCAATTTGTTATTATTATTATTATTATTATTATTATTATTATTATTATTTGTTTTTATTTATAGTAATAAAAAGAAATAAATAATTTTTATTTATCGTTGAACTTAAAAGTAGAAATTTAATTCGCAACACACCACCCTCATTAATGTCATACTACATGTCACCATCTGTAAAACTCAATAGGCCACGTAATATACATATATATAATAAAAAAATAATAATAATAATTATAAATAAAATAACTATTTATGATTAAAATGTATAATGAAAACGTGTAAAAATTACGCTGTTGATTGCTGCGAAGTAAATACAATAAAGAGAAAAAAAAAAAAAAATTGTGATGAAAAAAAAAAATTTATATACAAGTGTGTCACAGAGTCATATATATAATTGTCATGGCAATAAAAATAATAATAATAATAATAATAATAATAAAGAGTGATAATTGAATGTATCTTTACACATAGAAATCAAATAAGAATACGCCGATAATTTAATGTCATTTTAATTATGAAAATTAATGTCGTTGTATATGTATGAATGTGTAATAGATGGTTAATCAATAATCATTACATATTTATGCAAAATAGAATTTAACTGCTATAAACTATGACACAACAATATACACATATACATATATATGCAAGTACAACTATGATATATATACATAGGTAGAAAATAATATACTGAAACAAATCTGTTGATATTTTAATTGATAAGAGAAAAAAAAAAAAAAAAAAAAAAAATCATAACGATACGAATAATAATTTTGATTTTTATATTATTTTGATTCACCAATTTTTTTCTCAAAGGTAAATTCAATCATACATCTACGTAAATCATATCATTTAATCCAGTACGTAGTAATGAGTGTATCACATATTCATCTGTACGATACTTCATAGTAAATCTGTCTCACGATTATCAAACGACACACTTACTGATAAACGATATTAAATGCATGATAAGCAATATCATATAAATAAAAAAAATTCTATGCATACATATGTATATACAGTTAGAAACAAAAAAAAAAAAAAAAAGAAGCAAAAAAAATAAAAAATCCCTCACCCAAATGAATAAATAAATAGAGGATAAAAACAAAATTTTATCTTTAAAAAAAACAAACAAAAAAAAAAAAATTGAGTAAAATTTTTTACAACAGATTCAATGAATTATCATAATTAGAATTATAATTTCAGAGTGACACAGTAAAAAACATTTTTTTTTTAAAAGGAAAAAAAAAAAAAAAATGAATAAATAGAAAGAATTTTAAAAAAATTAAAATTATTTGACCTCAACATTTATATGAGTGTGTTCAACTACAAATCAACGAAGACCACCGATCTCCCTAATGATACGTAATACACATGTATATACGTATATAGATGAGGTCGCTGACGCGTTTACTCGCGCGATCGATATTTTAATTATGTAAATCATAGAATATATTTTATTAAATATTTCTACGTCACCCAACGACTCGTAACCAAAACAAAATTGTTTAGGAAAGAGAGAAAAAGTGTGAGAGGGAGAAGATGTACAGACAAGAAAATGAAAAATTATCCGTAAATTATAAATTTTTTTGACTGTCTCAAATATATTTAATATTATTATTAATTTTAAAAACATTCCCTCCTATTTTGCTATTAAAATATATTGCTTAATTGTAAATAATTAATCACGTACGATAATATTCATTTACGTTGATATAATTAATGGAATTTCTATATTGATAAATGTGTACAAATGAAAAAAATATGAAGAATAAGAAAAGGGAAAAAAAAAAAAAAAAAAAAAAAAACACTTGAATCAATGATAATTAAGTTTTGTTTCAGTACAATAAATAGAGGAAGACAGAATATTTTCTCAGGATTTCTTTGAGTACAGGAAGTTTATTTCTCACCCTCCCTCTCCTACTTTTTCTCCTCTTCATCGTCATTTATTTCATTCTGTTTTTATTTTTTTTTTTTTTTTTTTGTGTTTTCGTCCACACACCCACTCACTGCCGTTCTCAATTGTTAAACGAGCTTTTTATTCCTTTAATATACAGAGAAAATGCGAGTGCAAATGAGATAGAAGTGCGAAGGAAAAAAAAAGAAAGAAATAGCTATGTACAGTGTTATCGAGAAGCTTGACAATCACACTATATGACTTTAATCGCTATGTACTTCTTCAAATACCCGTGATACAATTTATTTTCATTTTTATTTTTTTTTTTATATACTCCATATCGGAATATATTTAATTCAGATTTTTTTTTTCTTTTTTTTTTTTCTCTTCTAATTATTTTATGACTATAAAACGAAGACATTTTTTTTTTTGTTCATATTTTATTTATTTATTTTTTTTTTCTTTCGGTTATCATAAAACAAACTGTTGACAAAATAATTATCAAATCAAAGTGAAGAGAAAAAAAAAAAAAAAAAAAAAAAAAAAACCTGTAAAAAAAATAATGTTTAAATAAAAAAAAATAATAAAATATAGATATACATAAATGATTATTACGGTCTCACTCTCTCGCACTTACCCACACACACACACACACACACACACATATATATACACTCATATACAAATGGACTGTTTTCATAGACGTCTTGAATATGATAAGTTCTACGGGTCGTTGATATCAAACTTCATATTTTCTTGGGATAACGTCATTCCCTCCTACTTTTTATTATTTTTCGTTTCACTTCATTCCTCTCTATTTACATCTATCGTCTCTTCGTTAGTGTCATTTTTTCACTCTCAAACTCGCATTGCCATTACTCAACACCATCGCGTTCATCACCAACAATATTTTGGTACCTTCTCATTCGTTTGGAGAAATAAAATGAAGTTAAAGAAAAAAAAAAAAAAAAAAAAATTTTCAGAGAATGAGAGATGAAAAAAATGAATATATGAACAAACAAATAAAAAAATTAAAGCTGACAAGTTGTAGCAGTGCACACTGGCGATAATTATTGACAAATGCGACACTAATTAATACATTCTGTCGTGTGGCAATAGAAATTATGTACATAACATACAAAACAATAATGTAATTATTCAACGAATAAATTTTTTCATTATTTTTATTAATTTAATTCACTCTCAACTATAATTATAAATGAGACGAATAATATAAGAAATTAGTCTTTATTCTGTTATCAAAATTGAAAAAAAAAAATTTCATAATAAAAAAAAAAATTTCATAATAAAAAAAAAATTTTTTTTCAATTCAATCAAATTGTTCCATTGGAAAATTTCACTAATACGATTATCAGATTTAATTGCCGTGAAAATTGTGAGGAAAAAAAAAAAAAAATAATAATAATAATAATAATAATAATAATAAACGATGAACGAATTGAAGTGAATCCCGCGCGCGAAAAAGAGTTTATCGATGGGGGTTATCATACGACATTTGTAGTGTGGAACAATTGCATTATGTATAAAATGTATAATTCTACATGTATTCTTTTTTTTTTTTTTTTTTTCCTACTATTTTCGTTTTTGCATTATTTTATATGTTGTATTTTTTTTTTCTCGTCTTCTATGTGTATCGATGTATATAAAACACTCGACCCTTTACGTTTATATAAACAAGTATATCAATAAAATATCGATAAATTCAAAAAAATAATGAGAAAAAAAAGGGGGGAGGAGGAGGAGGAGGAGGAGGAGAGTCATCATATTACCATTTCTCTGATTTCTGCCGCAAGAAAAAAAAAAACATTGAATAAAATAAAATAATTGCTTTCCACTCAACCGCAATCTGTCGCTACGATTATTCACTGCACTATAATATATATATGTATGTATGTATATATATATATATATATCGATACTATGAAATGTTTATGAGTAATAGAGTACTATAATTTTAATATAATACATCGCGTCATCCAACCGCAACGCGACAAGCGTATCTATAACTTCTAACAAATATTTTCCATTGCATTTGTTGTATATACGAAAAGAACAAATTATATTCATTAAGGTAATTGTTAAGAGATAAATAAAAATTATTATGTTATTATTTGTTGTTGTTTTTATTTTCTTTTTTTTTTTTTTCTTGCTTATAAATAAATTTATTTGTTCATAAATGATTTTTTTTTTTTTTTAATTTCACTTTCCTTTTTTTCCCCCGTATTTTTTTCACTTTATCATTTTTCTTTTTTTCAAATTAATTATGTTCATTAAAAAATTCAAAAATCTTCTCATGAACAATTAATTATACCTTATAATACGTATATACGTATATGCGTATATGCATGTGTGTACATACATTTATGTCTATATCTGAATATATAAATGTATATGTATCTTGAGGCTAAATAATAATTTACATGTGATGACCGAACGTGAATAATATGTTCGGACGTTTCTCGTCGTAATAAACATGCGAACGGAAAGATGAAGAAAAAGAATAAATACTTGAGAGTTGAATAAGGAAAGAATGAGAGGGAGAATATAACATCGACACGCACGACAGGCTAATAATCCCGATTTGCAAATTCGTCTGGTAGATCAATGAAAGAACAAGAAATTCAGAAAACAAAAAAATAATTATAATAAATAAATAAATAAATAAATAAATAAATGAATAAATAAATGAATAAATAAATGGATGAACGATAAGAAAAAAAAAAAAAAATTCAAAGCAAAAAAATAAATGGAGAATACAGAGTAGAAATATAAAAAAAATTTACGAATTCTTCTGACAAAAATTATGAGAGAAAGAAGAAAAAAACACGGCATTACCAATAACAAAAATTTCATTCTCCACCTGCTCGCAAAATCATCCCCATGTGCAATTTTCTCAAATTATTATCTGTATACAGGCACATACACACGTCTGAACACCAAATCCATTATTATTATTATAATTATTTTTTAAACCGGCACTGGATGGAATTGCTTTCTGAAAATCATTTGGTACTTTAAATGGTAAAAATATATTATACGACGATTGTTATTACTTGAAAATTATCCCAGTTATATATATACATACATATGGTACATATATACATACATATCCATTAAATTGCGATCACGTCAAAAATTGTATTTAGATTTATTTCTTTTTTTTTTTTCTTTCATTTCAACCCCAATCGTTTGGCCCACCTCATTATTACAAAAAAAAAAAATGTTTCAGTCAAATAAAAATGATTTCACTCACCTTCGAGAACACAGACGATAATAAGATTGAATAAATCATTCAAATCCTGGAGGACATTATATTGTGAATTTTCTTTTTTCTTGATGTTCCATCACTATCAGCACTTCCGTTTTGTCTATTTCATTTCCGCACAACACCAAGTCACGATAATAAACAGCGCACTGCATAACGAAGAAAAACCCAAATATATATACATAAACTGTATAAATAAATAAATTTAATGTAAATAAAAACTACAACAACAAGCAATAAAAATGATATACTTTGTATTTTATTTTATTTTTTTTTTTTTTGTTTTCACTTATATGTGTACGAATTTTTTGTTTATGTTGTCTACCAGCGATTGAATAATATTTTATTACATTTTATTTTCATTTTTCGTTTTTTTTTTGTTTTTCTTTTTTTCTTGCTCACCTTTATTTCTTTATAAAACTCTTTGATTCATTGACTTTTTCAAGTTAATACAAGAAAGAGGAGGATTGAAAGAAAATAACGAGAAAAATAGATTTGACGATGGTTTCGAAAGAAAAAAAAAAAAAAAAAAAAAAAATTAAACGACGAAAATTAGAAAGGCACAAGAGTAATCGAAAGGAAAAAAAAATCGAGTTAGACAGGAAACTTAGTGAAACGAGAATTCACCACGCAAGAATAATAAAATCAATGAGGAGAGGAGGAGGAGGAGGAAGATAAATAAAATATATGTACATATGTAAATATGAAATAAATAGAAAAAAAATAATAACAAACTTTACAGTTCATAATTCCATTTGAGAGAAAAAAAAATTTTTTGTTCAAAATTAAAAAACGCACAATTAACAATATCAACACCGGATATTTCAAATCAACACACAAATAAAATCACAATTATAACCAAAATAATAAAAAGTTGAATTGGAAAAAAAAAAAAAAAAAAAAAAAAACTAAATAAAAATAAAAACAATTTCTTCTACACTTGATATACGTATTGAATTTTACGTAATATATATAAATAAATAAAAAATATTATACATTTATTTATGTATGGTTTGGTCGTCAAATGGTTAACCAACTTTAGTTGAATAACATTTTAACGAATGGCACACAACGCGTCACGGGAGAGTCAATGAAAGAGAGAAATAAGAAATACGTCAATATATTTTTACCACTTACAATACAGTACGCATGAAGTAACTCTCTTATCTACCGTTTTATTTATTTTCCTCTTCACAAACATGTACATACATATATATATATATATACATATATATAGATATATACGTATTATTTATATATCATATATATATATATATATATATACATTTATTTTGTACGAGAAAGATACTGTCACACAAAACACAAATATACACGATGAAATTACTATATTTATATCTATTAAACGTATTATTGTTATTAATATTTTTCTTCAATTTAAGAGAATAAATTGACGCGTCTGAGTTCTCAACGTTTACGAATAAAAAAAAAATAATAATAACAAACCGCCCAAAGATATGATTCTCTTGTCGATGTTACTGCTTAAGAACCAAGCAGACACTGACCCCACGAGACGCGGGAGACGGAGGCGATCAACGAGTCCGTGCGCAACGACGACGGAATAAACCTGGGATTCGTGCAGGCGCACAAGTGCGAGTGAGAGAGTCGCGAGATCGTAGACACGACGCGTACACACAAACATATACACACTGAGGAGACACGATTGTTGCGATCGAGACACATACACACACTACACTAGTGTGAGCCTACTGGGGATTGGCGAGTATAGGTTGGCAATGGTAGGGAGATGAACGTTAGTAAAGTAGTGGGGGGACTGAAGCCAATGAGCGCGAGAGACTACGTGAGCGTATGTGAGTATGAGAGAGAGAGAGAGAGAGAGAGAGGGAGGGAGTGTGAGAAGGCAATTGTGAAAAAGCGATCGAGGGAGGAAAAGAGAGAAATAGAAGCGGGAAGACCGGAGCGACTGGCCCTCGATTTATTTTCTCTTTTTATTTCTCAAACTCTCATTCAATTCTTTCACTCACTTTATTAAAAATACAAATAATAAAAATAAAAGTGTATGAAAAAAAAAATTAAAAAAAATAAAAAAAAAAAAAAGAATAAAAATTCAAGTATAAATTTAAAATTATTGCGAGTGATGGATAAAAAATTGCACATTCATTTATTTACATTGAATAAAAAAAATGATTTTTCACAACTCGAGCGTGGTAATGTCAAGCTCCCTCGTCGCGACGGCACTAAACTAGTAGTTCGGTTTATGTCGGGTAAACTCGGCCCACCGTCGTGAAATAACAATGACACAACTATAATATAACACAGCAGACTTGAGGGTTTAAACTTGCACCACCACCACCACCACCATCACCACCTTCGCAACCACTGCCGCGCGTAATATCTTTTCCTACCCTTTTCTACCCAAACAGTGTCTCATATTTTCTCCCTCTTTTTTTTTCTTCTCCCCCACCACTACCTGCTACAAGAGAACTATCTACGCACGTGCCACGCTCGCTCGATTTAACTGAGCTTGCGCCAATTTTCACGTCTCAAGTCTTTATTATTTGCTTTATTCCCCTACTGCATTTGTTCTCCACGTCTGTCCATCTTAAAATTCAAAACAAAAACACTACACTCGACATTACATAATATAAAACAGTGGCACAAACATATCCGACTATACACTGACTTGACTTATACAAAAAAAAAAAAAAATCAACTTCTAAAATATAATAAAATCCGTAATTAAGAAAAAAAATTTTTTTTTTTTTTTTTTTTTTTTTTTTTCAATTTTCCTGTTACGTGAACGTAGTTATTTGCATTTATATATTCCATAGTGACTTTATATGCTACGGAATGCATTAATATATACGGATATTCAGTACAATACATATATATATATATATACTATATGTAATTAGACGTTGTTGAGTATATACCTTTATCACTGGTATCGTACGCGATGACCACTACAGGGCATGACACAGCTATAAAAGCAATTCCATTACGCAAGATACAGAATATGACATACGAATATGGAAGAGACGCAGGGTGAAAATAAACAAACAAACAAAAAAAAAAGCAAAAGAGCTTTGGCGTCACGCTATTCTCTCAGGATACATACATATGTATGTATACACGTATGTGCTTTCATCTCATTTTCTCCCCTATACACTTTGTGGTATTCAGGGTATTCTTATTGAAATAATAATCTCCGCTACATTGCTTGTCAGCTGTTTTTCTGTACATAATCAATATATCACTACATCGACATTTCATTCTAACTATATAAATTAAATTTTTTTATTTTTTTTTATTTTATTTATTATTATATATATTTTTTTTTTTTCCAGTGAAATGGAATTAATATTTCACAATTGAAAATTATCAATAATTATTTTCAACTCAATTATAGAATATAATAGTAATTTAGGGGGAGAAGAAGAGGGAGAGGGAGAGAGGGGAGGAGACAGTAATTACAATGATAAATGATACGCGTTAAAAATAGACATTTTGGAGTTAAACCATCATCGCAGTATTGATTTAATTATATATACTACAATTGAAAAACTATTAAGAGTAATTATTATGAGATTATTATGAAGATGTTTATACGCTCACTGTACACTGTGTGCACACTCACCCACATTATGTAAATTAAATTTATTGATTATTGTACATGTATATATAAATACAGTTGTACTATGTGCAACCAAGTGATTGTGTTAAAACTTGTTGCACATTTATAAAGGCACAGGAGTAAAAGGAAAATAAATAGATAGATAGATAGATAGAAAGATAATGAAGAAAATACATGTGTACAATAATTTTAGTATAACAAAGAAAATCGAATTACGACTCGCCCACCCATTTCACTCGATGCTTCAATGCACAAATGCCTCTAAAAGAGAGAATAGAAGTGAATAAAAGAAATAAAAAACTGGGAAAGGGCGTTGGAAATACCGTAGTTATAAAAACGATTTCATTTTCAATGGATATATATGTAGAGACAGTTTAAGACAAAAATTTTCCACCCATTCAGAATGCGAATTGTTATTCTGGGTAAACTATTATTGTAGTATGAATATTCAACTTGCCATTAAAACGCTCAAAGTGTTCAAAACATTCTACCATATATATATATATAAATATATATTTTTTTATTATACATTTTTTATTTTCATAGACACTTTTTTTTATTTCGAATAATAATGAATATATTTAAAAAGATAAAAATAAAAATTATTAAAATAAAATTCCCGTTAAAAAATATAAATATATATATATATATATAATGAACGATGAGCGATGAAATTACATTCGTGTTTTTTTTTTTTTCAAGTTCATTATATTGTTTGTTATCAATCAATACGAATGATGAAATGTATTTATCTCTAATTTAAATATATCATATGGGTAATGAGATATCAGGGTCAAGGATACGAATGTGAATGTGTGTGCGTGTGTATATATATATATATGCACATAATACAACCTTGCAACTCGATATTTCTCTTGTAAATTTTGTTTTTGAAAACATAATAATGAAATAATAATTATTATCATTTTCATGTTGACAAATATGTATAGAAGTGATACGACATCAAACAAGACACGAGACACCAAATCTAGGGATGTAATACTCTCATTACACTCCCGGCATCTTTATACTTACATATATGAATAAATTTCTTTGCACATTTGATGATAATAATAAGAGAGCGCACGAAAAGATTGTCCTTATGAGAAACACGATCTTTCTTCTACCTTGGGCGCTGTTAAATGACAACAAAAATAAAGTTAAATTATATATAAACGAAAAAAAAAAAAAAAAAGAAAAAAAAATCCGTCATGAGTAATCCATACACCCCCTTACAACTTGAATTTCTCTCTAGTGGGAAATAGTGAAAAGTTTTTTAATTATTATAGTTTAAATTAATTTCTGTCTATCTCACTTTTGGGCTTATACTCGATTATTTTCTTCTTCTCCATTGATTTGATTCAAAAGACGTAGATATATAAAAAATATCATCTAGTGTGTATAATATAAATATTCAATTATAATTTTTACTCAATTTACATTTTATAAAAAAAATTTACTTATTTTTCTCTTTCTGATTCTTCCTATAATAATTTCACAGATTCCATTGATGCCTAGAGAGTAGAATTTAAACAAAGGTGGCGCACCATAGCAGCAGTAGTCGTAAATAAATAAAAACAAAAAAAATTCAAACAATGTCGATCATGCAGTTTTCTCTGGCAGAAGTGAATAACATAAATAAATTAAAAAATTTTGAATATTCAATACTCGCTACGATCTCATCAAAAATCAATGATCTGAAATCCCGTTTTGAATATAAAAAAATATTGTAAAACTTTTCAGAAAAAAAAAAAATATAATAAAACAAACAAAAAACAAAAAAAAAAGGAGAGAGGGGTGAAAGATACAAAGAAAGGGAACGAGAAAAAAAGAAAAAAAAAGTTTGTTGTGAATGATGTCGGAAATGATATTGATCGATAATAACGTAAAATATATAGTTTATAGGCGGATTACGTGCTAGTCTCCGTATACGTATATATGCGCAAATGTTTATATGATATAACGAGAAAAAAAAAAAAAAGAAAAAACTCTGACGTGTGCACAGTGGCCATTAAGGCACATCATAAACCATCAGGTGAACATATCTAGTTCTTCCTCTCTTCCACAGATCTTTATCTACTCTTCATGTTATTAATAAACCAAAAAAAAAAAAAAAAAAAACATAAAAAAAGCGAATAAACAGTAAAGTGGTGCCAGCCATTAACATACATATATGTTATGTATGTGTATGACATAAGTAGCTACTTCGAGATCGACTGCCATTTAAAAATTATTAAAAATTCTATCTCAGTAGTTAATGATAAATGTATATATTCTCGTGAGTGATCACTCTTATATGTGTGTATATATATATATATATGTTTACCTCTCGCGTGCAGCCAATAAGAAAGTTAATAATTGGTTGTCATTTATGAAAATATGCACTCGACAACAAATATATTTTTTTCTCTCATTCACAATTCACTGTTGTATGTCACAAATTGCCGTTCATTACTGCTGTTACATCCCAGTGGCAAACGTGAATAATGAGTAGCTTCTTCCGAACCAATAGTTCTTGCACTTAAAAATAAGCGAAGGTTTGATAACTAATACATTCATAAATTCAATTAAAAAATATTTCAATTTTATAAATATATATAAACAATAAAGTAGCAAAGAAAATTATTTGTTTTTTATTTTATATTTCTTTATTACTTTAATATTGAAGTGATCTTTTTGTTTGTATGTCCTCAAGAATTATTTTGAGTTCTTCATCCTCCAATCGTCCTTCAAGACTTGGGATCAATGCTTTTGCCTCCTCCGGACTTTCTGGACAAAGATTCGCCAATGACGCAAGCTCGAATTTGTGAAGCTTTTTTTGCATCAATAGACTGAAATGTTTGATGAAATAACAATAACATTGAAAAAAATGACGACATATTGATTTGATAATGGGTGATAAGTGAAATAAAGAAAATAATATTTTTAAAAAAATGGAGTGAAAAAATAATATTATATATTTACTTTCTAACAGCTGAAATGACTTCTTTGTTTTTAAATTTACGAAAGCGATCGGTGTAGTTTAAACTCTTCATGAATACTTCAGAAAATTCTTGTTCCTCCTCAGCTGATTCGTTTTGAGCTTTTCTATGTTCCAATAGCATATGCACCTCAGATATCAATAATGTTTCAGCATTCTCAAATTCTGTTGGAAAAAAAAAAAATAATAATAATAATAAATGAATAAATAAATGAATAAATAGATAAATAAATAAATGAATGAATGAATATGTCAAAATAAAAATTATTTTTATTCGATCAATTTCAGAAAAAATATTTATGGGATAAATTTTACTCCTGCGCAAAAATGATGAGGTATATACATTTAATTTTTCCTGTACGGAAATAAAAAATAATTCTAATTTTAAAATGAATTATTGAAAAAAAAAAAAAAAAAAAAGAATTATTTACCTTTTACACCTCATATCACTATGATTTATACACATTGCGAATATTCGTAGAACAAAATAAAAATAAATATATAAAAAAAAATTTCGCTGTTATTTGGATCATCAATTTTATTGAAACATTTATAGCTGATCAACTTGATTTATTAATGTACCCGTGTTGTGCCAAAAAATCGTAAATTTTTCTCGTTTTATTCACATCAATTTTCAATAATAAACGCGCCTGTGCCAATTTCAACGTATTGAATTTTTTATTTTCAGTAATTAATAATTGTTTGAAATCCAAATAACTCTGTGGAACAATTCTCGCATTTGAGCACAAATCGCGTTCATCATCCATAAGTCTTTCATAGCCAGGTAAACCTTTTATTTCCAATGGCGGTGGTGCTTTTCTTTGTGAAATTGATGCATTACCAACTACGTAATTACCATTACTATTCATAAAATTATCAGGTAAAATATTTCGCCAACTGTATTCAATATTATTCATATACAAACGCCTCTCTTTATTATTTTCCTGTTTTAATTTCATCAATTTTTGATACATCGGTACACTGTAGAAATATTTGATTCCATTTTTTCGTAATTCAAAAAGTCGATTTATACAATTTCGTAATTCCCCAGCATGATGTAAACCTTCCATGATATAATCGAATTCCAATCCATTAACTAATTGCATAAATATTAATAATTTTTCTGAAATTGTACGCGTTATTGTTGGTTCGTAACGATTTAACCATGACATTGTTCTTCTAAATGCAATTAAACCATGATCACGAACTATTTTATGTCTCCTCGCGCGTTCCTTCAATCTATTATTGTAACTATCGATAACTGCTGTTTGTAACTTCAATCCTAATTTATAATCAACAATCTTATAATTATTATTAATATCATCATCATCCTCAACACCACCATCATAGTGTTTATTTCTCATAAATTCGTTGTATTTCATTTCGCAAATCAATAGCTCAGCGTGATTATCAAAATTAACTTCAAAATCAGATCGAGCTGGATTATAACCGGCTAATAAACGATTATTTGGTGTATTAATTCCAAATCTTGGTGGCTCCTCTAAATCTTGGAGCCTAAACATATATGGAATGGGTTCACATCCAAATAAACTCGTTCTAGTTTCTTTTATTTTTGGCAAATTCGATAATGTTTGATTATTAATATAATTATTTAAATAGTGTGATTTACATTCATCTGGTGATTTTCCACGCATTCTACGAGCAACATCATACCAATTACCAAAACCACACTCTTGAATACTGTCAAGTAAATCCAATTCTTCACGTGCAGTCCAATTTGATTGTTCAATTAATGGAAATTCATTTTTAATTATAATATAATCATGATCATTTTTATGATCGTTTATTTCACGACCATTTGAAAAACATGATGGACACAATGTTACATTGTAACATGGTGCACATTTAATGTAAGGTTCGCATAATGTTAATTTGCATATACAACAAACCGGGTCTGAGGTGAAAATTTCCTCATCTTGCTCATGATTAACAACAGTTACGCTTGACCAGCAGTCTGAAATTAAGAAAATAATCACCTTAGACTCGGAATAGTTGCGTATATAAATTTTATTTTTCCTACATTAATATTACGTATCATTGAAAAACAAGGGTAAAAAAAAATGTGAGGTTATTTTAGACGCTGTGTCCTACACAACGAACACAAATTTTTCATACATTAAATAATTGATTTTATTTGCTAACCTTTTGGAAATTGTAAATCTGCTGCGTCTTCCTCAATTATTTCCGCATAATTAGCATTCGCCATCATGTAATCTCTTCGTCTAATAGATAAATAATTAAAGAAAATAAATGCAACATGTAAAAAAAACGGCTTCACTGTGCATGAAATTTTTGTTATATGGTGGCAAATAATTACCAACAAACTGTCAGATCGCCACGCCATCACAGACCATACGGAAAAAATATAAAATGGCGCTTAACACACACGCATGCGTATTCAATTAATTTAAATTATATGCGCGCGCTGATGTATTTATATTCATGATGAAAATTGGCGGGACATGAAAAATATTATAGTCACCTTCGCATGATAATCCTTTATATCATGGACAATACAGAGATAATTTCAATCTTACAATTACAATTCCTAATTAGTAACACTTGATATCACGTTATTTATTCATACATATATATATATGTGTATATATATATATATATATATATATATATATATATATATCAATATGTATGTAAATAATTGTTGCCAATTGTAATCGACAGTAGTGTTCATATTCATGGCAATTTATCATGGCGCTCAAATTCAAATCACAAGAATATACATACATTTGTGTACACATACGTGTTCATGGACAATCTTTTTTTTTCGTATATGGAATGTGTATGTATATGTGAGTGTGAATGACGACAATTTAATACACTACCTGAGACACGAACGACATTGAAACAGTTGAGAAGTGAACGCTCGATTGGCATATGCATGAGATACATTCGCGTTATCTCTAAACGAATCATTTTTTTTTTCAAAATTATCGCGGGAAATACCACGTAACAGACATCGTTTTGAGGTGGTTTTTTTTTTTTTTTTTTTTTTTTTTTTTTTTTTTTTTTTACAATTCAATTAACATACTATCGTTAATTTCTGTGTAAGATACAATACAAAGATACACACGAGTATTAATGGACATATATTAATAAAGAGAAAAATGACGTGCGTAAATATTAAAAAATATATAATGATAATAATCATTTGCAATACAGTGACATGTCAAGTGGATGAATATTATGGATATCCTGGTGGTGTTGGATTTTCAGGTCTCATTGAATCTGTTGACAATGTGAAAATAAAAAATAATAGAAATTCATCTTCTAAAGCGTGTACAAGTTGCCAAACTGCGATATCAGTAAGTATAATATTCATATTCATTATCACAAAATTTATTCTATATATATATTATACCAGAGACCAACTGATTAATTATACAATCGTATTGGATTTACAACAGATTCTTATATACATGTATGTATATATATATATATATATATTATAAAGAAAAGGAAGTATGTATCGTAATTTTTGACGTTCACGAATGGTAAATGAAAGATAAACAAATGTTTGAGATAGACACACATTAGATATAGATAATATTGTACTGTGCATATGTGGATGAGACAAGTTGTGAATATTACTTGTCTTAGAGCGTTTTCCTCGTGCACCTTGGTCGTATCATAGAGTATGGATCCATGTGACTTCGAAGGCCATGAGCACAATAATGTCATGGATAGAACATGTACTGGTAGACCGTATTTAGTACATATATATAAGTATGTGATAGCATGTGTTTCTCCTGCGTATTCTCTATATATAACGCGAATTATGTATAAACTATCATATTAATTCTTATCACGACATATTGACGGACAATGTAAATTTATTAATGACAAGTAAATAGTTGTAAAATATGTGTTCGAAATAAATGTTCAATTATTTTTTAAATCTGTCGATGGAAAATTTTATTATTTGTTCACGTGTTCTTTAAGCGAGTATAATGGAATGTCAAATGAAAGAGTTAAGAAGAAGAAGAAGAGAAAAGAAAAAAAAAAAAATTAAAAATATATTTATAAAGTGGTTTGACTAGTAAAATGTTCAACGCGAATTTCTGTTTCATTCGTTTCGCATTCTTTTAGTATTGTCACCAAAAAAAAAAAAAAAAAAAAAAAAAAAATTATTCTGTCATATAATCCACAAATTTTCAATAGTGAACTAGTTATATATTGTTAGTATGTTCAAGTGTTGAATAATCATATCATATATGATTTATCGTTGGCGCTCGTTTGTTTTTGTGTGTGTGTACGTGTGTGAAGGTGTGAATGAGTGAAATTTATTATCGAGTTAAAAAAAAAAAAAGTTATTCAAAAATATTATAGTCATATTTTTTGTGATTGAAAAAGAAATAAGATTTATTCTAAATGATATTGGAATTGCCCTATGATCAAACGGAGTTTCCTACAATAGATATTATACAGAAAAAATCCAAGGCCTGCATTAAAATTGATATTGATATATAATAATAATAACAATATCAATAACAATAATAATAATAATTATTATTATTATTCGAATCGCAAATGATAAATTTACTTTTAAAACGCAGTGTTGGTAAATGAAATTCTAATTTATTTTATGTGTCGAAACAATTACTCTGTCGATATTTTTTCATACTAGGTATTTGAAAAATCGTGACTCACATTTGCTATCGCAATAATTACGATGTCAGATAATAAAACAAAAAAAAAAAAAAAAAAAAAAAATGTCAATATAAAAATATATGTGAGCGTATACAAAGTGTAACTGCGACATAAAATTGAAAAGAGAAAGTGTATTAACTACGTGCAAGAATTTAATTGGAATTCTTAAACCCATCTGTACTTACGTCAAGTAAAATAAATACAAATATAATTGTGTATGGATATAGTAATTATAAATAATTAAATGACGCATTGCTATGCAGTAGTGAAAAATAAATAGTATGTGAGTGAATAAAAAACGGATATAGTTTTCCGGTTGTGTTAAATTGAGTTAGGAGTGTCAAAGTAATTTCTGTTTGACAATTTCAACTTTTTGCTCTGATAAATGAATTTAATCTACGAATATGTGATATGATAATATATTATCATTTAACATGAAGAAAATGAATTAATATAAACAGAAATAACTTATAATCTATATGCATATATATTTTTCTCTAGACATCACGAAATTTGGAACTTGTGAGGCAATTAAATGAACTCGAGTCATATGAAGATTTTTTCAATTTTCTTGAAAGAACGCCAGGCGAAGGACGGGATAAGCTTGCTGCTGGTAAGTTGTGATATGTCTGTTTTATCAATTGTCAGACATATCGGAAAATATTATTTATTATGCAAATATCTTTCGGCGTACAAAAATAGAAATAGAAATCAAGAGAGAATAGATTTTTTTCTTCTTTCGAATAACACTACTTTCATATTTATAATATTCTTTGAATCCATATATAATATTTCCACATTGTTATCATTAATATCACAGACATTTTGATCTCGTGACTTTTCAATAAAGAAATAAAAAAAAAAAAAATTTCATTATCAATTCTTTTCATTTTAATTTTAGTGTTCGACAGGACAATCAAACAAAAAAAATGATAAATAAAACTAAACTCACGACTAGTCTCAATGACTATAATATATTAAATTGAATGAAGAAAAAAAAAATGGTATCTAACGATATAGTGATGTTAGAGAAAACAAAAAAAAAAAAAACTAATAACTAAAATATTATAGAATAGAAAAATAATTTTTCCGTTTTTTTTTTTACTTTAACAATTTTCAACTAATTATCTGACATATCTTTATTTTCGAATTCGTGCGATAAATTCGATCGACACTTGGTATTACTTTCATATATAATGAGATGGATATTGTAATTAAACATGAAACCACGTGTATCATCAGGACCAGCCAATAACCTCTTTGGACTTTTATCAAATGTTAATTGATGTCTCACATACTTTGGTGTAACCAAGTCATTCATACTTTCATCATCATTATTCATCGGTTTTAATTCCAGGTTTTGTAAAAATTCATTACGTTCATCTAAATGATCGTCATTTTCATCATCATCTGATGAGAAATGAATTTTATTATTACTATGTGGAACTAAATTTTCGCTAAGCTGTCGCAATTCTTTCATACTTTTTAGCTCATTAGGTTTCTTCGATATAACCTCAACTTTATTCTCATCCGTTTTCATTGAAGTTATTGGTGTTGATTGGCGATATAAATCATTGACTATTGAATCAAAATTTTTATTTTTCACTGAATAAGCTATTTGAAGGCGACATAAACGTTTACGAATATCCTTTCGTATTTGTTTTATATTGGAAAATCGTAAAAATTCTATAACACCACATGCTTCAATATATTTCATTGAATTCATTTCGTTATAAATTGGCGGCCCATCACCTTGTCCCAATTCCGTTTGAATACATCCCAATGGTAGTTCAGTAATTTTATCCCTCAGTTGATTTATTTTTTTTTCCATTTCATGAGTATCAGTCGGTCTCATTTGTAATTTCAATGTCATATCATTACCCGAATCACTCAGACCACAAGTAATTTCTTCACAGTCTAAATAATTTAGTCGCTCAATATTTGAAGTTTTGGGCGTTACATTTTGATCACTATCGAGCTTAAGCTTATCAAAATTTAAATTACACTCCATTGCTTTTGATATGGATGATTGATAAATATTTTTATTTTTCACTTCATCATTATACTCAACTTCCATATCATGATTATCTTCGGAGGTGTCATTGTTCGTTGAACATACATCGCCGATTATAAAACCATCAGAAAAACATTGTCTTTTATATTTTATATGATAATTATCGTCATCAACATTTTCATTTCTAATACTGATCAAATTTCCATTATCATGTGTGCCACCAATTGAATAATATTTTCTACTGCAAAAATGAAACAAAAAAAAAAACAAGAAATTTTGGTTTGTCCAACACAAAACAAATTGATATATAAATTAATTCATCTGAAGGAAGTTATTTCACCGCAATGATCGTTGTTTTCGATATCCAATCGTTGTAACGGGATTTATTTCACTAAACATGTGACGTGAACTTATTTTTTTATCTTTCATAAATGCCGCGACACCAACACGACCCTCAATAGTTTGTCCAAACCAATCTAGTACAACATCCTCAGCCAAATGATCCACCAAATCAGGTACGAGACCGTCAGCCAATGCAAAATATCCATTCGCAAATGAAATAGCACATGATAATTCATCAGCCATATTTATTTACCTACACCAACAAAAAAAATAATAGTAATAATGTGATATATTTATTTTTCAGTGAATCATTACATAGTTATTTTTATTTTTTATAGTGCGATATGCACGTGAAAATGAACGATCGGTGAAAAAAACTTTTAGACATGGAAGATGCCAACCAACACTTCAAGTAATCAGCACTTCACAGAACTCGACTCATTCTTTTTATCCATCTTGTGTACGTCTCCTGCGATGCGGCGGATGTTGTAATGATCCTTTGTGGTCATGCCAAGCAATAGAAACAGTTAAGGTATCGATTGAGGTAATGAAAATAACAGTAATATATCATATATAATAATCAAATGTTATATAATATCAGAGACAATTTAATATAAAAAAAATATGATTTTGTTATTTGTCCTTTTCACAGCTTTTCATCCACTCAAACTACAAAAGTTATGAGAATTTTTTGGGTAACCATAATATATTAATGGAGGAACACACAAACTGCCAATGTAAATGTGTAAATTCCCAAAAGGTATGTTCCTACTGATTAATTATTATATTTGTAGACGAAATTAATTAATATTTATAATTCAATTTTCAGGATTGTTTGCCAGAACAGATATTAGATGAAACTTCGTGCAAATGCCAGTGCGCAGCGTCGATTAAGAAAGAATGTGAAAAAGATTTTCCGAGAAAAAATTTTAATTCTGAAACTTGCAAGTGCGAGTGTGCAAAAAATACTCCTTGCAATACACGCCAGCGTATGGATCTCGATACATGCAGGTGTGAAATATTGGAAGAAAAAAAAATAAGGGCATTCCACGTGTGGATTTTTTTAATCACTGGTATTGGGCTATTGGTATTTGGGCACTTTTAATAAATATTCTTAAGTTTCTCACAAATATTTTCAATTAATTAAAATAATCTTCTGTTTTTCTATTTTTCTTTTTTTTTTTTTTTTCTTCATTCATATTTATAAATACTAATCATATACAATTAATGCTTTTCACGTTCTAATGTTGATAAATAATTTCGAATATATATATATATTTTTTTTTTTGTGACTAACCAAATTATTTTTTGTTCAAAAATACGCTAATTATATATTATTCTCTATGCACTCTTGTAAGTTGAACTCAACTGCTCAATTGAATCGAAAAGGAAAATTATAAATTGAATGATAAACATTTTTCAGGTGTGTGTCCTTGGTGAAGGAAAATTCGACTGATGTCAGAGAATCCCCTAGCGAAAACAATACGCATACGCAAAGAGTAATCACCCAAAAACCAATAAATACAGTAGGTATCGCAGATCCGCGAAGAAGACACAAGGATGAACCATAGTTGATAAGATTGCAATGAATCCATAGCTACATCATCACCCCTCCCCACGTTATTCTTTTATTTATATATGTGTGTTTATATTCATATATTCACTGCAACAGATATTGTAAATTAATGAGCTATAAGCAAATTCCATGTACTTACTACATTTATAAGTTACATTATGATCAAATCATTATTATTTAAAAAAATAGCAAACTCATTAATCAAATTTGTTGATTTCATTGGTTGGTAAGAAAAAAAGAGAAAAAAAAAACGTTTCTTTTCACCTTCATCTGCGAGGTTATGCCTATCATATGATAAAATAAAAATTAGTCACTCAAAATATTGAATGTAATTCAAAAAAAAAATTTTTTCTTTTTTTTTTTTTCTTTCAATTTCTATCGCAATTTTATTTATTAAACACACGTTATATCAATACTTGTAATGCTAACCTTATCGAAATCAATGATGCAACGCCGATATTTCTATGTCTCTCTGTCAATTATATCAGTACAACTATCCGAGTTCACTAAATTCATACGTTTTGTCTTTATTCCCTGAAGATAGGCGACAACAAGTTTGTTCACTTTCAATAACGCTGCGTGACTTTCACCAATAGATTTGATTGTGCCTGCTAAATTTTCTGTAAACAAAAGATGATCAAATATTTTTTTGTTATTGTATTTGAATGTAGTGTATACAGTCAATATTTCGTTAATAACCTCAATGTTACACTCAAGAAAGTACCAATTATTTCATCAATTTACGTAATATTTATTAAATATAAAAATTTATATAATTATTTATTATAAATTTAGTGCAATAGTATTTTCAAATATCTCTTGACTAAGTATTTTATCGTAATTATAATATTATGTACTCTCATTCTACTCACCAATAGATGTTGCGATGTCTTCGATATGCGACTCACTTGTAACTTTCTGTCGTTTATTTGCTTGTTGCATTGTCCTGTAATTCTCTAGTGGAAATAATTCACGACAATATTGATAATTATTGCAATTACTGTAATAATATTAATTCACTGTTGATTTAATCATAAATATTTTTGTTTAAAAAATTATTGTTATACTGGGTTTTTTAGACATTTATGATACAACTTGTCGATGAATTGGCGGGAAAATTATTCCATGTATTCTATAGTGCAGCCATTTTTATTGAAACGCGCGAAAGTTCAAATGTATTGCAAACTAATGTAGTTGATCGTCTCATTCTAAGATGACGCCTGAATGCTTTTTAAGTATCAAACTTTATATATTCATATAAGGATCGTACATACAGCTTACATTTATCCAAAACTCGTCCTCCAAGTCATTTTTTTTTTTTTTTCTTGTACATAATTTTTGATATAATTACACAAATAACAGTAATCATAGTGGTATTTCACACATATTAACTTTGCCATATTATATAATTTTATATACAATTATGTATCAGAAAATTATATTCATTTTTCGTTTTGTTTTGTTTTGTTTTATTTTGTTTTGTTTTTTTTTTTTCACTTTTAATAAATTGTGTATGGAAAATATTCACAACGCAATGAGTAATAAAAAAAATTGTTTTTTAATTAATTAAACATTTAATATTTTCAATATATTACATACAATTATAAATAGATTTATTCACAAATTTAAAAAAAAACCACGATTTTATTTGTATACGTCGAGAAATAATATAAAATAAATAAATCAAATTCACGCGCGCACGAATCCAACTAAATGCTAATTTATAAGACTGTACCTATATCAGAACATTTCCTTTTCCACATTCCCCCTTAAAAATTTCACGTAAGTCGTTCGTAGCCTCTCTTCTCTTCGTAGAACGATAATTTGACCGAATTACAATGATTATTGGTTCGAAAGCGATAACGATCGCTCCGATCCGGTCGTCGTCTCCCTTCCCGATGCCATCTTTGTCCCTTTTTTTTTTTTTTTCTTCTTCTGTTTTTCTTTTTTTTTCTGCTTATTTAACTGTCCTTTCTCTCTACACATTGGCTAATTCAGGTTTTATCTTGGCTGTTGTGGGACTTGCGCCGTGACACGGTAGAATAGAGAGTGGGATCAGTCTCAAACCATTCGAGTGGGGAAACCGCGCACACAAACTCGGGCCCCTGGGGTCTTCATCTCCTCTCTCTTTCTATTTTTTACTTATTTACGCGTGATCCCTGCTATTTATAAACGTGTTGAGGTTCTACGGAAGCCGTGCGCAATTTTTATGGCCACGCGGATCCCATTCGATCAATTTTTCTTTATACAAAAGAGAGACGCAGTTTTGTATTTACAGGGAATATCAAAAGATAATAGTCTTTGGTACTTATTTCGAAAATTACCCGAAAATATATATATATATATATACAAACTTTTATTCACATATGTATTCGCATGTACGAATTCACGTTTATCTCATTCTCACTGACCTCCCGACGTTATTTATATTCCACAAAATTTCTTTCTTTTATTTTTCTTATTTCTCTCGAAGTCGTTGAGAATAATTGATTCACCATGAATATTTTTGGTGGTTCAAGTGCAACAACCTCGTTCGTTTAAAATGGCGAGACATCATACATATACGATCACATTGGATTTATCGACAAACACGATCTTATCCAGAAAAAGAACTCACTTTCAAGGTGACACAATAAAAGAAAGGATGAAGATGATTATTTTATTTATTTATTTATTATTGTTATCATTTTTTTTTTCTCTTCTCTTATTCCCATCCACATTTCTTTCGACTTATAATTTGTATACATTCGAGTAATTTTATAGTACATCCCGTGGCTGTTTTTTTTTCATATATTCCTGAGAATTGTATCGCTCCAATGATCCTTGTCATTTATCTCATTTTTATTATTTGTTATTTATTATTATTATTATTATTATTGTTTTTTTTTGTCTGATTGAACAGACGACGTTTGGAAACTTTTTGAATTTATAATCCATGCAAATTCAAACTGACACCCCATAACATTCTTTAGTTTGCGGTCCACCGAGCTGTCAACCTTTATAGCTTTAATTTATTTTTTTTTTAATTCCCAATACGTGTGTTCACTAATAATACAATTATAAATGAATAATTTAAATAGGGAAATTTTTTTGAAATTAATCTACCATTAAATTATTTATCCTTCCATTCAATTTTTGTTTTTGTTTTGTTTTTTTTTTTTTTTCTCTCACTCGATTCTCTCTTTTTATTTTGCCTGATTTTTTTATTTTGTCCAGCTCTCTTTACATATGTGCGCAATAAAAAATAACAAAAAATAAAAATAAAAAAACGAGTGATGAGGCAGGGAGGGAGGGAGGGGAGATCCCTACACAATCTTCTCTATTACAATTCATACATCCATCAATTCATACATATATTGATTCTTTTCTTTTTCTGAACAAGCATGAAAATAAATAAAGACATGATAAAAAAAAATTCATTTCCATTAATTTTGAAGAAACTGACCATCTGTCATCGTAAAAAAAATTACTTCAATATGTAAAGGTTAGATATAGTAATAATGATAATAAATAAATAAAAATATGCCGGTGAGTTGAAGATGATGATGATGAGAAAACGCGTAAAACTAGTAGCCATCTCTTGAACGCGTTGGCGCCAGATTTTTTTGCGTCACCCGTTATAATTATCACGGTGGAGTCATTACGTTTGAATTCACCAAAATAAAAACTACCATAATTTGATACTTATACACACACACACACACACATATATATATATATATATATATATTTAATACCTGCTATATTCTTAAAAAATTCTCATTGATGCGTGATAAAGTAGCGTCTGCTGTGCTGCAATTTTCTGCAAAATAAAATTTTATAATGATATTTAAAGGTGTTTTAGCAGCATCACCAAAGTGTAAAATTTATTTTACGATAAAATAATAACATTCACGTAATAACCTGCAATATATACTACATATACACATGAATATATTCATAATTGAGATAAATTAAAATACGAATTTTGAACGGAAAAAAAAAAAAAATTTTTAAAATTGTGAATTTTTTTTTTTTTTGTCTCATTTCAAATAAAAGAGAATAATTAAAATTTGTTTATCCGTATATTGAAATATTAGTTAGTAGAGCACATTGCAGCCTCAAATAGTTACATTTAAATAATAAAAGATGATCATGTATGTGTGACTGTGTGTTAGTTTTCATTGCGTTTCTCACTTCCATTTGTCTTGTCATCGTCATGTGTACAAAGTGAACGAGCGAAGATAGAGAAACGGAGAGAGAGAGAAAGAGAGAGAAAGTTCTGTCTTGAGTTTGCGCGCGTGCGTATTGTGTAAATGTGTTACCCGTATATATTTATGTATGGGCATAAGTGTGTGGATACGTTTGAGATGGTGGTGAAACATCTCCAAGGCCATGTATGATATGAGAAGACGTGGAGAAAGAGAAAAAGAGAAAGATGTGGACGGCAAAACGATGGTGAGTCCGTAACACGGGTAGCCCTCGACTCACAGCTTAAATCGCATTAAAGCCTCGTTGTATTTTTTGTTTCTTTTATCCTCTTTTTTTTTTTTTTTTTTTTTTTTGCCTCTCTCTTGTTCTTTTTCATCTCTCGCGTGTTCTTTTCGTCTCTTTCGCTCGTACGCAGACAAAATTCAGGGGCACACCGGATTATACAGGACACGGTGATGTTTAAGTGCCTCTCCATTATTCTTTTATATGTATATATGTATACACAAATAAATAAATATATATGTACATATTAGTCGACATTATCACTGAGTGAGCATTTTTGAATTCTTGACAAAGTAAAAATATGAGTAAAAAAAAAATTAAATTATTACAGTGGTGGATTATTTTTTAATTTTTATTTTATCGGATTATTTTTAAAAATTGAAAAAAAAAAAAAAAAAAAAAAAAAAATGATGTATTAATGATGAGATAGATAGATAGATAGATAGATAGAAAGAGCAACGGAATAAATAAGTCAGTGGGAACCGAGAGGAGTGAGAAGAGAAAGGTAATAAACAAAATATCGACCCATACCTAGAGTAAAAGACGCAGGGGATATATTTCGGGTCGATGCCCTTTGAAGATGTATCTCAAGCCATCTGTGGTGTGTAAATGTATCTATATATATATATATATATGCTTACTTTGAGCTGACTTGTATTTTCTTCGCGATATATTTTTTTCTTCAATCCACACGTGTCTATGTATAGATTAAAAAAAAAAAAAATTAATACATTTCGAATATTTTTTACATGAAATAATAATAATAATAATAATAATAATAATAATAATAATTCCGTATGATAGAGCATAGTGGGACAACAGATGATTGGCTGTTGCGTATTTAGATTGATTCGATTTTTTGAAATATTCATAGTTTATGTTTCGTAAACTAAAAGAAAAAAAATTCGACGTCACGTAAAGTTATGACGAGGTGTTTTGTTTAGAACTGTTTTTTTTTTTTTTTTTTTCTATTCAGAAACTTCGGTCGGACGAGTGATATTGACACATGATGTGTATATAAAAAAAAAAATGAATAAAAAAAATAAATAAATAAATAAATGAATAAAGGTGATGGTGGAGGAGGTAGTCAAGCAGCGGAGAGTGAGGAAGAAATTGAAGAAACAAAAAAAAAATACATGTGTGTGTGTGTGTGTGTGTGTGTGTGTGTGTGTGTGGGTAGATATATATATGAAAGAGAGAGAGAATGAGTGAGGAGCACAGAAGAAGTAAAAGGGACTGAACTGAAAAGTAAGTAACTGCGGTAGGAAGAGGCAGGAGGGAAGAGTGAGCAAAATGTGGAGATGAAAAGAGCGACGAAACCGGCTATGACGCTCCGTGAGGGCTAAGTCCAAGGGTCCAGCCGGTCAAATGAAACCAAAAGATGAGCAGAAAATAAAGAAAATAAATAAATAAAAAAAAAACAAAGTATAAAACACGGTCAAGACGAGAGCGAGAATTTGTGTATAAGATGATGACGATGTAAATTGTATATATAATAGTAAGATGAAAACACTTATACACGTGAAATATAAATATTTATTATCATTTAGTAAATAAAAGGAGAATAAAATATATATATATATATATATTGGAATTCAATATTATTCATATAAAATTGTTTCATTATACTCATATATATTTTATTTATTATTATATATAATTATTATTTTGAAAATTTTTTTGTTTGAAAAAAGCGAACACGGCGGGCAAAAGTATAAAAAAAATATAAACAATAAAATGAAGTTGATAATGACGACGACGACGATGATGATGATGATGATGATGATGATGATGATGATGATGATGATGATGATAATTACAATCACGATCGGGGCTAGCGTGTGCAAAGTACAAAATAAAATATATAAGAAATAATAATAAAAAATAAAAAAATACGAAAAACATTGAAAGAGTGACTTACTCATACACGAGATTGGCGCGTCTTCGGCAGCAGATAAAAAGTCGTAGTGAATTTTGCCGGAGGATGGGGTGCGTTTCGCGGTGGCAAAGAGGACGAAAGAGAGCGAAGTGGTAAAAATACAAAAAAAAATGAAAGGAGAGAAGAGAGAAGAGGAGAAAAAAAAAAAAAGAAACGATGAATGTATAAGTGAGAATAAAAACGGAGATAAAGCAGAAGAAGATGACGATGATGATGATGATTATAATGAGAATGAGAATGAAATAGAATGAAGAAAAAATACGTGATATTAACGGTATCACATAAACATTAATATAAAATTTTGATTTATATTCTATTTTATATTATTATTTTTTTTCTTCTTTATTATATTCTTTATTTGATAAAGAAAAGAAAAACAAAATTTATTTTTACATTTTAGTGATTTATTATTACTATTATTATATTTCTTTTTCTTTCTTTATTTTCAATTAATGAGTATTTATGTGTAAGTAGAGAAAAAAAAAGAAAAGTACTCAAATACATTTATATCAAAAATGATTCATCTCGTCGGATAACAGACGATATATATACGTGGGCATATTAATCGTCTTCCTCTCTGTAGATAAGAAGTAATCGATTAAATTGCATGAACACGCGCGTACATTCATAAGGACGCGTCACTTTTTTTCTCTCGCAAAATTCGACTTTTTATATTACAAACTTTTCGTACTGTTCAAAACACTCACGTACCATTAAATTCAACCAATTCCTCTCTCTATCTCTTACATTTTCCATTTTTCTCTTTTTTTTTTTTCTCTCTTACCCTCTCTCTCTCCTCCTCCTCCTCCTCCTCATAATTCTTCATTTTATTTATTATATATTTTTTTATTTTTCTAAATCAACTAACATATATTTTTACACATCTGTATTTAAATTATTTTTTTTATTTATTTATTTTTTTTTTTGTATTTTTTGTTTATTTGTTTGTCTGTATTTTTTAAGTGTATATATATTTAAATATAAAAGAAATTATTGTGATTTTGATAAATTGATAAATGTGACAGATACATCTAAACAGGAAAAAATATATATATATATATATATATATATATTTTTACTGTTCATATTATGGGATTTACCTTGAGGAAGACGAGAAAAGAGCACACACAGACACAAACAAAAACACTCTAC
Source organism: Dinocampus coccinellae (assembly GCA_963920625.1). Classification (NCBI taxonomy): domain Eukaryota; kingdom Metazoa; phylum Arthropoda; class Insecta; order Hymenoptera; family Braconidae; genus Dinocampus; species Dinocampus coccinellae. Next base: position 10,671,583 of record OY987186.1, read on the forward strand.
CTTACTCATATATATGAAACAAGAAAGAGAAGAGAAGTGTGTACGATGCAGTGACCGGACTTTGAACTCAGTGCGTAGTAAACAACAGGTACATTGCACCCTGTGTAATTCGTAAGTGCTCCCATACAATAACTGAACATATTGAACGTGGGCAAATTTTTCGGGGAGGGGAGAATAAAATAAAAGAAAAGTAAAAAAATAATGTATTACTTTGTATATATAATATTATACACAATGTTTTTCATGACAAATGGTATACGATAACTCATTTGTACATGCAGTTTCTTTCTTGTTGATCTTGACATTCTAATCAATTTTTATTAGACATTCACATATATATATGTAATGATTATATTGGAGATAGATATTTGGGTGAGGGAATGACTTACTCAGGATATATATATTTTTTTTTTTTTATTGTAATGAAGAGAAAAATCGAATTTTTGGATATATATTTATAGGTGTGTGTATATTATAATCGCTGTGTATTTTTGTATCTATAATTTATTTTGGTATCCAAAATATATATATTGTATATAGAGTTTGACTGTTTTTTATAGGCATGAGGGGAACGGGGAATGATAATTATTATTGAGATCACGTGTTGAATATTGGGCACAGATCGATTAGATCGTCGGGCGAATAACTGGTTAAAATTTTTTTTTGTATATTTTAATTTTTGTTCCTCGTTTTTTTTTTTTTTTTTTTTTATATATATATATTGACGAAGTTCATGAATAGTGAAATATATTTTATGTGTATGCATATATATTAGTGAATGTTACATTTCAGTACCCAGGACTTCCATTTATCACTTACACAATAATAAAAAATAAAAAAAATTAGCAAATAAAAAACGTATAAAATACAAATATTCGAAAAATCAACGAAAGAAGGATAGAAATAAAAAAAATAAATAAAAATTAATGACTCGAGCGATTTTTTATATTAAATTATTTTGCTTCATTTGATTGTGAATAATACAGAAAAATCGTGAAATATGATAATTTATTTGAAATTTAAAAATAATTTTTTTCTCTTCTCTTTTTTGTATTTTTTTAATTTTATCGCACCATTAATAAATAAAATTTGAATATTAAATAATATAGTGGATATATATATATATATGTATATACATCAATGACTTTACTTGTGAGTTTACTCAGTCGGCCATTCGTGTGGCCGCCCGTTGGTTATATATTTCTACTATATAATACACAAACGCAGTGGTATATAATGCGCGGATGAAAACACGACTGTGGCGCTTCGTTCAACTAACGTGTGTTCACCGTGATCCGTTTTATCTTGACTCGACGTGAAAGCATCGACGTGAATTTTAGTTCAATAATATACCGCAGTGACGCTTTAAGTTTACTTAATTTTCCTTCAGCCCAATTTATCACAATATACATGTATAATTAATCTTGCATTTGAACTTGTGTATTCATCTGAATGTTCATGCAATTTCGACTAAACTGAATGAAGAAACGGAAAAAAAAAATCGTAACATAATCAAAAGATACATCACAAACATTTTTCATGAATAAAAAGTTTTCTTTTTTTATTATTCATTCGATTTTTTTTTTTTTTTTTCTGTTCAATTCGTATTAATTGTTTTTATCATATAAATAATATAATGATATAAATAAATAAGAATGATAATTTATACCAATTTAATTATGATAAGTGTAAACAAAAAAAAACAAAAAAAATCAAAAAAAATCAAAAAAAATCAAAAAATTCTTGTTCACAATGATATTTCGGCATTTTAATGTTTCCGTTTTTCTTTTATATACATATACATATATATATGTATATATATGTATGTATATACACACATTCTAAAAATAATTGGTTATACTCTCGCGGCGTTGTTGCGCCTTGGCAACAGGAGGCGACCTTTACGTGCATAGAGAAACACACCGCGTTGCGCGTTCGTTCCCGCACTGACTTTTACTCAAGTACATCCCGTTCACTGGCCCAACAACACAATTCCAAAGACCGTGAAACGTAGCGAACAATGGAACAATCTACAATATATAATACCGAAAAAAAAAAAAAGTAATAATAACATCAAATACTAATAATATTAGTAATAATAGGAAAAAACAAATATAATTTTTTTTCGATTTCTCATTTTTTTTTTTCATTTTTTATTTATAAAATATAATACGAGTGCACGTACTTACCAATTCAATTTCCAATTTTAATAATTTTATGAAATTGTATTTATTCAAAATAAGACGCGACTCTGATGCCAATTAATTTTGTATATTTTTTCATGATTTTATACAGTGTTGTCCAAAACTACTCGTTCAATATTCATAAGAATGAGCTTGAAATTGGATTAGTAGTTTAAAAATACTGTATATATATATTGTAATCAACTCATACATATACAAAACACAAATGTGTATGGAGAAAAGGAAAAAAAAAAATAAAAATAGGAAATACCGCAAATGCAACTTTTAACAGTAAAATATATGATACTGACATATTTTGTGTTGATGAGTTTAATATATATATTTTAACCACAATATATTATTATTATTATTACTATATTCTCTTTTCCTACTCATCAATCTTTCGTGAAGTTCAAACGTCCGTCAAACACTTATCATATTTTATCGAAATTTTTTTTTCTTTCCTGTATTCCTTTATTTTATATATGTAAAAATTAATTTTCCTTTCTTTTCTCTCATTTTATAGTAAAAATTTTTTTGTTTTTTCATCAACCCGTGTGGAAGGATATATCGGATTTTTGTTTGGTTTCCTCTTCCGATGTCTTCAAGTTGACATTTTGAAAATATAGAAGCACGTGCAGGATGTTGGAAGTGGTAGGGGAGATTATATATGTGGAAATTTGATCGCTAAGCTATGAAATTGATCTTACACTCGTATACTCATATCAAAATTAAAAAAAAAAAAAAAAAGTTGGAAATATAAGTGAATTATATTAAATTTGAAATATTCAAAAATATCCCGTTATAATAAACACAATTTTATATTATTTCAATTCACTTTACTCTTTATTTACATTTACTTCAAGGTTAAATTTGACCGTTACAACGTCATAGCCGATCACTGAATTTGTTCAACATATATTATTAAATATAAAAAAAAAAAATATTATGTACATATATATGTATGTGTATAATTTATTTTCAATGTCCTTTATTTATTTATTATTTTTTTTTTTTATTGGGCCGAGTACGCGCGAGTCCAATGTTGTCTGTGTGATTCAGGAGCATCTACTGGTATACGCGCACCTGCTCTGGGCCTAAGTGGACAGTGACGGTAGGGAGAATTGGATCTGAAGTAGAAAAAGACGATTATGAAGAACGAAAGATCCAATACACGTATATAATCAGAATGAACAAAATAATAATAATAATAAATATAAATAAACTAATATAACAACCCGAATACTGTTGCACACAGAGTCTTAATATATATATGCACTTAAAAATCGTCTCTCTTGTATCGTTAATAATTTTCTCTTGTGCACCTGCCGTCACGATTTTACCTCAATGTTGTTTCGATACACTAAGAAAAAATAAATTCAATTCTATGTTACTAATCACACTAAGTATGTCTTATAGTCATATATTTATGTATTTGTGTGTGTATGTTAATTTGTGTCAAGGGAAATACATATAATTTTGCGTGTATTAATTAAATCAGGTGATTATATATATTAGAAATTAATGAACATATGTTGATAATCTTTACATCAATTAAAAATGATAGAGTAGAATTGAGGATGAAAATAATTGAAATACACAAACATTATTTTTAATATTTTTTTAATTTATCAATTTTTTTTTTTTTTTTTTTTTTTTTTTAATTTTTATTCATGAACAATAGCATTTTTCTCTTATGTTATTCCATTATGTTAGTTATTTTAATTAAATTCTCTTATTATTATGATTGTTTGTTTATTTATCATAGCTATTTTGTCGTTTTTTTTTTTTTTCTCTTTTAATTTTATTCAAGATGATGAAACTATTTATTTATATATATAAATATATGTTTTTATTAATTTTTTATTTTCACTACAAAACAATATATGTGTATATGAAAATGAATTGTTGATTGCAGTGGTGGAAAATGGAGGAGATGTCAATTTAAGCTTTTTTTGTTTAATGATTATTTTATTTATCTTTCACTCACCGCAAATTTTCGTTTATATTTGTTGCTTGATGTTAATTATTTTTTTGTTTTTTTCATCATGGCACAAAACAATAATACACTACATACTGACCTATAAACAGATGCACACACACACACACACACACACACATATAAAGAGGACACACACACATGAAATTATTATTTTCCTCCATTCACCGTTTCTCGGTTCGTTTTTTACTGGTTTTATTATTTAATTATTTGTTATTTATGGTATACTATTTAATACCATTTGATCTATATTTTAATCTAAATATTACCCACAAAATAATAATTAATAACTAATTTATTATTACTGAGATCATACTAATACATCACAGGGTTACATCCATAAACAGTTTTTTTTTAATCTTTATTATTTTTCGCTCTCAAGTTTTCACTTTTTTTTTTCTATTCATGATTAATTTGTGTTTAAACGTTTTACGTTAAATTTATTTGAATTATTTAAATAAAATATAATTATTTCAAAGCCAATTGGGACTGACTTGAATTTTTTACGTTTTTTTTAAATTTATTATTATTTGTTTTCTTTTCCCTAATTTATTTGATTTTATCAGTGACTGTCAACTAATTTTAATTTTTCATTTTTGATTTAATTTATATCAATGATTTTTCTTCATTACTCCACACACATTTTAAATTATACTAGTTATATTCACGTCACCATGTTAAATTTTTGAATTCATTTATTTATTTATTTTTATTATAGCTGAAAATTTATGCGTTCAGTGCCCAAAACAGCAGAAACAAAAAAAAAAACCATAAAAACCATATCATACTGACCAAAGTAAAAACAAAAAAATGTTTTCATTACAAAATATACATGTACACACAGACGCACATATATACACGTGAAATATTAAAATTAAAAAAAAAAAGAAAAAAAAAAGCTTGTAACCACCAGTCGTATTTTTTGACTATAATCTCAAAATAAAAATGAGGGTTGAAAGGACAAGGGAATTATGAAAGTTGAATTGAAAAATAAAATATATATATATATATATAGTATTAATATTTTTCTTTTGATGTTTGTGGGATAATGAATCAAACAAAATAATTTATATTTTATTACACGCGTATTGATTTAATTTAGATAATAATTTGTACAAGATTTCAATATTTTGTGCGCGTAATGACTTGATTCACGAAAAATGCATGTATATTTATATTTGTAGAGAACAATGATAAAATGAAATTTAATAATATATTGGAGCCAATCATTTCTTTTTTTTTCTTTTCCTTCATGTACAGCTAAACGAAACACCTCGTGACTCTTCATTTTATTGAGTAATTTTTTTTTTTTCCTCAGCAAAAAATTTTCAGACATAATGACGTGGCAAAAAAAAAAAGTGTCACATGTATTTCTTTTCTTTTTTGTTTTATTCTCAGTTTGTCTATTATCAAGGTACGAATGAAATGAATATTAATAATTAATGAAAAGAAAAAAAAAAAAAAAAAAAAAAAGAAACAAATAAAACAAAGCAAATTGAAGAGATATAAATTTGGCATCGGCTGTACTTTTTTTTTTGTAATTTGCGTACAGGAGATCAATGCTTACAAACTGTTGGGTAACATAGTAAAGATTATTTAAATTGTCTTTATCGAACTGTCATATGAAAATACATATTGATATAATTCAATTGTATTTTTAATTTTTTCTTATTTTTTTTTTTATTTTTTTTAATTTTTTTATTATGTCAATCGATTGGATAAATTATTCTATTAAAAATTTAATGAAAAGGAAGAAAAGGGAAAATGAAAAAGAGAGAGAGAATGGGAGATCCATAAATTTATAAATTCGATAAAGACATCAGTTACAAAATACGTATACGACGCTCCTCTTAATTTACTGTGAATAACAAACTTGAAAATCAATGATATCCCATTTTATTCACTCACAAACACACTCACACATGTTCACATACGCATACACCCCCTCAATTCACTTAATTATTTATTTATTCATTGAATGAATTAATCACCAAATTCTAATTCAAACGCATTGATATGAGAAACAAAAACAAAAAAAAAAAAAGTCAAGTAAATAAGTGAGGAAAGCAAGGAGAGAAAAAATTTACTACTTATATAATATTGTATATAGATTTTGAAAAAAACAAAAAAAAAAAAAATTATTCTCCCACACGAGTCACGAGAGTGAACTAAATGTACACACATAAGTCATCACACGATATAAAACTCTATAATGCCCGTGCCAAACAAAAAAAAAATTAATAATAATAATAATAATAATAATAATAATAATAATAATAATAATGCAAGTAAAAAAATATTCATCGCTTTGTCTTTTTGCTTTTCTTTTTCGAACATACAATAATTAAGCATAAATGTTTGTCGCAATATTTTTTGTTTCTTTTGTTCTTCACAATTAATCCATGATTTTCATCGTATTTCATTCATGTGCATTTATATGTGTGACATTTGGTTGTTTTTTTTTCTTTTTTTTTTTCTTTTTTCCCTTAATTATATATATTACATATATATATATATATATATATATATATAAATTTGCGTCTCAGTGCGGATAAATCTACGTGAATGGCACAGCCAAAGGACATCAATAATTTTTTTTTCTTTCATTCTCTTCGTGACAATCTCGGTTAACTCTTCGCGCGCCAAGACGATTAATTCATTCCTTTTTTTTTTAAATTTATATATATATACGTTTTGTAATTACATTAAGACGCGCCATTTTTTACTTTTTCTTTAATATATTTATCACCGGATGCACTAGGATTATTTATATTTATTATTCAATTATATTGAGTTTCATATATTTCTTATCAATTTCCTTTTTTTTTTTGTTTTGTTTTGTTTTGTTTTTTTTCTTCTTCGTGTATATAGTTTACTCACTGTATTAAATAGTGAGGAATTTAGAATAAAAATATTATTATATAATTATAATTACGGTAAAGTACGAAAAAAGTAGGGAAAAAAAAATATATATATATATATATATATGTATATTTCAGGCTACAATAGTTTTATATGTATATTCGTATATACACATTATATATTTATGTGAATATATATAATATGTATGTGTTGGTATTAGTTGTTTGTTCGCCAACGTCAAAGTGGAAAATATTGAATGAGTAAAAGAAGAACAGGAAAAAAATTAAAAAAAAAAAAGTTGGGAAATTTTTTTTTATATATACACACACATATATATAAGTTCAATGTATATATGTATATATATTTATATTTATATATGAATAAATAGAAGGATTTTTAGCTGCGTATTTGGCCCGCGTTACGTGAAATTTTTTCAGGTGGTTCAACGATGCTCTTCTTCGTGCTACTGTTCAACGTACGTTTGCGGCTCTTCATAAAATCTGCAACAATAATAAAAATTGAATTTAAAAAAAATTACATAACAAAAAAAAAAAAATAATTAATTTATTAATATTTATTCATATTACGTATCTATAAATAAAAATAATGCATATGAATTAATTTTCCAATGTGACATTAATATAAACAATTTTTCATTCTTTCGTCGTATATGCACACATGTACATATTTATATATATAGATAGATGTACGTACACGTTCTCTCTTGTACTTCAAAAACATCTGTCAGGATTTTCCGACCCCCCATGGGACATCCACCCCCCAATATCTCTCTACCTTATGTCACACATTTAATGTCGCACGCGACAGATAAAAACCCATGTATGCACCCCCTTTTCATAAACCCCTATTCACCACGATATCCCCCCCCCCCCCCCCCCCACACACACATGTGCATAGATATTTTTTTTTCTTTTCAAAATGTCACTTACATGTTACGAATATTCTCTCTCCCTCTCCCATTTTTTTAAAATTTATTAATCATCTGCGAATTAATCTTAATCTTGATTCGTTTCTAACACAATTTATTTACCATAAGAAAAAAATGAATAAATAAATAAATAAATAAATAAATGAACAAAATAAAAATTGAAAATATAATTTATTTGAATGAGTGATTAAATCCATGAATTTACTCTTAGATTATTACGGTTCATCTATATATATATTAATATGTTATATTATATATTTTATTTTTTATTTTTGGATAATTTTTATTTTCATCTTGAAGGTCATGACGTTGTCGGCTGTCGTCAACAAGCAACGACGGCGACTACAACGACAATGACGACGAAGACGAAGACGACGATGGTGAGGTTTTGATAATTTATCGTGTACCGAATGAGTGGGCTCATGCAAAACCCACTAAGATACACATATACATAATGTAGTCTCGTATTTGCACACAAACGCGCAAGAGAAACGCTTCGCGAAAGTTGCGGCGGGTCAGGGTGTTAGTTATATATATATATATATATATATGTAAAAATTATATTCATCGCATAGACAAGAGAGAGTTGTATTGAATTACCGATATAACCTGATGACTATCATAGACAAAATAAAAAAATCATTTATACAATTACTTATAATCTATAAAATATAAAAATCAATTGAATAAATAAAAAATATGTGAATTTTTTTTTTTTTTTTTTAAATAAATTCCTTTCGTTTTTGCATCAATTGAAATATATTACAATAAATATATGGGTCATTTTATATACATGTAATATTAATTGAAGACTATAAAAAACCGTTTTCTTCGGTAAAAAGAATTCAGTAAATATGCGGGTTTTTCAGTAGTTCATATGAAACAAAAGAAAAGAATAAAAAAAATAAAAGAAAAAAAAAAAAAAAGCAAACTCATTCATTCCAACATGAACGCAAAGATAGTGCGAAAAAAAAAAAAAAAAATTCACTCAATAGAAATGGATAATATCAATGACATTAAATTCAAACTCGTGGATTTTAAATGGCAGAGTACACATCCGTGTAAAATCCCCTTAGTATTCTGCCAGAGGGGTCGGAACGAGTGAAAGGGACAAAATAGAGGGGAAAAAAATGAACATAATAATGCGCCATCTCATCATACACAGCTGATACCCCCATGTGTACGTGAAACTGGCACCATGCGCGCGTTATTCGTGGGGGTGCGAAAGTACGGGCACACTCATATATATATTCATTCTAGATAGAATAAGAAGGGGGAGATACGAATTAGAAATAGAAAATGAAAAAGAGGGGTAGAGTGTTTGAAATTTTACCCCATAACAGCTGACCACTTTCTCATTAACAAAATACGTTACGAAAAATATTATCGCCTTTCACTCCCCTCCGCTTTTCGTTTTTTTCTCTTGCCTATTTTTTTTTTTTTTTTTTTTTTTTCCTCGTGCGTACACTTCGGTCGTTTCCCTTTTCCACCCCCTTTTTGCCCTATTTCTCATCTCACTGACATTGAAATAAAATTAATTTTTCACATTTGCTCAATAACAAACTCAATCTCATATTGGATTGTTTTTTTTTTTTTTTTTTTTTTTTTTTCGTTCTTTCGTCATTTATATTGAATAAAAACAAACGTGTGGATTTTTTATTTCCAGTAAAAAATAATTTACAATTTTAATCTACTAGGATAATGGTAATTCTTTACTGTGAATATGATTTTTTTTTTTTTTTTTTTTTTTTGCGTTATATATAAATTTCACTATCATTTTCTGTCACGTCTCGAAATAGTAAAGACGCGTGGGTGTCGTGTGTAGATTATTGTGAATATTTTCGGCTCAAATACTAATATTCAAAGTGACAATGGAAAACAAAGAAAACAAAAAAAAGAGTAAACTTTTTTTTAAAATTTCATTCAGTATCTACATATATTTATATAAACAATAATATCATATCATAATCATAACCTCCAGAATTTTATTACACGGTGTGTACTGTATATTAAAATAATAATAATAATAATAATAATAATAATAATAAAATAAAAATAATTCGAAACATTCATCTAATTGACTTTGACCTAGTGCCACATTCAATATTATCAAGTTGCTCACATATATTTACTCATATGCGTACACTACGTCGTAAATGGCCAATTAAAAATTTCCCATTTTTTAAATTTTTTTATTTCTACAAATATATTATTATTACTATTGCTATTTATTATTTATTTATTCATTTATTATTATTATTTTTCAATTTAATGTGAATATTGTCAATATTTACATTTGAAAATTCATATTTTTTGGCATTTCTAAATTTTATCGACATATTCATTGGCATATAAATAATAAGACAAATGTCGCGAATAAATATAGTGAAAAAAAAAATTCTTTGAAAGTTTGATTTAACTACACTAAATATATATATATATATATGTGTACATTTTTTTTTTCTGTTTTATTTATCGAGAATATATAAAAAAGAAAATAATGAAGAGGCAAGTTTATCATATAATATGAACTTCTTGGCATTTGGTGACCCAAATAAATAGGACTGAATTAAAAGTAAATTCGTAATACGAAAAAAAAGAAGAGAGAAAAAAAAAATAATAATAATACAATCACGTATATACATTATACGTGTGTTATCTGTCTGTAAATGCAGTTGTCGTGCGGCTTTGAAATTTATACCCGATTTATTTTTTTACGCGGTGGAAGAAAAAAAAAAAAAAAAAATGTATATATAAATTCAATATTATGAACTCGTGCGTGAAGAATTAAATACATACATATATATTGTAAAATAAATAAAACACATGGTTTTAATATTTATTTAATTCTATTCAATCATTAAATTATTTCTTCTTCAATTAATAATTTTAATTGATTTACCAATGATAAAATATCAAATAATTGTCAAACTTACCGGTGATACTGGTTTGTTTCCTCGTGGACACAGGCAAAATTGGTGTTGTTGGTTCTTCAATAACAATGCAATGCTTTTTCCTGTAGCGTTGAATTATAAAATCATTATCGGGCGTTGTCTCAGTTCCAATTTCCGGTACTCTTGTCTCTTGTGGTGGCGTTCTCTCAGCTTTTTCCGTGACTACAGCTGTATCAGTAATCATTGGTGATAATGATGTTGATCTTCTAGATGACGTTGATGGTTTTTCATGATTTTTTCTTGGTGTAGACGGTGCGTGTTTACGCAAATAAGGCATACCCCTTAATGCATACGGTTCGGGTACAATTTCATGTGGTCCAATTATTTCCCAATCGTATCGTGAATTATTTCTCGGTATTTCTAAGTGAAAGTCAAAACCCCAACGCTCAGCGTCCAATATTGATTGGGCCTTGAGTTCGCGTTCGGCAAGCGCCCGCGCTGCCGCATGATCAACGGGCCCAAATAGATCCCGTCGGACCCTCGCTAATGCTGCGCGACTCGGAGCAATTCGACCACCTCCACCACCACCGTCACTTCCATTACCACTGATCAAATTACGACTCATCTCAGTCATGAGCGCCGGATTCATCACACTTGCGCTCATATTTTTATTTTTTTCTTTATATAATAATTACCGCCTCCCTCTTTTTTTCTTCTTCTTCTCTTCTTTCTTCTACAATATTTCGTTCTTTACGCAAAGTGAAAAAATAAAAAAATAATAAATATAATAATCGTAATAATAATTTTTTTGTCTCAATTGTTTTCCGCTGATAAATTTTTTTTATAAATAAAGTGATGAATATTTGAATTTACCGCGTAATCAGACACCATTTGAGTTGTGTCAAATAATGGACGACGAGCTAGATATAGTAATATAAATGCGTGTGTATGCGTATAGATAAGTGACTCACACACTGTGGCCCTAACTCACTCTCTCTCTCTTTCTATCTCCCTCTCTCGTACTCTCTCACTTTGTCTTTCTAGTCATAAGCACAAGGGCGAAGCTTTCTCGGAATCTCTAGCCGCGTCACGCATGCATTTACAAACGTGAACAAACACGTCTGCATACACTCACAATGATTGTGAGCAGTGGGGAAACATTAATACGCATGCGCACGAGGCGTGTTCTCTTCTCATATGTGTGTGTGTGAGAGAGAGAGTGTATTGAAAGAGACGATTTTTAGTGACCTGAGGCACAGCCGAGAGCAAGCGCGCGCAACTCGATAGTGAGTACGGCAACGCTGTAAAAAACTCGCGTGTGTGTTTGCGTGTGTGTACTACTCTTACTCTCTCCCTCTCTTTCTTTTATAAATACAACAACGTATCTCTCTCTGACTACGTTTTATATTTGAGCGGGTTCCAATAGGTTCAATGTTGCGTGTTTGTTTCCAACGGCGGGAGAAATTTTAATCCAACACAACACACGTCGACTATAACACGCGATTTTTAATTATTTTTATTTATCGTCACTCCAAAATTTTCATCAATTTGAGTTAAATTTTTTTGTTTTTTGTTTTTATTATTATTTATCAATCCCCTTTGACATGTCAATATATTAATGTATTACACACGTTGTATTTTGCACGGAGAAATTTTTCTTCAATGTAAATTATTGAGTGAAAAGATATTAATTAATTTTTCAATCTATTCTGATATTGTTTTTTTATTTATCTCCTCTTCACTGAGTTGTATTTATGTGATATATATATATTTTTTTTTTTTTTTTTTTTTTTTTTTTCACCCGCGCACAAACACAAATATTTATTTCTTCGTCTCTCCCACTATGTTTTTCTCCGTTTATCCTTCCCTGGCAACGTCGTATATAGCGGGTCACGAAGCAACGAGCGTTGGGCGCGCATCAAACGAGAACTCAGTTGAAACACGATCCGGCAACGCTGCACGCACTTGCGTGTGCGAGTCAGCGAATGGGTTGGGATACGTGTTGAAAACGAGATGTTAAGAAGCGGGAGAGTCTCTTCTCGTATACGTATATGTATATGTATATATATAAATATTCACGCGCACTACGGGGCCAATCACGTCCTTGTTTGTGTGTTATTGACGCACTTTCCACCACGAAAACTTTTTTTATTATTTATTTATTTTTTTTTTACTACGAATAAATTGCTTTGTTCACACTTTATGCAACATTCGACCACAATTATAATTTCATTTATTTCAATTAATCTATTGTCGATTGCACGATGCTCACTAGGAATATGTAACCTCCAAAAATAATTTCTCCCTCCAATAATTCCGTCACAAAATTCAAAGTTTCCGTTAGATAAGTGTGATACTCCGATTCAATTTTATCTCGATTTCCTTGAAATACTCCAGTAAGTTTTTTCCCGCGCTCAACACGCTTGAATTCAATGCTGACAGATAAAAAAATTATATATATATATATATATATATTATGTATACGTAGACATATATGAATTAACAATCACATCAAAAGCATGACGATGTTTACTCGCGAAATTGAATTGATTGAATACGCGTGTATATTGTTTGATTATCGCGCAATACATGGATGGTGAATACGTTAATATAAACGTTTAATACAGATTGCGCAGTTGCGAGCGTGACTGTGAAAAAAAAATGAAGCGCGAACAAGCGAACAACACGTGTGAAGCGCTCTCTAGCGACTGATATAGGTGCTGTTTGCTGCGAGCGTCCGCGGGCTCATCGTGTTCGTAATGCCACATCGGCAATTGTCGTTTATAATCGGTAAACATCGTGTCACGCCTTCCCCATTTTCCCACCACTTGGCCGACCTATCGCGACTCCATTCGACTTGCTACGAGTTGCGAAGCGTTTTAGTCTCCTACCTCCCTCCCAACCCCACCACAAACCTCACCGAGATACTTCAACGCTAGTTACCATACTGTTGTGTATACACTCTTTCCACTATCGCAACGAACGAGTGTGGTGCCCTGGCCTCATCGTCGTTGTTGTCGCGCGGTAACGGCCACATAGAATATTTCTCGCATGCGTATATACTTTGCTCTGCGTAAGCGCACCATCATTGTTGGATGATTGTATGTGAGAAATGAAGATGAGATGGCGGGACACAATCTCTCGCGTGTTCTCGCGTTATATCTAATAACACGAGAATAGCAGAGAAAAAAATTGCAATGAAGAAACAAGGATAGGACAGGGAGGAAGAGAGAAAAATGAGAAATAAAGAGAGGATAAAATGATGAGTCGAGAATCATAAACGATATGTGTACTATTCTCCTCATTTTTTGATTTTTTGTTTTTTTTTTGTTTTTTGTTTTTCTCTTTTTCGATGACGTTGACAAGTCCAATGCATTGACCCGCCATATTTTATGACGGATTTTTTTGTTTAGATTAGTCCCAGAAAAAAATCCAACGATGAAGTTATAAAAGTGTGTACAAATAAATTGTAATATTTTTATTTATTTGATGATGAAAATTGATGATTAAAAAGTAATGTCTTTATGTCTCTACGTGTTTATATATTATACACAATATACACGTTGATATAAACGAAAAGAATAAAAATTGTTGACACATGTAAATATAATATCTATGTCTTCCTGTCATAATTCTCATCAATCCTAATTGCCACCATTGAATATACATATCTATTGTATACATGGATACATAATGTATACAGAACATCAATGATAAAGTATTCAAGCAAATAATAATGACAACAATGATAACGATAAGACCTAATGATAAATATTTTCCTGTCACAAAGAAAAATTTGAGTTATAAATAATATATTAGATATGTCAATATATTTATGTGTAAAAATGAACAGACCAAATTGAAAATTTACGGATTAATTGTTGAATAAACTTGTAACTTAATAATTAATGTAAATACTCAACGAATACGCTACTGAATTCTCAAATTTTTGATATTATCAAATGTATAAAAACAACGAATGTTGAATTATTCTCTATAATTTTTTCTGTGTTTTATATATATATTTTTTTTCACTTTTTTTTCCTCTCTCTCTCTCTCTCTCTCTTTCTCTTTGTTTTTTCTGTTAGTTGTTTGCGATTCACGCAATTGCTTAATCACGATATAACGCCATTGAACCATTAAATATAGTGTAAAACAAAAAATATCCAAAATAAAATGCAAGATCAGTTTCAAAATAAAATATCTTATCTGTCAAACATATATATATATATTTTTTTTTGACATTATCTTCGTTTATGTAAAATGACCAAAGATTAAAATTATAAATATGTACATATTTTTATTTTATTTATTTATTTATTTATTTTTTGTTTTTTTCCTTTTTGTTTGTCAAAATTATTTCATAAGTATAATTATTATTTTCCATTGAAATTTTCATAATTTTTCAATGTGAGACAATATATTATAAAAATTAAAAATAATAATAATGACGAAAAGAAAATGAAAAATATATTTGTTTATTGGTAGAAATGTATTTGGATTTTTTTGAAAAATGAGCATAAAAATTTTTCTTTTTTGTTACTGTTTCTATTGTATTCAGTTCAACGCGGGAAAATTAATTTTGTGTGACTTGTATGTATACATTGGTTACATCTTTCATATATATAGATAAAAACTTTCGAAGAGTATACCGTAGATAACAAGTCTAACCGCACAAGCCAATCATAGCCAACGAAGCTCTCGCGGTGTAATCTAGTGCGTCTGAGAGCTGAACGCATATACATATATATATATATATATGTGTGTGTGTTTGATCGCGGCAGGAGACAGTGAAACAGAAAGAACATGAAACAAATCTATGACGATGTAGATGGCGCTATTGATTATAACCGCGAAATTTTGAATTTCAATCAATAAAATTAATCTTACAAATAGAAAAAATTCACACAATGTCATAATATAATTATGATGGTAAATTTTTTTATTTTTATTTATTCATTAAAAAAATCTATATAATACATAACAAAAAATATATATGCATATATTTATTATCGTTATCATTATTATACAAAAGTATATAAGGGGAATTTTATATGATATCGTTACATCTGCGTAAACTATTTGATTGTTTACTTGCAGATGAAAAGTAATGAGGATAAAAATAAAAAGGAAGCACCTGCTATGACATTATGTATATGTATATATACATAATCATATTTGTTTGTTAAATGTAAATTATATTCACAGTAAATATATATATATATATATAATGTTATCATACCGTGGAGTTTATTGTACAATACTATACAAACGTCGCTGCAAACTCGTGATACAGATTAATCTTTTACGCACGTACATAGTGGCTTTATTATAACGGACTCAAGGTAAAGAAAAATGAGATCTGGGTTAAAAGCGCGAGTGTGCTTTCGCTTTTACAATCTCTTTATTTTTCTCTCTTTCTCTCTCATTCAGTCACATTCACGCACACACACGCACTCACTAACTTTCTCTCTCTCTCTCTCTCTCTCTCTCTCTCTCTCTACTTCTCTCTTACCCTCATTCTCTTTATCTTTTATCGTTATTACAACTGTTGTGCACGCGCATACAAATCTATATTAACAATAAAATTCAAAATAAAATAAAAATTTATCGAAGAATTAAACCTGTTTTAACCCGTTCTTGTACTGTATAATGTGTGTGGGGGTATTTTTCACGCTAACACAATTAGTAAAAATAAAAAAAATAATAGTAATAACGATGATGATAATAAAATAAAAAAATCGAGTACAGATATATATATATGTATATACAGTGTTGATGTAGGTACAGATAATGAACGTTATCATTCGCGTTATTGCAATTGACTTTTACCTCATTTCATGATATAAATAAGAAGAAATATTTTTATTTCTATTGAATGATTTATTATGAATAAAAAAGAGAAAATATATATATGGTAGAAAAAAAAACTTGTTTTTTGGTTTTTATTTTTTGTTTTCTTGGGTATTGCATGAATGGATAATATATTTGAATAATTCCTATTGTCGTTATGTTGAATTCACGATTGTAAAGAAACTTCCGTGGGAATTTTGCGAAACGGAAGTGCAGTGGCAGTGCACAGTAGTGGGGGTGGTGGTGGTGATTTCAGATTTTGAGGACCACCTCATACGTGTATAAAACAAAAACAAGAAAAGAAAAGGAGAGAGGAAAAAAAAAAAAAAAAAAAGGGAAGAAACATGAGGTTTTCAGAAATACCATATTTCTATTGTCAAATATTTTTTATATATGTGTATGAGTGTTACGAAATAATTTTCTAGTAAAATATAAAATCCAGACGATATTTAGAATTAAAAAAATGATACGACAGATGTGAGGTCCGTGATGGTGCGTGATGTAATATATGGAATAATGGAAAGGAAAAAAGAAATGTGTGTCTCTTATGCATAACTCAAAGTACGATAAACCAAGTTTTATTCCTATCTTGTTCTTTTGCTTCCTTCCTCTCCCAATTTTATCTTTCTCTTGCATGTAATACTGAGGTTTGTCTGATGATGAAAGGCACGTGTGTGTGTGTGTATGTGTGGACGGAACAAATTGTAACCGTTAGAATAACGTGACTGAATATCGTGACCTGGGATTTATGAATTTTATCAATGCACAGTCTATAATTGTATTATATTTAAATGAGTTTTCCTTTGTATTGTTTATTTATTCATTATTATTTTTTTTTTTTTCCCGGGTTTTTTCGTAAGTACAATTGGATTTGAAAATGGAAATGAGGAAAATTGATAAATTAATTCAATTGATATTATAATTGTGATGAATATTTATGGATTTATTTTTATAAAAAAATTGCGTTTTTTTTTTGTTTATATATGAAATGGTAAGGATTTCCCAATATATTAATATACAGTACAATTTTCATTTTATGCGTGTACAAATTCTTTATTATTGCACTTTCCTTTTTTTTGTTTTTGTTCTTTTTTTTTTTTTTTTTTTTTTCATTCCTTTGCTTCTACACATTTAAAATAATATCACGTTTCAAATTTATTTTATTTAAATATATTCAACCAATAAATTAATTGATTTAAAAAAAAATATATATGTGTATATATTAAAAATCGCGATTAATCACGCATGACTAGCGAATTTTTATTGTGTTCAATTGTCTTTTTTTTTTTTTTTTTTTTTTTTTTTTCTTAATTTTTAAACTCTTTGACTCTTTTTTTATATAAATCAATTCCATGTAATATCATCTGGTCCTTTATGCATGATATAAAATCAAAAAACAAATTAATTGGATCAGCAAAAATAAATTAATAATAATAATAATAATAATAACAATAATTAAAAAATAAATTAAATAATTTTCGTGAATTTTTACGTGTTAATATCAGTCTTCAGTTGATGAATTTGTCTCAAAATTATTTTCATTCAATTTATTTGGAATTTCATGGGTATCGTCAATTAATAAATTTTCATTTAAATTATCATCGGAAAAATTTTCATCAACTTTCACCCACTCGTATCGACCTGGAAGTGGTTCCTCCTTTTCAAAATCAAAATTCCACCTTTCCTTTGCCTATAATATTAAAAATTATATTAACCTAAGTAAAAAAAAAAAAAAAACCAAAAAAAAAATTTTCCCTTTTTTATATATTTATAATGTAAAATATTTAATAAACTCACATTATTCAAGTCCTTACGTCTTTCCTCAATGAAACTATTCGTTTCATTGTCCAATTTTCCCAATTGATTTTTTATAATTTCACGATTGTTTTCATTATTATGGTTATCATCATCATTATCATCGGTATCATCCGTGAATAATCGTCTTCTAATCCGACATATTTTTCGTCTCTCTTCATGATTATCACTGTCACCCTCTTCCATTGCCAAACGAGCACTGTCAACATCAAGCGAACAAGAAAAAAAAAAAAAAAAAAACAATCAAAACAATATAATTCATCGAGAAATTTAAAACGGACTGTCGTAGAATAGTATAATTCTCAGTATGGCATTCGTGGCAAAGACCACAAATATGTTTACATCTCCATGTGTATTGTACATTGTGAAAATAAATAAATATATATCTAAATATATTTGTGTATGCGGTGTGTAGGAATGTATTGCAAGAAATTTCTGTTATATTATCAGTCTGTTCGACACCATCACGGGTGTATAATTGAATACTCAAGTCAGTAGGATAAATGAATGTCGCATGTACATATTAAAAGTTTATTGTTGTCGGTTATAGTGCCGTTATAACGGATATATCAGTATACAGGTATTTATATTCATAATATATACATACATATATATATGTATATATTTATTAATCGGTAAATAAAAAATTTTCCTTGACAGAAATATTCACTTTCAAATATCATTATTTCATATCAATTTCACTATATTTCTTTTACAATCAACAACTTTTTAGTTCTTCTACTCAATATATTTTTCCATATTTGAAATGTTTTATAAGACAAAAAAAAAAAAAATTAATAATTAATTCAACCTTCATGATTATTAGTTGTGATAGAAATTTTTTTATTGGAAAAAAAATTGCCTTTACTACTTACAAATTTTGTTTTTGTTTGTTTGTTTGTTTGTTTGTTTTTCTATTTTTTTATTTTCTCATATATACGATTGTATATTATTTTAAGGTGTGATTTTTCACGATGTACAACACAATTTTTCCATTACACATTTTAGGTTAAATAAACCGGCTTGTATACCGGTATGATATACATTGACGTACTGTCATAGTTAATCAATAAGTTTGTTCGTGTTGTGTACGAAGGGGTAGCAAACTTCACAGTAACTGTCTCTCTCAGTCGCACTATAACGTATTGGGACATTTAAAGGGGGATTTTCTTTTCTCTCTTTTGTTTTTTTTTTTTTTTTGTCGTTTCTGATGCGTGCGCAACACCCGCCCTCTATAAATATCCGCCATTTTCATCTCTGTATACATAAACAATCGTATTATTGCGCTTGCGTCAATTTGCAGTATCGAATTATGGAAAAAAAAAAAAAAAAATTCACAAACTAATATTTTGAACCAAAAAAAAAAAAAAAAAAAAAAAAAAAATGGAAATTATTGTAATACTCATACAACACTAACCTGATTCTATCAATTGATAACAGTACAGTTAAATAAATAAAATTATTTCAATGATAAAAATAAATTTTTTTGTTAGCAAAAAAAATTGTGGAAAAAAAAAGAAGAAATTTTCAAGATAAAATAATAATAATGTATTACAATAGAAACAAGTACTATCTCTTGTGGAGGATGAATTGCAACTGATGGTAGAAGGTAAAAGGCAAACTCTATACTAATATAACCTAGTCTGTACACTCTATACTATTTCTCTTTACTGCAGTAGTTGTAGCAATGAGTGTACACGGGACTAGCCTAGATTCCAACATTCAAACGAATATTCAAAGTAATAAAGAGTGCATTTCAGTATTTAATGTCGATAAATATTCCCGTTGATATAGTTTCGTTTGTAAATATGATAAAAAATTAAATAAATATAATTCTATTTATTTGATAAAATATACTTATGTTAGCAGATTTTATCTCACTTTCTATCTATTAATTCTACCAAATACATACACTCACTTACTCATACAAATATATGTATAGAATTGCTGATGAAAATATATTTTTGTTGTCAAGCACAACGTTAACAAAAATAAAAAAAAAAAATAAAAAGATTTATGAGATCAATGACCACATAATAATAACGCAATTGCCGACTAACAGCTACCACTGTATGCACCAAAGGATTCATTT
Organism: Dinocampus coccinellae; assembly: GCA_963920625.1. Lineage (NCBI taxonomy): Eukaryota > Metazoa > Arthropoda > Insecta > Hymenoptera > Braconidae > Dinocampus > Dinocampus coccinellae. The sequence continues at coordinate 10,692,230 of OY987186.1, forward strand.
CATGTATAGTTCTATATATATATGTATTGTGAGCGGAGTTTATTTCAAATACAAAGAACAGCTCCAACAAAATATGTTTTACATGTATGCATGTATATGATGAGTGAAGGGGAAAAAAAAGAAAAAAAAAAAAAAAAGAAAGAAATGAAAAAAAATTATATTTAAGTGTCAAGAAGTGAATTCCAATGAAAATGTATATGCGTTACACAATGTCATATGTCAATAACCTTTTCTTCCATAATTTTCAAGCAAAATTTATGTTTAATTAGATAATAATAATAATTATTATTTTTTTTTTCTATATTTTGCAATTTGACAACTTTTTTTTTTTTAATTGTCTTTAAAAGTTTATTATTATTATTATTGTTATTTTTTTTTCTTGCTATTTACGTATGTGTATAATTTTTATTCGCATTTTGATTTTAATCATCTTTATGAAGATGAGCGTTATATTCAGTGAGAATTATGCTCGAATGAAATTCTCACCGTGTTCATGCACGTATATACGCGCAAACATTTATATATTTATACTGAACAATACAGTAGTAATATTACACGCATGTATATAAATAAATTAGTACATATATAATATGAATGACACAAATGATGTATCAATTGTTATTGAACATTTGAATAGTGGGGGAAAATGTACAATTCATCTTAATATTGAAAATGAAAGAAGAGGAAAAAATAAATGAATAAAATGAAAATTAATCTATATTTTACATTTTATTTCTGTGAATATTTTATAGAGTTGAATATATATATATAAAAGGAAAAATTGTTGTTATGATGATTTATTTTTCCACTTGGCAACGGATGTCAATGTAAAAATCCTTGACCGCAAAGCGCAATTCGACTCTTCCTCGAATCGCATTTAACCGAGCATGACTCGCGTGCAACTTTAAGCCACTCATCTTTTTTCTCTCTCTCTCTCTCTCTCTCTCTCTCTCTCTCTCTCTCTCTCTCTCACTCACACACACACACACACTCTTCTTTATCTATTTCTTTACCTCATTATATATTAAATATCTTTGTACATTTCTCTGTCCTTATATTACTCTTGTGTCGCATCACATTCAACTAAACTACCAAAATTCATGACACGAAGAATTATTTTATTTTTCATAAATATAAAAATACCTGACAATAGTAAACAAACAAACAAACAAAAAATATTGTAATCATCATTTTTATAAAATTTATGTGCACAGTACATTGCAATTTGATATTTCTCAAAGTCATCAATAAAATATAAAACAATATGAATTTCAATAATATTATTATTGAGCTCACTAGTGTAATGTTAATTAAAAAATCAATCATTTATATATCGCAAAATATTTATCGATTTAAATAAATAATAAAATAAAATAAAATAAAATAAAAAAATCATATAAATGAATAAAGTGAATAAAGAATGGGGCAGTTGTGCGAGGGTGCAATGAAACTTTTGTGAATGAAAAATGCATATTCATTAATTGTTCACAACCGTGAACGACATCATGACAAAACAAAATAAAATCCACGCAATTTTTTTTTTTTTTTTTTATCTTTGTTATTCCAATGTGTTTCAACACAGAAATAAATGTATGTACACCATATACTTTGAATTTGTCTTCCTCATGTCGTTAGTGAAACTAATACATAAGTCACGCATTCAATCTGGTATTCCAACTGTTGTTATTTCCCCATTGTATATTTTACCAACCTTGAAATGTATTTGTCAAATCATAAATCTCAACGGTCATTTTATATATATATATATTTGTTATTTCAATTGAAATTATATATAAATCAATTTTTTATTTCTTTTTTATAACAAAATTTTTTATCTTCACTTAATCACCATCACGAGATAAAATAATAATAGTAATAATAATAATAATAAATAAAAAAGAAAATTTTATCATTTTAATCGTTGTAATTTAATTTGATACAACGTCCACATTTCAATTACATGATAAAATGCCTAAAAAAAAAAAAAACTGTGATTTAACAAAGAACTTCGTTAAGATATGATTTTTATATGTATATATATAGGAATATAATTTTTCACGTGGTTTTGTCACCCTCTTGATCCTGTGCGTTCCCCTTCATTAAAAAATGCTATTTATGGTATTATTATTTTTTTGTTTTTTTTTTTTTTTTTTTTTTTTTCAACAGCATCGTAACGATACGAAAATTTGAGGACGAGGGTTTTATACACTCACGCGCGTTCAAACACACACACACACCCCTCTAGCAAATCTTATATACTTGTCTCACTCACTCAGTCATTTCCTGTGTCGCACGACGCTTACGTACGCTTTTTTTTTTTTCTCCCTGTAAAAATATATCCGGAAGGGATGGTTTCTTCAACTTATGGTAAAGAGAAACAAAACAAAAAAAAAAGTATAAAAAAACATTTGACGGAAATCGTTTGACATTTGGATTTTCACGCTGACGCGTGTTTCAAATTGTCACACAAAAAACGGAAATTGTCGCTTTTAAAAAAATTATCAATAATTACGTTCATGTAGTTTAATGTCTGTATATACGTGTGTGTATAATTTTTTTTTTCTGCAGTAAAATATGAGGATTAATTTTATTCTATTTATTTATTAATCTTATTGTTTTTTTTTTTTTTTTTTTTTTTTTTTTAGTATTACAATAGAGTCTCTATTGTAAATTAACATTGGGCATTAAATTTATTCAATTATCTTGTTTGCATGTGTGTAGATATAAATACATACGTGCATTTATGTGTAAGAATTTACTGTCAAAACAGACCACTAGAATACGCGGCGATGATTCATACAAACACTCGTTGCCAGTAAATATCATCGCCAGTTGACCTCGTATATACGTACATCCGGATGGCGATGTATAAATGCGCGTACGTGTTAATGTATATGTGCGTTGTTTATGTGATCTTGCGTGAGGTCAGTGTGAAAAATTCACTTTAGAATTTTACTCATCCACAAATTTCAACGATAAATAACATTAAACCGTATATTTATTTATTCATTAATTTTTTTTTTATTTTTATATTTATTTTTTATTTTGTCACATTGCAATAATAATTTACTTGAAATTCACGTAAAAATTGAAATATTAAAAAACGAAAAATTAATTTATTCAATATTCAAAACGTCAAAATATTCCTACAATAATAATTTACTAAATTTCTATATTTCAATATTATTTATTTATTTATTTTTTCTCTCTCTCTCTTTTTTTTTTATTTTTTATTTCAAATGTGAAAGGTAATAATATTAAAGGTAGAAATAAATGAGAAAAAGAAAAAGTACAGTAGGAATATATACGAAAGAGGCAATTGAAAACGAAAAATGAAGAAAAGGAAGAAAAAAAAAGAAAAAAAAATTGCTCAGAGAATAAATTCATTCTGAGAAAAGTGATCTCCTTTTCTTTCTCTCTCACTGTTTCTCTTACTTAATCACTCACTATCCTTTTCTCTCTTCTGTAAAAGACTACAGAGTGGAGCAAGTTTATTGCGCGAGTTCCGACGAGTTTCATGATACTGCACAAGTCCATCGTGTATCCTCTGGTACACCCAATAGCCATAGGCATTTTAGCGTTCTCGTGATGAAAATTGCTGCATTGCTTGCCGTGCGGATATATATACATACCAGTGAATGCACACAGAAACGGTTTGCCTATATACCTGCGTGCAAGATTGTTCGCAAAGCACAGTGGGCGAGTACGAGCGCAATAGTGCAGTAATGAGAGGGGGCAGGAGGAAAATAAAAAAATAAAAAAATATATATATATACATCCTATTCAAGAAAAAACAAAAAAAAAAAATTATTTTTGCCGCGACCTCATTCTTAGTATTTTTATTAAAAAAATAAACAAATATGAATTAATAAAAAAATTTTAAAAAAATTGATATCCAAATTTTTTTATATGTATTTTGGTTTTGTTTACGTATTGTAAAAAATATTACAGTAGTAGTAAACAGAAGATACATTTTTATATTGTATATATATATATATATTAATATATATATAACGTATAAAAAATTAAATTATTTTTGTACATACGGGTACATTGAGTGAATATAAAACCACAATGAAGGTAGAATTTGAACAATAATAGTGTCGTAAAATATACCATATTGTAAACTAAAGAAGATGAAATTCAAGTCGACCAACACAAAAAAGGCTTGAGGATATTTCCTTTTTTTTTTTTTTTTTTTTTTTTTTGATACGCATTTTAAATAACGTATACGTAACATTTCAAGAACGTGAGATGACACAGGAGAGCAACGAAATGACTCGAAATTTTACAATAATAATAATAATTCAATACATAACTTTTTTTTTAATGTTCAACAAATTTTTTTTTTTTTTTTTTTTTGGTTCATCACACTCTAAATTTATATACCTTTATTTATAATAATGAATTTCCTTACCGATGACGAGCAGCCAACATTTTTCATTTATCATTTACTCCAATACAATACAATATATAAATTAAATTCTGTTGTATAGTAAAAATAATTAAACGAAATTTTACACAAATATTTGACACGTATATTAGACAGTGCAGTTAGACTGAACTTGTCGCAAGTTATTTTGTGAGAATACACTTTACTTATATTCGCAATACATATATTTTAATATAAATATATATGTTATTTTTCAAAGCGCATGCTCAAACACGTACCACGCGGCGCTTTATTCACGTGCCCCTCCACTATGTATAAATTCGTTAGACACGTGCGCGCAATCTTTATATATACAAACACATACACGCACCAATATATATATATATATATATATACATGTATATATGTACAATTGAACAACTCGTTTTCTTCAACACTTTTTCATTCCATCGCCGTTTTTATTTTTCATTTTATCATTTTATTTTATTTTTTTTTCCATCGTGGAATTGCATATAAAACAAAAAAAAAAATACCAAATAAATGTATAAATCTGTGTATACACAAATCTTGACGAGAAGTTATTTATAGAAGCGCCAGACGATATATACCAAAGGGGAATAAATATATATGTAGTGTTATATATATGTATAGTTGAAGAGAAAAAGAGTGAGTGAGACAGATGAAAGACTTTTTCGAGGAGGCAATATGCACCAAGTTCAATTCCATCCGTTGGTTTTTTATTTTCAATTTCATTTTTTTATTTTTGGTTATTTTATTTTTTTACTCTCGTGTATTCCACGTAGTGCACAAGGCAAATTTAAATGGTCTGCATCACGCGCAACATTAGGAGAGTTCACGTATATAATTCACATGTAGAGAAAAAGAAATTCTATTTTCAGAAGTGAATAAAAAATAAATGACTCAAAAATGTACGTATATGTATATGGTGAAAGCGCAATGTGCACACGCTCATTTCTCTAATTTTATACTTGGCCATTTGTCTTTTATATATTTTTTTTTTATTCCTCTAAAACATCCAATCACACACACTCACACACACACAAATGTATGTATGATTATACAAAATATTTTATTTATAGATTATTGAAAAAAAAAAAAAAAAAAAAAAAAACAATAAAAAAAAAATGAATTTATATATTTTAATAAATAAATATAATATTTCAAAGTACATTTATTTTAATTGTGATTGAGGGTAAGGAAGGGGAGAGCGAGGGATGAGGAGAAAAAATGAAAAATAACTGAAGTAGACATGGATATGTATGGCAATTGGAGAAAAAAAGATAATGTGTATTGCCATTTTGTCGTTTATTTCATACTGGAAGTGATTTCACGGTTCAGAAGAATCCTCTGAGACTTGTATTGCAGACAGGATTTAGGTGAGGCCCATCCGCTCTTTTTCATTCTCATTAACTCAACGTATATATATATATGTATTGTCCATATATATTTTTGTTTCTAATATACCTGTAGACATATACATAGTAGAATATTTACTATATTGTATTCTTTCATAAATTTCTGAAATTTTTCCAAAACTCAAAAAAGACGTGAAAAACGGAATAAAATAAAAATTGTCAATATGATAAATTAATTGTTTAATTGTTCGAATTAAAATGAAAAATATATTTTTTTTTAATATCACAAAAATTCACCGGATGTTCTCATAGCGCACATACTTACGTTTATATATATCTTTAAGAGAAAATGAGAGTTGGGGACAGGGGTATATGTGATATCTTCGTCCAGAATTACATGTTATAAACTGTACATACATGTTCATATATATATATTTATGAATATATATACATGGATGAAAGTGAATACTTATTTTTGCGGTGGTTTTGGTCCAACGAACGTTTGTACAATAACAACCTCGTGAGATACTTCCTCACCTGCATCATGTCGGTATATCATATTTTATTTTAGTTCACTCGAATATACTTTTCCATACGATGAAAAAAAAAAAAAAAAAATATATATATATATATATATATATTTCTTGATGAGCTCAAAAATTCTGTTTCATTCGAGATATCCCATCGTTACCGCAGCCACTGGACCGTTCACGAACATAAATCGTCGGATACCGACCAAAAGTTTTGTACAACAATAAAATAAAATCCTTTACCACTATTGAAATAAATTCGTGAATATTCGTAATTGTTAGGTGTATAAATATTTTATAAATAAAAAATACATGAATATACGATAAATTAAATGTGTATGTACAATGGACAAAATTTTATATACAATTTTTTTTGTGTGTTTGACAATTTTTTTTTTCTTTTTTTTTTTTTTTTTTGTAGCACGTGCCTGTAAAGTCGTTACTACTAGTGATACTCTCGTATTAGAGACGTTTATTTATTATGTATAACTAACTAACACGCAAACACACACACATATACAACACGTGTTTTTTATATTAAAAAAATAATTTTTATATCGAGTATTGAGTGAAAATTTTATACAAAGTGATATTTGAAAGAAAAAAAAAATTTATTTTATGCTGTATCAAAATGAAAAAAACAAAAAAAAAAATCTGTTTATAATTGATGGAACAGAAGTCACGCAAGGATATATCTAAATGTATTTTTAGAAACTACTTGAGTATGTCGTTTGGACAAAACGAGTATGTGTGCGTGTGCGTGTGTATATATATATATATATATAAAGAACGGAAGAAAGAAAAAGAAAGATAAAGAATGAAATAGTTGGCAGAATAAAAAAAGTCAAATAAAAATGAACATACAGTCGTATGGACATTAAGGACTCGACAGTTGAGGCCCAAAACTCGCTTGGTTGGGCGAATTGCGGTTCATTCGTTGGCAAAAGATTGTATATATATACATATATATATATATATATTATACGAACGTATAAAAGCGAATCTTTGCCTGTAACGAATGACGTTAGCCTCATAACATGTATGCATTCTCAGTTATAATGGATACGCCTTAGTCAACACACGCACTTTAATTTGAAATTTGTTTTATTTTAATTAGCAATTTGGGCATTTTATTTTATATAAAAATTTAATTTAATATCTTTTATTGTTTTATTATATTTATATATTATATGGATAGTGGTATATAGTTTTTTTATTTTTGTTTCAATTCAGATTTTCCCATCGTCTTTTTGAATTTTCATGTGGGAAAAATGAGTGGCAATACATGCATGACCTCAAACTTGTCATTTACGACGGGTGATGTTAATTTAATATTCACATATATTTATTCACATGTGGTATACCTGATGGTAAATCATCGCTCTTGCTGTACACTAATGTATAAATATAACCATGAAATAAGTGACACGAGTGAAATTTAATGTGACAATAATACCTTTCTTACCAATTGACAAAACACCAAAACCAAAACCAAAACCAAAAATAAATATATATAAATATATATAAATAAATACACACAATAACCAAACCAATGATAAATATATTATTTATAATACTTGAACAATTTTTTTAAATAAAAAAATTTCATTCATATAAATTCACATTTTTTTATTCTGCTGTTTCAATCGCAACAAAATTTTCTATGAACATAATGCGAATAATATTCAGTTATATATTAATTTCCACATATACACCGCTATATCAGTTGGCTTTTGCGCACACAACCCCCCTCCTCCTCTTCTTCTTCACCCTCGCAAATCTACCGTTCACTTCCCACAGTTGACTGTATGTGATACATCAATTCAATATAATCAACTGTACTACTGGATAATACATACACACCCTCATAATACACAATTTTTCATAATAAAATCGTGTTGAAATTTCTCAAGTTCACCTCACCTTTCTATGTACATGTGTATGCATATATGTATAAAAAAAAATTATTTGCTGTGCATATTTCATTTTAAACCCCCTCACGATATGTATAAGACCCCCATGGCACACGTCCAGGTGGTATTGGTACGTTACAAAGTGCAAGATCCACCCGACAAACTAATTTTTTTTATATAGACATGTATATATATATGCGGTATTCAGCTGCCTAATTTCCGAGGATTCCACCGTGGCCACTACCGCTCCTACCATCATCAACGTCAGCTATATAATACGCACGTGCCACCGATTTTGCGTGCTACTACCATACACACATCACGATATAATGATTAGATAGAGTTTATACGATAAATAATGTCCCTCGCACACTTTTCGAATACTGTATATATAATTACATATACCGAAAAAAAAAAAAAAAAAAAAAAAAAAAAAAATGAATAAATAATAAAAATATTAAATAATAATAATTCAGTGTATGATTGTGGGTTGTATTCGACAATGACTATACAGATATGATATATTAGAATTATTATTATTATTTTTTTTTTCTACGTTTGTTACTACAAATATTTTTTTAATGAAAATAAATATAAAGAATAAAATAATATTTATCTTGAATGAGAGTAAGTTTTATTTTTTGTGCGATTTTCCTGTGTCCAATGTGGGAATTTTAATGAGAAGTTTACAGTATATTCGTTTTTTTTTTTTTTTTTTTTTCTTTTGCCTCTTCTTCTTCCTCACCAATATTTTACATAATTAGTGAAATGAAAAAGATATTATCTATTAATCTTTATTGACTGAAGTTATGGTTCGTTTACTAATAATAATAATAATAATAATAATAATAATAATAATAAAATAAAGAAAAGATTCTATCTAAAATTGGATCTAATAAAAAGGTATTCCACCGATTATTTATGTAATGTGATATATACTAATGCCTTTTATTTATGCGTTGTTATATAATAATCATCGGCTATGCCATATATCGTGATACAAGTTGAAACTTTCATAGACAATCACGATTATATCTTTGTGATATTACATATAATAATAATAATAATAATGAAGGAGTAATAAGAAAAGTTTTTCTATAAGATTCATATTAATATTAAATATAATATCATTTACAATTGACACATGCCTTACATGTATATATATATATATATATTTTTTTTTAATACATCAATGTAGCCTAATATATAAAATTGAGATATTTGACAGTGGTAATATTATATTTAGAACCAAAAAAAAAAATATATAATAATGATAATAATATATTGACAATAATTGAAATAGAAAAGAAAAAAATTTTTTTTTCTCTCTAGTATCTAATTAAATTTATTCATCTTATGATAATGAAATGACTAGAACAGAATTAATCCTAATAACGTGTACAATGAAATTTATGTACATAATAGTCTCGATCACTCGTAACCACAAATAACAGTAATATTAATAATAATAATAATAATAATAATGATAATAATAATAATAATAAAACAAAATTAAATAATTTAATTAGTCTTTGGAGGCGCTGCATCGTTGTTTCCATTTTTTTGTTTAGAATCAACCGTTTCAGGGCTTCCGATGGACTTTTTTTTTTTTTTTGTTATTTTTATAAATTATGTATGATATAAAAATTAAAGCAGAAAAAATATGATTGAAAAAGTCCATCTTTGACCTCCACTAATCATTCGAAAATTATTTACAAAATAGAAAAAAAAAAGGCAATATTAATTACATACAATAATTTCATAAGCTTAATGCGATAATGTGTGGCAAAAAGAGCTAATTCATAAAAAAAAAAAATTAGAAATAAAATATACAATTTATCTTGATGTGAAATCAATTATGATCAATTATGATCAATAATAAAAATAAAAAATAAAGTACTAAAATAAAAATATGTTTAGCAATAGTTGTATATATGGAAGCAATCACGTCGTACTAAAATTAATTTGATGATTTTTGCGTATCCTGCTGCTTCTTCGTGGTGTCCACCGATGATATTAATGTTTTCTTACTGGTATCACAATTTTTACGTGATCTCCAATAATCTAGAACAAAAATACAAACAAAACAATGAATTAAATTAAATGAAAATCAACAAAATATTTCGGGATTTGGAAGTTTTCATGAAAATTTTTTTTTGTATCCGAGCATATTTTTATAAATAAGGAAAAAAAAAAAAAAAAAAAAATTAATCAAGAAATAATAATTGTAACCAGTAAATATATTGAAGATTATTCTTTCACCCTCACTCTAAGATTCAGATGAGAGTGCATTGGCATTGGTATAACCTGCCTCAGGATTTTAAAATGAAAATATACGAGATTTCCACAACAAAGGAAGCCTCACAAAAATTTCTTACAGGCTTGTAAGGATTATTATGGGGTCGCCTTTCTCCCCTATTTCAAAGATGCATACACACACACACACATGTGGACACATATCGCTCATACACGTGTTACCTTTCTTGGTCAGGTAGCACCTGAGTCTTTTTCCCTACCCTATTTTGACCTCGACTATACAGAACTCTATTCTCAATCGTCACATCAACACACGAGACATACACGACCCCACTTTTGCTTTCTATCCTAAAGATGTGCGTGTAAGAGACAGGTGAGAAAGTATGAATGCCGCCCCCACAAGTCTCAGATTATATTTCATTATATCACGCCACATGATACAAAAAAAAAAAAAAAAAAAAAAAGAATCAATAAATAATTAAATATTTATGAAAATTTTGATTATTCATTTTTATAAATGAAAAAAAAATTTTTTTTTTTTCACTGTACATTATTTATTTATTTCAAGTTAAAATTCGATACTAAACTGTACGATGATTATCCACAAAAATACTACTCCTGTAAATATAATTTCTTACTTGAAGAAAAAAATTCTTTATTTCTATATACAGCATAGGATTCCTACGTAAACATCTGTTTCGAATTCGTAAGAATTTAACGTTCACCACCACAGGCAACTTTTGCAACAATTCTCATCCATTTGCCCTTTACCTGGCGAACCTTTTTTTTTTTTTTCTTCTTCCCAAACGCACATGCATATATATATATATATATGCACACTGCTATTTATGTATTTCTTCCACAAGAACAATGAGTTTGTTGCAGCATCCACCCTATAATTTTCTACTTGAACGAAATAAAAATTGAACGCAAAAATTTTTTGAATAAACTCCAAAATAAAAATAAATGAATAATAAATAAATGAACGTTAAAATTTACTATAACTATTTTTTATCATATTGAAATGAAAATGAGAGAGAAAAATTCATGGTTTTAAGAGGGAAAAAAAAAAAAAAAAAAAAATCACGAGTAAACGACTTTTCCTTTATCATCGTATTCAAACCAAGTGTACATACTTCATTTTATTCCTTTCAAAGACATAACCATTATCTATACATATATAGTCTTGTACATTTGCGCAACACACAAGCCTGAAGGCTGTTGAATTTTACGACCCTCAAACATCGGGAACAAATGCAACGTGCGTCTCTCAAAAAAGGGAGAGAAAAAAAGAAAAAAAAAAAAAGAATTGAGAGAGAAGTAGTTTATAGTTGTAGCACAAGAAAAGAGGAAGAAAGAATAATAAAAAGGAAAAAAGAATCGACGTTTACCCTCTGGGGACGACGACGAGTCTTCCGCAACATTCGACGCGGTCGATGACCGCCCATCTCTCTCTTGTGTGAGAGCCAACATAATCTTTTTTATTTTTTTTTCTTTCCACTGCAACTGTACATATATATGCGTGTGTTTGTGTGTATGAGTACGTTAGTAACAAAGGACGCGAGAAGTTCGAGTCTGTGGTGTAAAATTGGAGAAATGAAATATGAACGATCTAATTATATAATCTATATAATTAGATCGTTCAACTGATAATTGAACTGAAATTTACAATGATGCACTAAATGTATTTTAAAAAATATACATAGCAATATTAACACTCTCTGTTCTTGTTAACAGGAGAATTTTATTTTATTTTATTTTTTGTTTTTTCAATTACGTATCAGTAAATTATTTTGGTAGGTCAGATAATGGTCAAGGAAAATTTAAAAGCTGATTTGAAATAAATCCAAAATAATAACGTTATTTTGTAATGATATTCTTATAAACACGCGACGAAAACTTTATTCACCTACTTCGGGGTCTTATAAATACGCAGGGGAGCGCAATTTATATACAGGTGTTGCTTCGACCTTCTCGAGGACTTTTATTGCTGTAACTATGCGCAAGAGTCATGTAAAGTGTATGTATATATAACATATGTATATATATATATATCGCATGTGCCTGATTTAATCATTGAAACACAAGTAATGTACAGGGAAGGAAAGAAAGAGAAAAATGTTTGAGTTTGAGACGTTGTTGCTATGTTGGGGTTGGAACAGGTGACGCTAATAAGCCACAACGCCATCACTCCGACTCGCTTGGGTAATTTTTACTCCGTTATTCTCTGCCAGGAGGTCTCATAAGAAAATCTCATGCAATTCATGCAATTTACGCGGCCCCCTCCACCCTCCACCTAACAGTGATATATTTAAATTATTGTGTTGTCGTTGAGTTGTTATTATTATTATTATTATTATTATATATGTTCAATTTTTTTTTTCTCGAAAATTTCTAGTAACTTGTGAATTGACAATGATGGTCATTATATTGTCCACTGTATCTTGTCGTATCCACCGCCATCTTAATCTACGTTTTCATGACCGGTGCATTGGACAAATACGACCTTTACGTATTCACTGATAACACTGAGAAAGATTTTTATCATTGTTCAACATTTAAGGTTCTCACAATTTTTTTTCTTTTTTTTTTTTTTTTTTTTGAGGGGAATTGTGAAAGGAAAATAAAAAAAATTGAGTGTATGGTTATGGTATTTTAACATTTAGAAAATATTCCTTTGTAAAGTAGACGGCGTGATTTTTTTTTTCACTCTCTCTCTCTCTCTTTCTCTCTCTTGCTCTTACATTCGCCGAAAGGATTTCAAAGAATGCAAACGTCTAGTTCCGCTTGCTGGTAAAAATTTTCTGACTCATATTGGAGTCGTATATAGTATATGTATATACAAGAATTGTTTTTTTTTTTTTTTTTTTTTCTGATGATTTTAGGTGTAGACCTATATTATATGTGTTCTGTGTCTGTGTGCGTGTGTGTAGGTGTGTATGTGTGTGTTTTGGACGCGACTAAAGCTACTACTCATGACTCACATGACCCAGGCAGTGATTCACGCGCAACCACGAGTTCAGACTCGTTTGTGCGCCACTTCTTCATCGACAAACGGTGCATTCCATAACTTTCTTTATAAGAAGAGAAAAAAAAAAAAAAAAAAAGGGAAAGAAAAAAAAACAAAAAAACAAAAAAATCTCATCAGTATTTCCATGAAAAATTTCTTCGATAAAAAATATTTTAATTGAACACAAAACAAAAAAAAACAAAAAAAAGGAGGGAAAAAATAAATTTCATTTTTATTATATAAATATATATAGAGAGAAAGAGAATACAAAGTGTGTGTATTTGAGGCGTAAAACTAGAAGCCAAACGAAGAAAATGGAGAATAATAAAAGGGTCGAGAACAAAGATAGAAAACGAATGAGAGAGACAGTAAATGGGAAACGAGTTTCAGCCACGCGCCTCTCCTCTATTTTTCATACACATTCAGACATACACACATACACAGGCACTCTATTCCCCAATATCGTTTTTTTTTTTCCTTTCTCTTTTTCACTGCACTGTGTCAAGGGAGCTCGCGCTGTAAATCTAGTTTTCCCGCCAAAATTCACAATGCGACGTAAAAAGATACTTTTATGATTAAACACTGTATTTTTTTCATGCATATTATTAATTATTTTATATTTATATTATTTAGCTTCTGATATCGAGCTATTTCATGATTTTAATTCGTTTCAAAAGCTATTTGTAGTCCAATAAATAATATCCCACAAATTAATTTTTTATTCATTCATAAATTTATTTATTTATTTTTTTTTTGAAATTAAAAATGTATTCACGATATATCAATTTATTCGTGAAAATAATAATTTTAATCAAGTGAAAAAAAAAAAAAAAAAAAAAAAAAAAAAAATTTTTTTCTTTATTTTATTTATATTATTTAATAAATTAGATGCATAAAGTTTTTAGATAAAACAAATAAATATCTAAACTCACCATGAATATTAGTTTGTCGTGAATAAGGTGAATTGCGCGGTTTTCTTGGTGATCGTGACTCCGTAGTAATATCAAATTTTCTCTGTATATTCTCTTTATCCTCTGAACATGGATCAATGCCCCATCTACTTGAAAATTTACTTCTTTCCATATCCAATGCATCTTGTAAGAGTTCAACAGTGTCCTTGGGATTTGGTGGGCCAAAGAGACAACGAGGAACGCGTGACTGCATCCTCGAGGTCAACATGTTTCCAAAATGCACTTCGCGCCGGAATGGGGCGGCCAACATTTCTATTCACAAATTATTTATTGATATTCCGTTTATCAACGGTATAATTATATCATCAATAATATTATATTGGAACACATTTGATAATAATATTTCAAAAAAAAAAAAAAAAAAAAAAAAAAAAAAATTAAATTGAAATTAAATTTCAATGAAAATATGTGTATATGAAGTAAAAATACAACTGGATAATAATTAATTTCAACATCCACGTTCGCGTCTATCTCTATGATTTATAACTGTTTACGCGGATATTCTCTTCACCGTAAGACGGTTAGAGTCTGTCTGGTGAACTCAATCCACGCTCACTATGCACGTAACGCGCCACGAGGTCGTCCCCACCCTCCTACTCACTTACTTCAAACTCTATTGGCGCGCGTAACTGAATGCGCAGTAAAAATGGCGGGCGCGCCACACGGCTGTTCCATCGTCCCGCGGTCCAACGGATTATGCTAACCATCATAAGCGATTTTAAAAGCCCGCAGGTATATATATATGTATATATATATATATGTATTGTGTGTGTGTGTGTGTGTGTGTGTGTGTGTGTGTGTGTGTGTGTGTGTGTGTGTGTGTGTGTGTGTGTGTACTGTCCAAACCCGATGGCGACGACGATTGCGCGCTGTTCACTGGTGGGGACAAGAAGTAAGAGAGATAAACGTGAGTGAGTGGTAGTGAGGCCAAAGAAGAAACCCATAATCTATGAAAGAAATATAAAAAAAATATAAAAAAAAAAGATATGTTCGTGTCGAGAGATGAACGAGGAAGGTAATACTTTTTTTTCTCTCCCTCCCTCTTCTTCCTTCTTTTTGTCTTTTTTTTTTTTTTTTTTTTCTTTTCTTTTTATCCTCCACAATTCTCTCTTTTCTTTTTTCTTCAAGAAGTTAGACGCTGCAGAATCACAAATCTGACCTTATTCGTCGTCGTCTTCATCGTATAGCCCTCGTTGAATTTCTCCTACTTCTATTGGAGATTTTTTTTTTTTTTTTTTTTCTATGTTAAGGGTGGATAAAAGAGATGAAGAAAAAACGAAAAGACGCCATAAGTTACACACACACACACACACATATATATATATACATATATGTATGCATATTTATGTGTGTATGTATTTGATGTGAATGGAAAGTTTCTCTCGAGACGGTTGAAGACGCGGGTCTGTTGTTGATCGCGCGTGGTAACCAAACAACGTATATATATAGCATTGACACACGAGAGTCACTGAACAAATTTTTCGGCGGGAAATTCTCGCGCGCTTCCACCAATTTATACCCCCCCCCCCCCCCCCCCCCCCATTTCCCCCAACTGTCCGCCCCACTCACTCACTCTCTCTCGCTCTCTATCCCTTGCCCCACTACATCGCGACTTTTTTTTTTCTGACGCACGGCGGCTTTGTTATGTTTGTGACTGTACAACATCATCGTGTCACAATATAAATTTGATATAATTCAACCCGGTGAACAATAAAATAATTAAATAATTTTACACTCACAAACACTCATATATACAGGGTACAGTTTAATTTTATCTTAAAAATTATTTTTATATGGTTAATTTGAATATTAAATTGAAGAGAGGAAAAAAAAAAATGTTGACAATTTATAAACGAGATACACATGTATTTATAGAAAATAAAGGGATTGGGATATATTTATTTATTATTATCGGCTTGGCGGATGTTCAGTTTCCGTGTTAATTTTGCCAGTTACAGTCTGATGCGTATAATACTTTGCCAAAATGGTAGGGGAAACGGACACGGTGGTTTTGTCTCTCCTCATTTTACATCCTAATTTTGTGCAATACCCTTGTATATACCTACAAATATATATGTAGAGAGAGAGAGAGAGAGAGAGAACCCACAAACCCATTCTCAGATTGAATACGGTAAAGATTTTTCAATTTGATTCCCTGTAGATTTTTCTTTTTTTTTTTTCATGTCCATAAATTATGAATATTTATTTGTTGCAATTTTTTTTGATGATTAATAAAAATAGTATAGAATAAGTAATGTCACATTGTTTAAATAAGATTCGTGTATGCGATGGGGATAATATCAAATGGAGAAAATAAAAAATTTTATTTGAGATTGAAAGGAGAGGGGAAAAAAAAAAAACCGAAACGAAGTACCAGAAGTAACAATATAATTTACTTTATATACCCGTATTTTTCATATTGTCGATTAATTTATTTTTCAAGTATGTGCAGAGGTGAATAATGAGGGAATGCGAGTATTAAGAAAGGGGGTGAAAAAAAGTCCGAGTATTTTTTGTCACTATATCACAGAGTTTAAATGACGGTAGATTTTGACCGTTATAAAAGATATTTATGCATGTATATATATATGAGTTTTAAATTATGCGGGTCTGATGTCGAATGATGAAACGGATAGTCAACGTAGTTGAATGGGGGTGAGAGTGAAAAAAAATTTATTCAGTGGACAAGGGTGGACGACAGGTGCAACTGTGAGCAGCCACAAAAACGCACGTGATGGGCGGGTTTAATGTGATTCATTGTATTTCCTTGTGAGATTACCCCCGTGAAGAGATTTCATTGTTCCAAATTATACATTACTATTATTAAAAATAATATTTTTTGAGAAAATTACAAATTTATATTATATAAAATAATGTGTGAGTGTAATGAAAAATTGCGTGAAAATGTAACGATGAAAATTTTCATTTTTTTTTATCTTATTTTTCGACGAAATTTTTTCAAATAAAAATCAAAAAATTTGAAAAAATAAAAAATCTTTTTTTTTTTTTTGTTTGTTTTTTAATAGAAGGAGAATAAAGAGAGGATAATCAGTGATGCTGAAGAAATACCTCGTCATTATCGGGTAATTACTCGTGGTATTTTATACAACAACGTGTGTCTCGTGAAGAAATTTGCTCTCGTTTCCTCTCATATCTTTCAACTTCTTTATGTATAAATACATATATATTTTTCTTCCCCTCTCTTTTTCGCTCTTTTTTTTTTCTTCGAGAATCTCACTGAGGAATTTCGCAGAGGCCAGTGAAACATTTAATGATTCACATTCCATTGTATGTATATCCCCATATACATATATGTAAGAAAAAATATATATGTATAATTATAATAATAACAATAAACAATTCATCACACTGAATAAAAAAATAATAATAATAAAAAAATAAAAAATTGATGTTTTGATAAATGAAAAAATATCTTGTGAATTGTTAAATATATTTTTGATTTACAAAAAAAAAAAAAAAAATTATACATTGAACATTTCGCGGTTTTATTAATCTCTGAATATTATATATTATCCTAAGTGTATATTTCCCCCTGAATCACTTCCGCTATAGACTGTATATATATATACAAACGCTACAGACCGGAACACAATCTTCATGTATGAGACACGAGACCCTCTAAAAAAAATACAAAGTCCCCATAGTAGAATTATTAATTTTTTTTTTTTTCTTTCTTCCTCTTCCTCATCACTTCACGGGGGTTAATTTTTTATCCGGAAATGATTTTACTGACCAATAATTTAACCGAATTACCAATTTTTATTTTTTTAATTTTTCATTTTATTTATAAACTAGATCTTATATATTTGTATGGATTATTTATTTTTTTTTTTTTTTCATATTTTCCTCGTTTTTTATTTTTATCTCCATTTCTTCCTCTTCTTCTTCTCACTTTTCTCACCTTTATTTATTTTTTTGCTCTGCACATTTTTCTCGTTCATGTTAAAGACAGAGGACATGGAATAACATTATATATATTTCATGTATATGTTTACAAGCAAAAATCCTCCCACTATATACGTTCAAAACACACCCATTTCCTGTCGTGCGACTGAAGTAAATGCACATTCGAATGAAATAAATGTTGGGTGCTCGCAATTCTCCTTTAATACCCAAGAAAATTCTACGTTTACGTACATATATATCTGCTCATACCCAATAATATTTTTATTCAATAAACTTTTAAAAATAAAAAGAAGAATAATTTCCGGAAATGATTGAGTTAATTATCAATTTATATAAAAATCATAATGAAAATATTATGATAAAAAAATTCTTCTGCACATCAGTCACGTTGCCATGAACAATATCGTGACTTATGTCAAACACAACCTTCGACAATCGAGTTAGAAAAAAAAAAAATGAAAAGTCGATAAAGAGCAAAAGAAGAATAAAATATCGACATTTCAGTTGAAGAGAACGCAAAACTCAAAAGAGGAAACGATCGACAGCTGACTCTCAAGTTCGAACGTTTATATACGTGCGTTGGCGTATGCGGTTGAAAACGAATATATATATAATTGTGTGTAGGTGTGCGTGTTAAAAATATATATACATGTATATTATAAGAAAAAGAAAATTTGAAACTCTACCCTTTCTTATTCGTGATCGGATTCAGCACCTGGACGCATCTGCTCCCTCAATCCGTAATTCGACCAACCGTTTAAGCGTTACGATTTTGCAAAAAAAAAAAAAAGAAAAAAGTAAGAAAAAAAATTAATAATAGCAAGAATAATGTGAATCATATAAAATATTTTAAAATTCTATACATTTTATCAATTTATATTCTCAACGATTGAATATTCATTGAATATAATTCTCATTGGAATATTCAATATGTGTGATTGTTAGAGTGTGTGTATGTGTATGTGTGTATAAAAATTGTACAAGATAATGAAAGAAATTGAATGAAGGGGAAAATGACAATTGAGATAAAATGTAACTGATGATTTTGCTGATGCGGCAAACGGTAGCCGTGACGGTCAAGGGCGACGTGGGACGTCCCGCTTTGAAGCGAGTCCGAGAGTCATTCCGGACAACGATCTCACACAAGTCTATTACATATATATGTGTGTGTGTGTGTACTGGCGGCATCTCTTTGTATTTTGCGCAACCAATACCGCCTGGAGTCTTTGAAAAATAATGAAATCACCCGCAAAAATTATGTTCCCTCAACTTCCTTACATTGATGTTCCTTTTTCTCCTTTTATTTTATTTTATTTATTTATTTTTTTGGTGGGTTTGAGTTTGAGAAATATACAGGAAAAACGGAAAACCGCGTTCTAATTTTTTTTTGTTTGCTCTATTATTATTTTCATCATTGAACAAGTATACAGGAAAAATATATATATATTTTTTTTTCATATTTAGGTATAGATTGAACACGGTCCATCACCCAACAATAGCTGTATTGAGAAAATGTGAATAATTCTGTAACGGTTCATACAATGAGAGAGGAAAAGAGAGAAGGAAAAAGTAGTGTTAGGAAATGAAAAAAGAAAGAAAAAGGGTTTTTCCATTAAATGATTTATACCCAATAATTTTTCAGCTGTTCACCAATATGCAGATGTCCTAAAAATCTATCTACTGTACATATCATATATATATATATATATTTAAATAATATTCATATAATTGATAAGTTCTTGGATTGAAAAAAAAAAAAAAAAAAAAGTAAATAAATGAATAAATAAATGAATAGAAAATAAAAAATACAGATAATAAGATGAAATGGAAAAAATAATTTTTGAAATGTATAAGTAGAAAAAATTTAAAAGTCCGTTGGATTCACGTAATAAAATTTTATATATCTATATATATACCTTTAAACTTTAAAAGCAAGCACCAGCTGTTTACTCCCACTCTTTTTTCTCTTTCATTCTTCCTCATCGTCTTCCTCTCAGGATCCTGTTGAATCTCCTGTTGCTATCTCGAACAACTATCGTGCAACACACGATTTGGATTGGAGAGGTTTTTGAGAGAGAAAGCTCATACATACATACATACATACATATGTACATGTATACACACATAGTTAGTACACATACGAATATATATAATATTGTAGAGAGGTTTAGTCTGTCCTTAATTCTCACAGCGAGGCAGCTGGATCGTGGAGGATCTCGTAAAATACTCTGTCACGCCCCACGCTTCTCGTCTTCCCATTTATATATATATATATACAACCTCATACACCTACACTATTACTACGTCATTTAATATACGAGACACCATGACATTCATCGGGGGAATACTTTAATAATATCTGTAATATCCATACACGAACACACTGAATTATATTTTCTATTAATTTTTCGTTTTAATTCCAATCCATTTCAGTATCGTCGCCAGATGCTTCTTATAATTAAAAACGTGAGAACGCTATTTCATCCCCCGGTAAGTAAACTAAATAAACTTGCAAAAAAAAAAAAAAAAATAAAAAAATAAAAAAATAAAAAAATAAAAAAATATGGAGATTTAAAAATTTTCTTTCTTTCATTTATTAAAATTTTTTTTTTCTTTATGAAATTTAATACAAATAATTATTTACGCAAAAATATTGGTCAGGTGGGAATTTTCATGTACACACGTATTGTCCTTGAGATATTATATAATTAAATTTTATTGCAATTTTGGTGAATAAAAAAAATAAAAATAAAATTATGTTCGATGATTTATGAATAAGATATATTTTCCCGCGCAATTTATCGTTGAAACGCGCACATCGAAGAATTTTGGGATGTTATATTACGAAGTTATACGTGTAACGGCCGTTTTATGCTCGATCTCTTTTGCTCTACTTGATAAATATATATATATATATATATATATAGATATGTGTGTATGCAGTGCTCCTTCGAAAGTGGCAGGTGCGAGTAGACTGTTCCTCCGGCCAGACTTCATTAAACGCAATCCCATCTGCGCCATCGTCCTCGTGTTTCCAAGACGCCATCGCATTACTAACACTAATATTACTACTACTACTACTACTACTACTACTATTACATTACTACTACGGCTACTATACCACTCAGCATTCCACTACTGAAGAAAGAAAGAACGAAAGAATAAAAATAAGAGAATGAGTAAAGGTGAAGAAAACAGAAGAAGAAGAAGAAGAAGAAGCAAGAGCAGGATGGTGAAACGAGTCGTTCTTGGCGACTGCATCGGCAACGAGGAAGACGAACAACAAGACGTAAGAAACAAAAAAATAAAAAAAAAATAACAAAAAAGAGAAAAAAGTAAGTGAGAAAGTGAGAATAAAAAGGCACACGTGCACTTCTCTTACATACATATATATTTGACTTTGTTGTTGTTTTTTTTTTGTTTTTTTTTCTTTTTATTCAACGGTCAAAATTATATTTATTTTTACGTATGATCACCGGACTTGAATATATTTTTATTATTTCACAACACAATACGTGATATTGACGTATTTCGTACATAATATATAAAAAAAAAATAATAGTAATAAAAAAATCTGGTGAATTGAAAGTTTTAAATTTCAGAGTAAATATGCAAATATATGAATTTATATGGAGATATTGAGTAGTAGTACTCTTTAATCACAAAAATTTGCACGAACAATGAATATATATATATATATTGGTGAAACGAAGTTTTCTTAGAACATGTCGCGTGGCAAGCCAACATTCGAACGCGTGCCACACAATCTTTTGGTTCTACCACACGACACACACACACACACTCACAAATATATATGATCCTTGAATATCGTTCCCTGTTTCCACTCGCAATACTCATATATCATGAATTATATTCTTCCAGGTATGTCGCTGAGGATGAAAAAAAAAATATATATATATATATGTATATGAAATTTTATTTTAATACTTGAAAATAATTTGATATCACACGTAGAAATATTTTTATGTATATTGTTGTTGTTTTTTTTTTTTTTCTCTTTCAATTTTATTGATTGTGAGACCTGTTTTAAAGAATAAATTTTATACACTTTGCACAGTGTGATTCATTATGTAAACTTAACCTTTCTCATGGACTTGACGCCCTTAGCAACCAACATCTCACCTCATGTATTACATTGAGAACGTGTCGTCTTCTTTTATAAAATATATATGGGTATGTATTCATCAGAGGGTAAATCCACTGTGAGTCGGAATAGTTATTAGATACGTACAGTATTGGTGTGTGGCTTTTAAAATTTAAAGGGATCTCTGTGGAAGTGCCTTGTCTGGTGACTGGTGCAAAAGAACCAAACAGCTGACGAGCACCTTGATGGAAAAAAAAAAAAAAAATAGAAAGAATGGAAGAAAGAAGTATATATAAAAGAGAGAAAGATAGATAGAAAAAAAAAAAAAGAAACCTCTATCAGGTCTGTACAGTAATAAAAGGAAAAATTTTTATTTACCTTTCAGAAATATCTATTGTATGTCAAATAAATAAATAATAAATAATTTGTATGTTATTGATGATTTATTGCAGGATTTTTTTGTTTTTGTTATATAATAAATTTACATGAATTATTTAATTTTTAATAAATAAAATAAAATTTTTTTGTGTATTTAAAAATGGATTAGTAGAAAATGCTGATTGTTATTTTGCAAATGTATCAGTGGGTGGAAAAGACACCGCCAGGGGACCATAACTCTCTATTTATATGGGCCCTATTGGGTTTTGTTGAGACATTCGGGGGGGATATATATTTTGACTTGAATGCGGTGTGCGTGTGTGTGGAACAGCTGAGGGATGATGGCAGGCAAAAACGAGTCGCAGGTAAATATAATTTTTCTGTGAGAACTTCTACTTTTTTTTTTTTTTTTTTTCTTCTATTTTTATTATTATTATTTTTTTTTTCGAAACATCCCTTCTTATTTCCATGATTATACATATGTATAGTAATATAATATATAGACGTGAATATTAGATTTTTAGTATGATTATTTAAATAGTTTTGACGCGATACTTATATTAGTAGTGTAAAGATTATTTTGTTGGTTTACTGTGAATTGGCTGGCGCCGGAATCTTTCAAATAAAATATCTCTAGGTATAATATTTACGTCTTTAATGTATGCTAAATACTTTGGCAGTGAGAAAAATAAAAATACAAATGTAAAAAAAAAAAAAAAAAAAAAAAAAATTGTAGAAGTAAAAATGCATTATACACTTTTTTTTTCTATTTATTTTTAAGTGTCAATTAACGGAATACGTCAGTCTTGTGTCTTTAACTTAACATATATAAATTAATGTTAAATAGTTGAGGGTATAATATTGATGAATTTTTATAATTTTAAATATGAATAAAAAAAATTAGAATAAGATATGATAAATCTGTTTTTTTTTTTTTTTTTTTTTCAAAATAGGTACAGTATGATTTTTCGAAGAATCAGTTGAATGTCAAATTTGCACAATTTGAATAAAGACTCTTTTTTTTTTTCTTTCTTTCTTTCTTCAATTGACATATACCTGGAATTTTTGACTTTGCGTGAATGAAAAAAGAAAAAAAAGGGACACTATAGAATAGTTTTCGACTTTTGATGTAGACATACTTTCATTTTTTATTATCATCAAATAAATCCTTTTATTACACAATAAAATAATATTAACACGTGTCTATTTTACTTAATTTATAAAACAAATAATCTTAATAAAATCACAATTGAATCTTGCACTCTTTTCTTTTTTCTTCAAAATAAATTACTGTTTAATATAGTTGTCACTTTCCGGATACATTTTGAAAATATTTATTCAACTGTTACATATGCAATTGTATCAAAATAAATATAATCATTTTTTTTTTTCATTTTTTTTTATATGTTTTGCTACAAATGACTTTCACTTTTTTATATAAAAGATACTTGCTAATTTTCATCACAACAACAGGAAATACTTTGAGGGTGTTGGAAATACATGCACTGTATCAGAGGACGTGTTATCTGAACAAATCATTTATATTTAGACAGGCAGCGTATATAAATTTTAAAAGTATATAGATTGTAAAAAGAAAAAAAAAAGAGATAATTTTTTTTTTCTTACTCATTATTATATTTTTTTTATTTTTTTGACGTGCGGTACAGAGAAACGAATGTTCATACACTGCACCTGCTGATTAAATGTTTATCGTGTAAATTTACACGGTTTTATTTTATTAAATATACATATTAAATAAAAATATTTTATTTTTTTATTGTCTAAAAATTTTTGTGACACTGCATGTAGATGGAACTTTGAGATGACAATTTACTTCTTTTATCGCTGTGTACTCAATTATTTTATTTTTTATTGTTATTTATTATTCTATTATAAATATATATAAATTACTTGAAAATTATTTTATATCGTATTGTATTGGAGAAAAAAAAAATGTGGTAAATTAAAATTTCATTGATGCAAATATTTTAATTAAATATGACAATTGGTATTTAATCATTTGTTAAAATGATGGGAAAGGAAAGATGAGGAATGTGCACGTAAACCATTTCCGGTATCGCGTCATACCGAATGTAAAATACACATTGTACATTATATATGAACGATATAAAGCAACAAAAAAATAAAACTAAATGTATATATAAATTGAATAAAATAGATGATATTAATATGTATCAGTTTCATGGCACATTAATTCTCTTTTATGATAGACATATGCACAATGACAAATAAATTAAATGCACGAATTACTAAATAAAAAAATTTAATAAATAATCCTAAATGAATTTTAGTTTAAAAAAATATTCTAGTGGAAGTAAAAATAACCATTATAAATATTCATATATTGTTGTTGTTGTTGTTGTTGTTATTGTAAAATTGAATTTCTCAAACAATTTACGTTTACACAGGTTTAAATAAATTCATTTTACCGGCAGGTAATGGAAATAACCGATGAACCATAAATTTTATGATCACAGGGTTACTAATTATTGAGTAAGAATCTTTTACAACCATTCGATTTTTACAACGTTTGGCAATACAACTTTAGTTCCCACAATAAATTTTACACAAGGAATTTACCTAAACAGGAAATGGATGATCGATATTGTATGTACACATAGTATGTATAACTTGTACATAGTGTGTATTGAGTTACCACCTACCCCCCGCAAACAATTTGACCCGTCTTTTTTATTCATTTTTTTTTTTAATTATGTTGAGTGAATCGGTATACCATCTGCCTCAAGATATGATACATGTCCAGGTGTTAAATGGGAGGTGTGGCAGTCACCCCCTTCTCAATTATACAAGAATTTATGCATTTGTATATTTATTTGAAAAAAAAAAACAAAAAAAAGAAATGAAAGAGAACGTATTATAAATTTATTTAGTATTTATTTGATATGGGAAAAGAAAAGATAGTTGAAGATAATTTTCATAACAATTTTTCCGTTAGGTTTCATTTATCAGGCAAGTCGTTTCCGTTTCCAAAGAGGAAACAGAGAATCGGATTGATAATTAATATGGAACGTAAAATTTGTGGGAGGGGAGGGGGGGGGGGGGGAGAGGTGAGCATACATATACATGTGTATGTTTGTATAGGTTTGTATTTCAGAGAGAATTTCGCACGATGATCGTGACAGATGACGATGATAAACGTCCAAGTTTACTTTCTAACTGGGTAATTGAGGGGTGGGCGTATCCGTGACGAGTTTATGCTTGTGAAGGTGGAGGGTGAATACATGTACAAACAGAATTGGGTTTCGTTTCTACAATGAATTCGTTTTTTTTTTTTTTTTTTTTTCAAATCGGTTCCCAACGCCATATGTATCTGTATCAAAATAAATATATTCAAAATTTCGGTAATTGATTTATTCATAAAATAAATTTTCTATATTTTATTATACATTCATATATAGTTACCTAATACAGTTATAATTTTTTCATTAATATTATGCAACAATATTACTATTAATCATTTAGTTTATAAATTGATAAATATTGTCATGCACCCTATACAGCGAATTCGATTTGTCGAATTTATATATATATATATATATATTAATTTTTTAATTTCTATCAATTATTTCAGTGTTCATTTATTGAAACAAAAAATCATCATGAGAGATATTCATAGCTGATATTTACTTATCACATTTTTTTTTTTTTTTTTTTTTTTTTTTTTTTTTCGCGCTTTATATAAATGCGGAATTTTTTTCTTATCTCATCGATGTTTTCGCATGATACACGAATGCGTTTACGTGTATGTATGTATGTGTGTGTGTGGGGGAGGGGGTGTAAGTGCGTATACATATTTTCACGGTATTTGCGATGATTTGAATGATCTTTTATTTTTTCTTCCAATTAGATAGAGGACGATACATATCACAAGTAATGCGATTCCAATTGCAGCCAGAATGTAATTGGTTATTCCTTCTTGAACATTGCAATAATGTACTGTAATAGAAAATAAAATAATGAAAAGTATTCATAAAACATATATTCGTCTCTAGTAATATTCAATTAGATATAAAAAGAAATAACTGTAGTATATTTACCAGTTTTTGACGATACATCTTTATCA
Source organism: Dinocampus coccinellae (assembly GCA_963920625.1). Lineage (NCBI taxonomy): Eukaryota > Metazoa > Arthropoda > Insecta > Hymenoptera > Braconidae > Dinocampus > Dinocampus coccinellae. The sequence continues at coordinate 10,719,194 of OY987186.1, forward strand.
ACGTTAAAAGCAATAATTGATACTTCGGTCATAGAAATGAGTACATCAGTGACATTAACAATTTTTCCAATTTGACAAATATGATGACCTTTTGCCGCGTCCATTTGAAATAGATCCAAATTTTCTGACGAATTTCTAGTCATGATTGTGTCTACAAATTAAAAATAAAAATAAACTTTACGCGTTACAATATATGGGTATACAGTGTATACATATATTTTATGAATCATTGAAATAATATTTACCTGAAGCATTTGGAAAATTATATTCATCGAGAAATATTTTAACTTCGATACTGTCAAGTGCTGCCGTTTTACCATCATTAACAAAATAGAAAATTAACTCATTGGTAGTATGATTATTGTGAGTGTCATTAATTGAACGTATTGAACGTTTGGGTTTATCAGTTGATGGTTTTTCCTCTTGCCAATTCAAAATCAATTGAGAATATTTATCACCACATTTACCATTTGTATTCACCGTTGGTGGAATATCGAGAACAACATTAGCATTCTGAGAAGTGAAAAAAAAAAAATATATAATAATATTAATAAAATAAAAACAACTAATAATATCTATAAATAATTTTTTTTTAAAATTACAATGAATATATATTTTTATATTGAAAATATTATAACTAAGAAAAAATAAATAATAAATTTATGGAATAATATGACATTGATAAAATATTATTCGTAATACGTACAAACACATACGTATTTGTGTTAGCTTACAGTGATGAATAATATGAATTTATTGAAAATATTTATAAGAATGAATCAGAATGAAATTATTTTGAGAACATACCGTTTTATCAGTTTTGTTGTATGTGATTGTTAAATCAATTGTCATGTTGGCTAAAATGCAAGGGATTCCCGAAGTTACATTATTCACAATATACTCGTAAGATTTTCTTAATTTATCATCAGATGATGATTCTGGCATTGTTGATAATTGAATTGTATGAGTAGAATGACTGGATCCAGTCGTGATTATTGAAGAGACCGTAGTATCATTGACAATGCTACCTGTCGAATCGCCGCCGACAGTTGATTTGTTTGTAGTGCCTGCTGAATTACTCGTTGGTGTTGTCTTAGTCCTATTGATTGAACTTGTGGAAGAATTACCACTTTCCGTTGAATTTTTTGTGGTTCCACTTGAATTGCTTGATGATGTTGTAGTAGTGCCATTGGTTGAGTCAGTAGTGGAATTACTGCTTTTTATTGAGTGACTTGTAGTTTTGGTTGTTTTACTTGAGGGAGTTGTAGCGGTCCCGTTGACTGAATCAGTAGTGGAATTACCAGATACAGTTGATCCTGTTGAATTACTATGACCTGTAGAATTTGAAGTGGGTGCTGGTGTTGTTGAATGATGTGCACCATTAGTTTTTGTTGAATTTTTCATTGGAGTTGTTTTTGGACTACCATCAGTTGAATTGGATGCTCCACTCTTTGTCGTGACTTTTTCAGTTTGTTTATCAGCAAGACTAACCTTACTAGACGTACTTTCTGTTAATTTTGTTGATGATTCCGTTGAAGTATGACTCTGACTTGATGGTGATGAAGATTGGAAATTCGAGAACGAACTGGTGCTTGAGTTTTCTTTGAGAGAAGTTGAGGTGCCGGTGGTTTTCATCGATCCCGATGTTCCACTATTATCCATTGAATGACCAGTAGAATTGTTATCGGATGTAGTTGAATCATACCCTGGTGTTGTAGATGTAGATTTTATAACTGATGACGTAGTTGCCGAGGGACTGGAGGTATTGCCAATACTTTTTGATGAATCACTGGTACTACTTTCCCTCGAATTAGGGGACAGAGTTGTACCAGTAGGCTTTGTAGATTCTGAGGCATTTTTAGTATCATCAGTATCTTTTTGTATAGAACTCTGTTCTGTAGTGATTGTTGTTGATCCATTATTTTTTGTAGTTGAAGTTGAATGTTTTCCTAATGTTGTGGATTTATTGTTATCTTTTGTTGCAGTTGACTTAACGATTTCTGTTGTTAGAATTGATTCTTTTTCAGATGTGTCCTCAGTGGATGTATTACTGTCGGTTGTTGGAGATACATCTTTTTCGGACGCATTAGCTGTAGATTTACTATGATGTACTGTTGAAGTTGAATCTTTTTCTGTCGTGTAAGCTGTAGATTTACTATTTCCTGTTGCTACAGTCGATTCGCTTTTTTCTGCCGTTGACGATAATCCTTTTTCAGATGTATTAACTGTGGATTTACTACTTTCCGTCGTTGAACTTGACACGCTCTTTCCTGTGGTTGCAATTGAATCTTTTACAGATGTACCAGTTGCAGAATTATTCTTCTCTGTCATTGCAGTTGACTCGCCCTTTTTTGTTGTTTTACTTGAATCTTTTCTAGACGTGCTAGGTGTTGATTTACTACTGTGTGTCGTTGCTGTTGAGTGTTTTTTCGATGTGTCAGCAGTGGATTTACTACTATCTGTTGTTGATGTCGAACTTTTCTCAGATGAATCGGCTGTAGATTGACTGCTGTCGATGGTTGCAGTTGACTCGCTTTTCTCTGTTGTTGCAATTGAATTTTTTTCAGACGTTCCAGCTGTTGATTTACTAGTGTGTGCAGTCGATGTTGAGTCTTTTTCCGCTGTGAAAGAAGTAAATTCATTGCTATCTGTCGTTACAGTTGACTCGCCCTTTTTTGTTGTTTTACTTGAATCTTTTCCAGACGTACTATCTGTTGATTTACTACTGTGTGTCGTTGTTGTTGAGTGTTTTTTCGATGTGTCAGCAGTGGACTTACTACTGTCTGTTGTTGATTTCGAAATTTTTCCAGATGAGTCAGCTGTAGATTGACTGCTGTCTGTGGTTGCAGTTGACTCGCCCTTCTCTGTTGTTATAGTTGAATTTTTCGCAGACGTTCCAGCTGTTGATTTACTAGTGTGTGCAGTCGATGTTGAGTCTTTTTCCGCTGTGAAAGAAGTAGATTCATTGCTATCTGTCGTTACAGTTGCCTCGCCCTTTTTTGTTGTTTTACTTGAATCTTTTCCAGACGTACTATCTGTTGATTTACTACTGTGTGTCGTTGTTGTTGAGTGTTTTTTCGATGTGTCAGCAGTGGACTTACTACTGTCTGTTGTTGATTTCGAAATTTTTCCAGATGAGTCAGCTGTAGATTGACTGCTGTCTGTGGTTGCAGTTGACTCGCCCTTCTCTGTTGTTATAGTTGGATTTTTCGCAGACGTTCCAGCTGTTGATTTACTAGTGTGTGCTGTCGATGTTGAGTGTTTTTTCGATGTGTCAGCAGTGGACCTACTACTGTCTGTTGTTGATGTCGAACTTTTCTCAGATGAATCGGCTGTAGATTGACTGCTGTCGGTGGTTGCAGTTGACTCGCTTTTCTCTGTTGTTGCAATTGAATTTTTTTCAGACGTTCCAGCTGTTGATTTACTAGTGTGTGCTGTCGATGTTGAGTCTTTTTCCGCTGTGAAAGAAGTAGATTCATTGCTATCTGTCGTTACAGTTGCCTCGCCCTTTTTTGTTGTTTTACTTGAATCTTTTCCAGACGTACTATCTGTTGATTTACTACTGTGTGTCGTTGTTGTTGAGTGTTTTTTCGATGTGTCAGCAGTGGACTTACTACTGTCTGTTGTTGATTTCGAAATTTTTCCAGATGAGTCAGCTGTAGATTGACTGCTGTCTGTGGTTGCAGTTGACTCGCCCTTCTCTGTTGTTATAGTTGAATTTTTCGCAGACGTTCCAGCTGTTGATTTACTAGTGTGTGCAGTCGATGTTGAGTCTTTTTCCGCTGTGAAAGAAGTAGATTCATTGCTATCTGTCGTTACAGTTGCCTCGCCCTTTTTTGTTGTTTTACTTGAATCTTTTCCAGACGTACTATCTGTTGATTTACTACTGTGTGTCGTTGTTGTTGAGTGTTTTTTCGATGTGTCAGCAGTGGACTTACTACTGTCTGTTGTTGATTTCGAAATTTTTCCAGATGAGTCAGCTGTAGATTGACTGCTGTCTGTGGTTGCAGTTGACTCGCCCTTCTCTGTTGTTATAGTTGAATTTTTCGCAGACGTTCCAGCTGTTGATTTACTAGTGTGTGCAGTCGATGTTGAGTCTTTTTCCGCTGTGAAAGAAGTAGATTCATTGCTATCTGTCGTTATAGTTGACTCGCCCTTTTCTGTTGTTTTACTTGAATCTTTTCTAGACGTGCTAGGTGTTGATTTACTACTGTGTGTCGTTGCTGTTGAGTGTTTTTTCGATGTGTCAGCAGTGGACTTACTACTGTCTGTTGTTGATTTCGAAATTTTTCCAGATGAATCGGCTGTAGATTGACTGCTGTCGGTGGTTGCAGTTGACTCGCTTTTCTCTGTTGTTGCAATTGAATTTTTTTCAGACGTTCCAGCTGTTGATTTACTAGTGTGTGCTGTCGATGTTGAGTCTTTTTCCGCTGTGAAAGAAGTAGATTCATTGCTATCTGTCGTTACAGTTGACTCGCCCTTTTTTGTTGTTTCACTTGAATCTTTTCTAGACGTGCTAGGTGTTGATTTACTACTGTGTGTCGTTGCTGTTGAGTGTTTTTTCGATGTGTCAGCAGTAGATTCACTACTGTCTGTCGTTGATTTCGAAATTTTTCCAGATGAGTCAGCTGTAGATTGACTGCTGTCTGTGGTTGCAGTTGACTCGCCCTTCTCTGTTGTTATAGTTGAATTTTTCGCAGACGTTCCAGCTGTTGATTTACTAGTGTGTGCAGTCGATGTTGAGTCTTTTTCCGCTGTGAAAGAAGTAGATTCATTGCTATCTGTCGTTACAGTTGCCTCGCCCTTTTTTGTTGTTTTACTTGAATCTTTTCCAGACGTACTATCTGTTGATTTACTACTGTGTGTCGTTGCTGTTGAGTGTTTTTTCGATGTGTCAGCAGTGGATTTACTACTGTCTGTTGTTGATGTCGAACTTTTCTCAGATGTATCAGCTGTAGATTGACTGTTGTGTTTAGTTGCAGTTGACTCTCCCTTTTCTGTTGATGCAGTTGAATCTTTTTCGAATATGCTAGCTGTAGATTTACCGTTCTCTGTTGTACCAGTTGACTTGTCCTTTTTGGTCGATTTACTTTGGTGTGCCGTTGATGTTGAGTCTTTTTCTAATGTATAAGCTGTAGATTTACTGCTGTCTGTCACTAACATCGAACTCTCCGCAGATATATCGGTTGAAAATTTACTGATGTCTGTGGTTGCAGTTGATTCGCCCTTTTTTGTCGTTAGAGTTGAATCTTTTTCAGACGTGCCAACTGTTGATTTACTACTGTGCCCTATTGAAGTTGAGTCTTTTCCAGATATGTAATTTGATGATTCACTACTGCCTATTGTTACAGTTGATCCTGATTCGTTAGTCGTTGAGTGACCACTGCTTGCAGTTGCAGCAGAACTTCCACCTGACGTTCCGCCTGAAGTTTCACTGGATTGTCCGCTTGTGGTTGTCCCACTAGAACTTGTATTTGAAGTTGTTTCCGTTGAACCATCTCTTGAAGTTGTTTTAGAAGATTCTTCATCTGATAATGCTACAGTGGATTGACCAGATGCAGTTTTGTTACTGGAATTTTCCCCTGAAGTTGTTTCGGTAGAGTCCGTTGTCGCCGGTTTTTTTGATGCACTATCACTAGAAGTTGTTGCTTTTGGTGTAATATCTGACGATGCACTCGATGATTGTTTTTCAGATGACAATTCATTCTTGGTGCTAGTTGTGCCGGAATGTGTAGTTAATGATGATCCAATATGAGTAGATGAAAACTGTTGCTCAAGTGATATGACACTGAGATCATCAGTTGTCGAAGTTGATTTATCTTTATTCGATTTATCCTTGCTTGTCGTCGTTGACGTTGCTAGATGAATGAGATAATAAATATTATTCATGATGGATAAATGTGTGCGTTAGTAAGATGATTACGAAATATATTTGATCGGTAATTTCATGATTCTCATTTTATTTTCGGTTATATTATATCCAATTTTTTAACACAGTAGGCATTGAATTGAGTTTAAATGATAACGAATTTCCGCTTATCTTTGTCTTTCGGTTTATTAAAAAAACAAAAAACAAAAAATTTAAGAAAGGTAAATATTGTCATTATGCAGCTTGAGAGAACAATTTTTTTTTTCGCCGTATTTTCCTGTCTGTATGGTAAAGATACACAATAAAATATAAACTTCAATTTTTTTTAGCTTTTTGCCAATTGATACATGAATAATTATTCAATTATATAATCTTTCATAAAAAATAAATGAGAACTTAATATTACTCTTCCTCACCTTCGATTGCAAGAATAAAAAATAAAAATATCAATCCTTTGATGAGCCGCATTTTTCACAAAACAAAAAAACAATATAAACAAAAATATTTATTGTTAATAATTTTTCTCAACACTTCATCATACCTCGTATTAAATTATTCATTAATTAACTTTATTTCATGTATTTTTTATATTTAATATATATACATAAATACAATGAAGAAAAAGAGAGTAAAAGCGATGAAAAAAATCACACGAGTAACAGAGCAGCTTATGAACACTTGTCTTCCACGTTTATTATCAAATAAAAAACTTTCGCGTATAATAAAATATATATTGGATCACATATGCACGTGTATTGCGTACTTATATGTATGTATACATGTGTGTATGAGCGTGTGTGCACGCATGTGTTTTGGGAGTTGTAGAAAAACTGAAAATGATCCGAACAATACAACACGACGTTATTGAAGACCGCCCAGTCCTGATAATACTCAATATCACATACATCATCCCCACCTTCACTATCAACTCGTCTTCTGTTTTGTACATGAACGATTTGAGTGCCGTAAAAATTTAAAACCTCGTATGACTCGACCATTGTTTTCTTTTATTTTTTTTTTTTATTTCATGACAGACACATGTAATGTTTTTCTCGTTCACATAATCATCGTCATCACATTCTTACTCATTTTACTTTTACTTTTCATCAAACAATGATAAGAAAAAGTATTGAAATATATTTGTCCTTTTTGTTTTTTTACCTAAATTTTTTTGTTTCATTCATAACCACATTTATATCAATACTCATTTTAATATAAATTAATTTATATACATATGAACAAAAAAAAAAATTTTTTTTTAAAAGAACTTTATTCAAATAATTCTTAGATAAATATATAAAAGTTATTCCTCTTGTTATTTATCAATGTAATTTGTTAAAATTTATATTTTACTTTTTATCTTGACTTTCAAATTAATGTATTTTTTAATGAATTTTATTTCAGTATGGGGGAGATACAGGGTAGTTGTTTGTGGTGGCGGTGATACCGTTGCATAGGTCTCATTTACCCCCTGTACATTCAATATTACCATATAAATACACACATATGAATATATATTATTATGTGTGCATTGAGTGTAACATAAATCGGAAGTGGTTATACGCACTTAAAACCAAAGACAAACAGTTAACCGTGACCGTAATAATTTTAATTTAATTTTATATTTTTTATTATTTTATTTTTTTATAGCTATGGGGTGATTCACATATATACATATAAAATTTATTGATATGTCCAGCTGGTCGACCGTTATTATATAAAATACCCCGAAATAATAATTTCATAATTTAATTTCTCATATTCATATTTACAATTACCCCTTACAATCCCAGTCTATTTCTTTTTCTCCCTCATATATATATATATTTATTATTATTATTTTGTAGTTATACATTGAGGAAATTGAGGAAATGCTTTTCCGGTTATTTTTAGATAGATAAAAATTTATTTCAGTATTACTCATTTATTCATTAATTTTTTATATCAATATAAAAAAAAAAAAAAAAAATTCATCTGGGATTCCATGAGTTTGAAATGATAAATTTCAAATGTCACTCCAATATTCTCCTGTATCATATGAAGAAGAAAAAAATGATAATAATAAAGAAAAAGTAAAGAAGAACGTAGAGAAATATTAAAAAAAAAAACAAAAAATGACGGAGATGAATATAATGTCATATTACAATGATGCATTATTATAATAATGATACATTATATACAAATGTATATACATACGTATAATGTGAATTCTATTGAATTGAAAGATGTCGAGACATAATCGACATTTTTATTGAATTCTTACGATTCATAACCACGAAAAAAATTGTTTAACAGCTTCTTTACAAGAAAACCAAGAAAAAATTCATATACATTAATTTTTATTTATTATTATTTTTTTTTTCGTAATACATAAAAATACATTTCTCAAGGGAAACAATAAAAATTACTTTAAATCACCGACTCCTCCTCACCTCATTATTTTCCAAAAAAAAAAATTAATTTCAACAATTTAAATATCAACATCATTGAACAAACAATTTAAATTTGATAAATAAACTGAATCATGTACTCCAGTCATTTACAAACAAAAAACATATACATTGTAAATATTTTTTAGCAAATATTTAATTTACTTTTCTCTCGAAATTACTATGATGAGAATAAAATATATAGATATATATTTGTATTTATCGATTATCATCAGTAAATTGAAGCAACAGTTAGACTATTGATATTAATCTCTGCCGTATAACTCTTTCAGTGAATTCAACAAAAAATTATTATTATTATCATTAATATTATTATTGTAATAAAAATTAAATGGAAAAGAAACACATTCATTCAGCCACAATTGAACATCTGCAGATGTACATATACATATATATTGAGTAGTGTAATATCGAAAACTAACCCTTTCTTTAGATTTTACGGATCAGTGGTTAACCACAATGGATCAAATGTGATTTAATCTGTACACACGTGTAATAACACGTATGGTTGTATATATATTTACTGTAAAAACGTCACGAGTTTATATTTTTGATCTCTATCATTTTATATCGACAATATTGATGGAAAAGTGATATTTAATAAAAATTTGAATAACGTAAATGATTAAGTTCATCGTCATATGTTAATAAATTTGTGTAGTTAATTAAATATGATTTTTTTTTCTTTTTTTTTTTTCATTATTAAACGAACGTTACGACAAACTTCCGATCCGACAATGATATTCGAGAACATATACACCATACGTCACTCGTCGACATAACGTAAAAAAAAAAAAAAAAAAAAAAAAATACAGAAACAAAAAAAAAATCGTGTCGAATTTCTCATGTGTGTCATCTGCTATACGATGGCGTTGCTCTTGTGAATTTGGCATCGATCAATCGTTCGATCTACACCGTTGCGGATATATCGTATTTCTTATTTCACAAATATATATATATATATATATATATATGTGTGTGTGTGTGTGTGTATTTCTCTGGTAATGCCAAAGTAAGATATGTACAAAGTGAATATCTGTAAATACGTACATAATATACATACACACATGTATATACAACGTCTCTTACTGCTCATAAATCCAAATATTATTATTCATCAAAAAGTGTCTGGTGCGCGGGCGCATTCGATTAACTGATGCATTTTGTTATCATGAACAATATATATGTGTTAAATATTTAATATTAATTTAAAACTTCCGTAATGTGTGTCTGGATGATTGATATTATTGTACCTAAAGTCGTATACGACATAAATAATAACACAGACACATTTATCATAACAAACGTCGGCAATCCATCAAAAGCTTTTAGACGAATGAAGAAAATAAAAATTACTCATGTTCCTTTTATTTTTTTGTTTTCTCTTGAAATATTCTCTTTTGAATCATATTTATATTATAGATAATTTTTTTTTTTTTTTTTTCATACCTTACGTTTTTTATTTGTGTAATGAATAAGAATTGTAATACACTAATTTAATCACTGAATATTTCGGAAAAAAAAAAAAAAAAAAAAAAAAATTAATAATAAACTTTTTTTTTTTCCTTATCTCATAACACATAAAGTGTGATTAATTAATTTCAATGACATTTTATATAAGAATATACATATGTACATATGTAAATGAATTATTCCCCTCTCCTAATTACCTCGTGATTGTGGACCATATGCACGGAAGTGTCTGTTATCGTTGTATAACATTTTTTTTTTTTTTGTCATTTTTCGTTCAATTTTAATTGAATTCTGAAGATAAAAAAAAAATTCTAACGCACTCTCTTCCCTCGGCTCCCTCCTCGTATAAATTATGAGAATTATTTTCTTTTTGACACTCGATGAAATCTAAATACGAAAATTCAAAAAAAAATAAAGAATAGTATTGAAAATTTTCCCATAATTAATATACAATGCCGGACATGATTTAATTAAGGACTTGTAAATTCACTGATGCGTTACATGATATATTTAGTTAAATTTGTATTTGACGTATTAATTTTAATCATAAAAGTCATTATGCGCATTCGTGACAAAAAATTTTCTAAGAAACTTTGAACTAAAAAATAAATAAATAATATATCGAAAAAAAAAAAAATATATAATATATAATAATAATGAATAAATAAATAAATAAATCACCTGTAGACTTTTTTCATCTTAAATTTTTATGCAGACGAGTATAAAATTATTAATGCTCAGGAGAATCTATCACAACACATCACAATACGTGTAAACATAAACAAGGAAAGTAGGATATATAATTTTGTTCGTTATATTAAATTTAGCTACGCATATGATAGTAAATGAGGTTAAAAAGCGTGTAATGACGATGATATACTTTAATCAATGAGTGAATACAATTTTTTCATTTCTTCTTTTATCTCATTAATTCATCGTCGTTTATTTATCTCATCCCGTAAATCATAAATATAAGAAAAAGCATAAGTGAAAAAAGAATGGAAAAAAAAAATATTATTTATGTAAAATAAAAAAAATTATATTTTTTATTTTAAAAATTTTTTTTCTACATATATATATCTATTTTTTTTTTATACATTGCATTAATTTTATTATTTTTTAGAGGTTTGTTAATTTATGGTGATTGTAGGTTGTGTTTATTCGCATGATACGTACAATATTTAAATATATATGTATATATATATATATACATTTGCACGGATGTGGTTTTTACTGTGAATATTATGTAGCAGTAGGGATGAAGAGGTGGTGAACGGGGGTCGCACGGTTTGGTGAATTTTACTCTAATAAATAATTTATATATATGCTCAGTCCAGTTTACATAGAGTGAAATTGTAAAAATATATATCGCAGTAAAAATTGATATAGAGGGTTGAATATATATAATTTAGTCGTGAATAGTAAAATATATAAATTCATATATATATAATTATTATTGGATGATATGTTGAAAAACAATTTCATGAAACGAAACTCGATTTCCTCTTTCTCATATTTTTCTTCACATTACCAAAATATCTGCATATTATTAGACAGTTTCACAAAAATAATAATTACAATATGTGAATAAATAAATAAATATAATAATATGTATTTTAGTAATAATTTTATTAGTCTAGATAAAAATTTTATTATGCTATTTTTATTGCAACATTACATGAAAATACGTAAATATGCAAAGCACAATCGTTCCTATTTATTTCTTTTCATTTTTAATATTCTTTCCATTATATTTTTCTTTCTTTCTTTCGTTTCTTATAATACTTTGTAATATATTTATCTTCAAAAAAATCATTAACATAAAATTCTTTTACAGTAGTGGCAATTATGCGGATATTAATTTTCATTCTTCTCTTCCTCTCGGTGCAACGGCAATGAGTAAATAAATAAAATAACAAGACGAATATTGAAATAAATATATTAACATAACTAGCAATTCTCATAATTATTAATTTATAAAAATTTCAATAATAATAATAATATTAATAGTAATAACAGTAATGAAACTAATAAATTTATATTTGCAAGTGGATAATTACAAAAATTCCTACACTTTATATCAAAAAAAATATTCATATATTATTTTTACATGTATACACGTGTTTAAATTATTGTACTCTATAACAAATATAACAAAAATATTATTTACCACTATTAAATACATAATACATGAGTAAGGATTCACTGAAACGTTTCTAAAACTGCAATATACACGCGTGAACAATGAAGCCATGCAAAAACTTCACCTGCATCTATGTGGTTATAGTGGTGTACTTCCTTTTTTTTTTGTTTCTATTTTTGTTTTCTTTATTTATTTTCACTCAATAAAACTACTCAACGAATAATAATAATAATAATAATAACAAAAGTTGAAAGTAATAAAAAGTTTTAGGTCGATGGTAAAATTGCTAGAAGTTTGTGTTCCATAAAAAATCAACACTGGCAGACAAAATAAGAGAAGAGGAAACCAAAAAAAAAAATAAAAAATAAAAAATAAAAAAAGCACCCAAGAGAAGTTTTTGAATAAAAAAAAACTATACATACATTATCACTATGATGCATCATCATGACAATTGTATATATATATATATATATATATATATATATATATATATTTTTTTTTTTTTTTTTTGTTTCATCAAGTTACCCACAGTGGGCACTGTGGTTTTTGAAAAAAAAAAAATAAAAATTTTACTGTTTTTCAACTTAAAAAACGTGAGGACAAAAATAAAAATACATTTTATGTATATACGTATATATTTATATCGATGAATGTGTTGAAGATGAAATGGCAACGGACTTTTATATGCACCATTAGCTCCACGTTGGGGAGCATCGTCAAGACCCCTGGGTCATAATATTTGCGGTTATAATGGCATAATAATGAAACAAAGAACGTCTATAGATATATATATAAAAAATAAATATATATAGCGGAAATTGTGGGATGTATATAAAAGTAAAAGTAATAAACATAGGTGGTAACATCTTTTTTTTACCACTTTTCTTCATACGAGGGTTACACACCTTTAGTTTCTTATTGTTTATTTATACATTGGATATATTTATAACGCCACATTGGGCCCATTAGTTCCATGCTGGGGGCACGAACACCATATGGTCCTTAATAATCGTTGTCTTTTGTAAATGATCCTTTTCTTCATCAATTCTTTATATACATACGTGTTATATAAATACATATATGTACGTATGTATTTGCCTCATCGAGTGCTATCAAATTTTAAAGGAAATTTCATACCAACATTATTTCATAACGAACGATTAGTCAAAGATATTTTTGTGGCTTCATATTCATGTGGTAATTAATACTTTTTTCTTGTTTTTTTTTTTCTTTTCTATCACAACACCTTCACCGTATATTTGACGTTTTTTTACTTTTCTATTTTGTATTGTTTTTTTCTTAATTTTAAACGAATATATGGATATTTAGTTTTAACTAATTTGAATTTATTTGATGGGACAGTTTGTTCTGGCGTGAAATTGAAACAAAACTAATATATATATAATAAATAAGAAAAAAAAAAAAAAAAAAAAAACGGAAATCCAAAAATGACGGTTTGCTTTTAGGTTACATGTGTACCTTGGAATGTGTGAAAAAATATTACGTTGTACAATGCAAGCATTGTCCAATGTGTAATATGCATGAAGTAATATATATATGCACCTGCACTTTATGATCATATTGAAACGGAAGTATGTATACATATATGTACATATATAATGTATGTGCCTCCCACACGTGACTCAAGCGTGTCACACCTGTGTTTTACGCGCGCAACTTTGAATGAAATTAACATAATTGATAAAATTTGTGACACGGTATTTGTCATTTGAAAAATAACACGAATAAATAAATAAACAATTGATCAATTCACTATTTGATTTTTTTCTTCTCGTATGCTTCTCTTCTTCGTTTTTTTCTTTTTTTACATCTTGAATGTATGTGATATTTAATTTATTTATTTATTGTAAATAAAATTTTGCTTTGCGTTGTACTCTACAACAATAGTAAATTGTGTACTGGATAAAAAATTAAGAAAATAATTTACATTGTTATGTGATTTGATATTTTCTGTTTTATATTTGGGGTGTTAATATCATTCGATGACGTTGAAAATTTTCATAATTTTTTTGAAAAAAATACCGATTAGTGACCAATTAACTCGACTAAATGACCAATTATGACCCTTATATTACGTTATATATGTATTTTTTTTCAAGGAAATTCCTGAGATGAAGCGCTATCTTCTTGTAATTAACGAAACGTTTATTGAAAAATACTGCATTTAAAAAAAATATTATTATCTGATGGTAAGGTAGAAAATTGTTACATATGAAATTAGAGGGAAAAAATATTAAAAATATGTTTAAAATTTATGTATCAATGTATGTGTATAAATAAATATTTATTAGAAAATAAAATTAATTAAATTCGGTTGAGAGTAAATTTTTACAGTCATCGTATTAATTTATTATTATTATTTTTTTTTTATTTATATTTTTGACAACAAATATAAGTCTCTAGTGATAAAAATCTCAGCATCAAAAATACATACATCGTCTGTGTCATAACTTTTTTTTTTTTTCGTGTGCAATAATAACTTTAACTCTCTACTTGATACAAAAAAAAATAAGAATAATGAAAAAAAGAGGAGGAAAATTGATTCAATTATATTCAATAAATTGCTCTTAAGTTGTGTACAACATAATTCAAACACAATTAAATATTTGCTTTTACAATCGCGATATGATTTGATATACATTATCATTATTTTTTGTATACAAAAAAAAAACACATACAATTAAAATTCTAAGTCTTCTTGTACTAAGGGCACCTAAATTAATCTATCAAACTATTCATAAACACAATTAATTTGTTGTTGTTGTTTTTTGTTTTTTGTTTTTTTTTTGCTTTATATACTTTGATAAACGATTGATCAGCCGACTGATATGGTAACTATTTTTTAAAATTGAAAATTAATGACAAATAAAAATAATAATTGAAAATTATTTTGCACGCGCATAATAAAAATTTGCCAATATAAAATTTATATTCAAGCGTTTATATTTTTGTGCTTGTATTTTCACTATTCTTGTTTTTTTTTTTTTTTTTCTTCTCAATATCAACTCATTATTTTATATATGGACAATTTCATTCATAAAAATATTTATTCATATTTGTTATATAAATTCAAATTATTCTCCATTTCATTCATATTTCCAACGAATAATTCAAAAAAAATTTCATTTACATTATTCAATATTTATTCATATTATTGTAATAACGATTATCATTATATTCGCCCATTTACTTTCTGTATTTTTTTATCCTCAATTATTTGATTATTTGAATAATAAATAAATGAAAATAATCAAGAAATTATTTACCACTCACGGAAAATATAAAATCTGCTGTCTATTTAGTAATGAGTATTGAAGTCTTTAAGAAAAAAAAAAAAGATAATAATAAAATAAAAACTTACACATTATAATGTGATTATATTAAACATACAATATGTAAAAAGATGATCAAAATATCGTATAATAAAAATTGAGTCAAATTGTTTTTTTTTCTCTTTTTTTTATAAATTTTCCTATCAGTTCTCTGTAGAAATATAATAACAAGTTTTATTTTTGTACTCGATATATATACATAAGTAGATTCTTAATTGGCATTGAAAATAAAAAATAATAATTATAAAAAAACCAAAGAAAAACAATTTGACAAATTTTCATTTATGTTATTGCGATGAAATTGAATTGGTAACATGCATTTAAATGTATTTACACTTTTTATGGCGGAGACATATTTTCATATTTTTTTCTTATTATTTTTCAATGAGTTAATTATACGATTTTACTTTGAAATGACATATTTTATCGTTTGTTATTTATTTTCTGTTTATACATTAGATTAAAATCATAATAGTTCATTAGAGACGCAGTCGTACGGCTTTTGATTCGATTGATCCATAATAAAATAAGAAAATCAATTATTTTCGTTCTTATTTATGAATAAAAAATAGTAATATTAACAATGAATTAATGATGAAACTATACATATCACCATTGACAGAGTAAAATTACTGATTCAAATATTTGTACGATTAAAAAAAAATAAATGAAACAAAATTCGTGGTTGAATGGAATTAAAAGAGAAAGAAAATTCAGAAAAAAAAAAAAAAAGGAAATTAATAAACATATGTATTTGTGACTAGAGCTTTGGAATTACATTCAATTCCATTCATTTGTCTACGTATATTTATTGATAAAATATTGATTGTATGCATTGTGGATCAATGGAATATGAACAATTCTGAATTTACTATGTCATTTAATTTCTTTTCCTCTCTTTTTTCTTTTCCATTCTTTCATATTCGTTCATTTTGTATTTGTTGCTTTGTGAAGATGATTGTATTGTGAAAAACTAACTGTTTTATACTTGATTATATTAAAAAAACTAATATGATGTTTTGAAAGTCTATCTGTTTGACGGTTCAACATCATTATCATTTTCGCAAATTTTCATAAAATAGTTATAAATTAATTCAATTTACTTTCTATAAATGAGACTATTCCCTAGAATATTTGATGGGGTAAGAAGAAGAAAAAAAAAAAAAAAAAAAAAACTGGGTGCGGCTGGGGAATACTGAATTTAAATTTACTGATACGTTTGTTGCCTAAACATACTGCTAATTTCTTCAATGGTCTTATTTTTCGTTTCTGGTACTTTTTTATATATGAATAATGTAAAAAGAGTTTGGAATACAATGAAAATTATAAATACGTATGGTCCACACACTTCAGCCAATGGTGCGAATCCCACCATAACGATGAAAGCAGCACCCCAATTAACAGCAATTGCAATAGATGTAGCAACTGGTCTTGCTGATTGATTAAATAATTCAGATACCAAAAACCATGGAATACTTCCAGGTCCAGTTGCAAACAGAACAACAAACAAAATAACAAATACTACAGAAAAATAAGCTGCAGCTAATGATGATTCCTGCAAGTGAAAAAATATAAGAAAAATTAATTTCATTTGTCCATTGAATATTGTAAAAATTTAGTTAAAATAATTATTAGTATAAAATTCAACTTACCGCGTATACCATGCAAATTGTGAGTAGTGCTGTATCAATAACCATACCACCAAATCCAAATAGAAGAAGAGTTTTACGTCCGCATCGTTCAACAAGAACTAATGAAACAATTGTCATCACGACATTCATTGCACCAACACCCATTGTGGCAAAACTAGGACCTTTGCCTTTCAATCCTGCATTTCTAAATATACTAGTTGAAAATGTCATAACAGCATTAATACCAGAAAATTGTTGAGCAATCATGATAACAACTGAAATAATGAGTGGTATCCTTAATGCGGGATTCATAATAATTTCTTTCATTGACACACGTGGAATTATTTTTGATGATTCGTATTCCTGTCGCATTTCTTCCATTTCATCGTGCACATCATTTGTATTACGTAACCATGAAAGTGCTTTTTTTGCATCGACGTCACGGCCTTTACTGACTAATAAATATTTTGGACTCTCCGGACACAGAGGTAAAGTAAAACATTGGAATATTCCTGGTATAATTGTCAGGGACAGTAGTAATGGCCACAAACTGTCAGTGGTAAGTAATGTTTCTAAGCTCAATATTTGTGATATTGAAATGGAAATTGTAACAATTAATTGATAAACAGTACCAACAGCACCTCTTAAATGCATTGGTGCTATTTCTGCCAGATACATTGGTGCCAATCCCGCATTTAATCCAGAATTAATACCAATAAACAAACGTCCAATAATCAACATCTCATAGCTACTTGCCATTTTTGCAAATCCTTCAAATATGACAGATATTACAACCAATATATTGTTGAGCAATAAAGCACCCTTGCGTCCATATCGTTCAGCAACTGTACCAACTAATGTGCCACCAATCATACCACCAGCAGCAAATATTGCCACTGTCATTGACCAAAGTCCTGTTATAAAACCACTAGTAGCTGGTTCGCCTGTTCTATCCATAACTGTCTCATTCATCCATTTGGATAGCAACTGAAAATTAATTTAAATTTATAATCAATATTATCAATGAAAAATTTCACTTATTATTTTCTTACTTACATTTTGTGGTGTATTCACAACGCCAGTATTGTAACCATGTTGGAATGCAGATCCCAATGCACCAGCAATAATCGCAAATACCAGGCGGCTATTGAGACCCTAAAGTATAATAGAAAAAAAAAAAACAAAAGGTTAAACTTCATTAAATTTTATTTTTATGCCCAGTGTTCATTGATCAATGTAATATTGACGTACTCCTATAGAATAGTATACTACTCTATTTTTAAAATTGTGAATCATTCAATCACGATATAGTTAAATAAAAGATGAGTAGAGAAAAGAAAAATTCATTCTTAAAATCAGAACAATTGGGCCAATTAATGTTAATTTTCAATGAATAAATGTGACATATGTATCCGTTAACAACGCGATTATACTTAATTAAAATGACAATCAAATTTATTTCGGGTGATAGATCAAGCACAAATATATTAATTGAATTATAACGTAGTTTTAAATAAGACTATAAAGAAAGAATGAATGGGTGAATTGATGGATTCAAAAAAAAAAAATTAAAATAATAATAATAATGAAAAAAAGTAGTTCATTTTGCATTCAATTAATATAAATAAATGAATAAATAAATAAATAAATAAATTGTATTGAATAAACATTCTATGATTGCCTGCTATGTTTTTTGATATTTATTATCATTCTATGATTCTATGATCACGCTCTACTTACAGTAGACAAAACAATTGCAGTTATTACTTGAATTTGCAATTTTAATATCCCATCAATTGATATAAAAAAAAAACAAAAAATTAATATTATTTCATTCATTGTTGTTTAAAAATATACTACAACACTTCGTAATTAATATTTCACGTAAGAGTGACATGAATTGTGCGAATTTTATGAAGATATGAAATAAAATAAATAAATAAATAATTTTCAATTGTATTAGATAACTTTATATCATTAATATTTATAATCTAAATGGATCATATCACGGATAATATTGACATGTAACTTCATATATTAATTTTATGTTTACTCCTTTTTTTCCACTAATAAAAACAAAAAAATGACAAATTTGAAATCAATATTTCCACTCGATAAAATTTATTTAGTATCATTATTTATTTATTTATTTATTTATTTATTTATTAAGTCCCAATGGATAGTTGCATAAATATTTTAATGAATTATTTGAATAAATATCTCACTGCTCGTTTAATATAAGGCATTGATAATTAATTAATATTTTGGCTTTTAAATTAAATATAAATTTCCGGTGATATTTTCTTTTTGTCGCGCTCGCTCTTTCCGTTTGTCTCGTCTCTTAGTTTTGTATTTCCGTTCTCATTACAGTACGTTCTGAGATACTGCACTGGTGGGTCGACACCCCAGCATGAGCTCTTTATATCTCTACCACACACAATTATATTTACACACACCACTTTATACACATACAAAAGATGAAATAAATGCATACTCAACAGATTATCATTCCTTCATATTTATTTTTTATGCGTGTCTAATGTTTAAATCGTAGTCTATTTATTTCCCACTCTCACTAATAATAAATATATTTTCTCTATATTTTTGTTTTTGTTTTTCCTCAATTTTGCATTCATCTTGAAAAATTCTTTTTTTTTTTTTTTATCTTTCTTTTTTACTTTTCTCCACTCACATTAAATACATATGTTTAGCATATATAAGTAAATGTTTTTATTACGCATCCTAAAATGTCGATAATCTCATGAATAATATAAATACGTAATTTGTTTGATATGGATTAATATAATAGTGATAAGTGAATAAATATTATTATTGTCAAATGTACGATTGGAGAGAGAAAAAAAAAAAAAAAAAAAATAGAGAACGAAACAGCACAAGAAGATAAATAAATAAATAAATAAATATGAATAATATGAAAAGAAGAAAAAAAAATTATGATTGTAAATGCTGAATCTCGGTGAATAATAATTTATCTATTTGTTATTGTGCAGAAATAAGTGATAATAATAATATTAATAATAAAATTACTGATAAATAATGTTTGTTCATTCGTTAATTTACAATAATAAATAGTTCTATGTGACGCAGTGACGATTATAAGAAATTCATTTAGTGAACAAAAAGAATAAAGATAAAAAATTAATTATAATGATAAAATAATGAATTTTGAAATATTATTTCACAAGATTTTATCCTATCACTGCATTGGTCAATTCAGTGAACGAGCCTCCACTGTATGTGTCATTACATGTTTTTCATATCTATCATCATAATCATAAGAATAAAATTAAACAGAAGAATGAGAAAAAAGTTTATAAATTTTAATAACAAAAATAAATAAATAAATAAATAAATAAATGAATAAAAATCATTTCAGTCCATAAATCAACAGATAAGTATTATCAATCTTATGAATATTTAAATGTTGACAATTTAATATTGACATAAATTTTTCAAGTGTTAAGTTTTTTTTTTCTTCCAACACCGCACTCGAGTATTGCTTGTTTCAATTGTCGAATTGATATCGATAAATGTTTGTTTCGGTTAATTATTCGATTAAAAATAAATTAAGATGTAATTATCGTAGTGACAAAAACAATTTACTTACTGTACTTAAGCTCAGTATGTTTGCTATTGATAAATGATTCGTATCACAAATTGTTTCTATCTGTTATTTTTACCCCCTCGAATCGTTTTTTTTTTTTTTTTTTGTACTAACATATAAAATATCGCACAAAAACAAAAGGTGATAATCACAAAAAAAAAACATTTTCAATCATTTTTTCTTCCTCTCTCTTTTTCTACAGTTTTAAAGAAATATACGTTTTATATAAATATAAATTGATATAAAAAAAATAATAAATCCACAAAACAGAACGCATTTATTCATAATAAAAAATTAAAAAGTCAGATAATAATTTTTTTGTTTATTATCCAGTTGGTTTTTTTTTTTTTTTTTTTTTTTCTACTTTCAATATATCATTTACTCTTGCATTATTTAATTTATTCAAATTATCTGATAGAATGCACCTACATAAAATATTATGTTGAGTTATAACAGAGAATAAAAAAATAAATAAACCTCAGCGCGTTTGAGCATATTCCCAAATTAAATAGAATTTATTCAATTTACAATGTGAATAATTTTTCAAGGTACGTCCTAATAAACAACTAATCCAACAAATAAACACTGAACTAATGAAAATTTCAATTTATTCAGTTTCAATTTTTATTAATTCCATATTCATTCTGTCTACGCATCAAACAAGAAATGACAACATTGGCAAACAACACGAGCGAAAATTCCCCAGTCAGCGCGCATTGCCATTGGCCGGGCGTGAAGGTATGAAGATATTATATCCTCTGCGATTGGTTGACAATCCGACGAGCCTCCTAAACGATATGCACGTGCAGATACGGCTATTAATAGTAACTGAGACAACACATACATGCAAACACATAAAAATCAGTCACACGCCAATTCACTTACGCATATACACAATTTTTTTTTTGTTTTCCCGCATAACCCATTCTAGGGTCTTATCATACCATGCTAATTTTAAATCATATATATAGAAATTACTTTCACTCATGTAGATATAAATGTGTATTTGTATTGTATGTTTGTGGTGAAATTCGAAATTTGCATTTCATGATATCAATAAATTTTATGTGAAGTTATATCAACTCTGAGCGTAAAAGTCAGTACTGAAATTGCTGTCTCTTTTTTTTCCCTTTCTTTTTATTTATATAAACGAATATATATATATGTATATATGTATATTTTTATAAGTGATAATATATGCTGGTTTATTATAATACCATATGCACACGTATTTGTATTTCTGTGTAGTCTCACATTTCTCAACTTGATCTCGTCCGGCTTGTGAACAAGAAGATTGTGACGCATAAGCTCATATATACGTAGAGAAAAAGAGAAAGAATAAAAAAATATTAAAAAGAAGAGAAAAAAAATTAATCCATATATTTTGATGTTATTTGATAAGTTTAGAAAGTTAATTTGAATTAATTCTAAATTGAAATATAACTAAAAATGTTGGATTTTTATAAGAAATGCAATGGAATTTTATTTATTGCCACCTGTATGACAACATTTCATGTATATACCTGAGGAGTTCATGTAGGCGTGGGAGAGAATTGGGATTTGAGAATTTTGGGGGCTCGAGGCCAAGTCGTTTAATTTATTTGAAATTTCTAAAGAGACAAACCAACTAAAAATATATTTTTTTTTGGTCGTCGCCTCCCCCCCCCCCCTTCCCTCTCTCCCCCTTTTTCTCTCTCTTTGCCACACTGAATCGTAGACACAAAATCGAAGATTAGATTATGTTTGGGTATTTATCTATTTCTGTAGAATGCACTCAAGTTAAATAACAAAACAAAATTGTGAGATTTTACTGTTGCTACGAGCGGAATGTGAAATAATTCGTATACTTGAACGTGATTTTGCCTTTTGAATTTCCATGTAAAATCACGTCACACGGATAGGTCAAGATAATATAGTGGAGTCGAGCCTCCACATGGTGAAAGTTTTTTTTTATACTCAAATATATAATATATTTAGAATTTTATACGAAAACTTGTTTCAATCACGTGACATGATACGAATTGATATTTATAAATTAATATAATTTTTTGATTTATTTCAATATTTCAATATATATATATATTTTTTTCTTTTTTCTTTTTGATAAGATTTCGTCGATGAATTGAAATAAATGGAAAAAAAAACTGAACAACCAGTTTAAACCAAAACCGGTTTGTAACAACGAGATGCATTAACAGTGTGCACGTGGAAAAACTTTAAACGACACGTTTGAAATGTTGGAGAAATTATTGAAGAATTTATTAATTTATTAATTTATTCAGAATTATTGAATTAATATAATGCTGATGAAAATCTATTTTTTTTTTTTCTTTTTCACGTATTTTCATTTCCTCATGTGATCAGTCAAGAAAATTCAAATGCACGTGCATTCAAGAAGAAATGAAAAGAAGATTAAAAAAAAAAAGGGAACACACATAAAATATCGTGTGACTATTTATTCAATGCCAAGGGCAGGTAAAAAAAAGGTTTTTCAAAACTTTCTATAAGAAAATTTTTTCTTTTTCTTCTACAAACTGGTTTTTTGAAATATTTTATAAATCACCAGTACAATATTCAACTATTCCATATAATAATAAAGAAAATATATATCTTAAAAATAATTTTATATTCAATGAAAATATAAAGTTTTCAATTTTATAATATATAATAATGATACATATGTATATAATGATATAATTATATGAATAAAGAATTGCACAATATTTGTAGAATGAATCGTCTAGACGAACACGATTGTAACGCCCACCAATGAAAATATAACCATACCAGAATGAGAAGATTAAAAAATAAAGAAGAGTGAGAGAAAGAAATAAATCCAAACGCATCGCACTCAATCTCTGCGGTGAAGCGGGAAAAAAAAAAAAAAAAAAGAAGAAAAGATACGATGAATTTAATCTATCCAAAAATTCTTCAAATTCTTCATATAAATATATTATTATCCAGTATTTAGGTATATATATTATTTATTTACACCTATATGGAATTATTTCTTTTCTCTCTTTTTTTCGTTAATCTATACGCACGGGCAATCGCATTTTGTTAAATAACAAAAAGTGACGCGTACACAAGTGGTTAGTTATTGACGTACCAGTTGTACTACAATTTACGTATGAAATAATATCATTATTTGCGTTGTCTGTTCAGCCTTGAAAAACCATTACCATAAATGTATTAATATCAGCACAGTATTTAAGAAAAAAGAAAAAAAAAAAAAAATAATAAAACAATGAAATAAAAGAAAGAAGAAATAAATATCCAAAATTAATTTACCAATGAATGAAAAGTTAACTTGACGTGTTCTAATAATTATTTGATATAATAAATCGCTGAATTGTTAAAGGTCAAAGAAGAAAAAAAAAAAAAATAGGTAGTCAATAATATAGATAATGATATTGACTGATATAAATTAATTCGAGATATAAATACCAGATCTTAAATTTAATGATTGCAACATCAAATATAAATGGTATTATTCAATATTATATTATTTTGATAAATTAATAATATATTATTATAGATATGTAAATAATAGATAAAAAAAAAAACCTGAACAGATAATAAATATTTTTTAAACAATTGAAATAATTTATGTTACTTGAAACGTGAAAAACTTGAATATTAATCGTATTTACGGTTCCTGACATTTTCAACTCAATTACTAAACTATACCATAAATAAAAATAATTTTTATTATAATATCTATGACAGTTAAATTATTGTATACAACAAATTAATATGTTTACCTTAATCGACGACTTTTCCGGAAGACAACCCATTTTTTTTTCTCTCCCTTTTTATTTATTTTTGCAGTCTCAAATAAAAATACGAACACTTTTCTATTTTATAAATATAAAAATTAAATAATGAATAAATAAAAAAATTATTTTATAACTATCGACGCGTTCATGAGACAATACGACGATGAATAAAAAAAATAAAACACTATCAAAACTAAATTTCTCAACGAAAAATTTTCGATAAAACTAAAATTGTCAGTATCGTGTAGAAAAAAAAAAAAAAAAAAATTAATCAATAAAATATAATTTTCTTTTCTCAAATAATTGAAATAAATAATGAAAAAATGGAGCAAATTAAAATAAGTAATATCCGAAAAATTTTGTGCGGTGTCTACCGTGAGGACCCACAAACAGAATGTCGATTCGTTGAGCGAGCAAATAAGTGACAGGCATACGGTATCCCCACTTTTTTTTTTTGTCCCTTCCTTTTCCGTTCAAGAGCCCCTTGGATTGCAGTACATGACATTCTAACGTCGCAGTGGTTACCGACGATTCCCCCCTCTCCCTCATCGCTCTTCATATAATTCGTATTTTTCGTTCTCTCATACACACGCAACTGGACAAAAATTCCCTCTCCATATCATATCCCTGTGCAAACTTACGCATGTGTATATATATATATATATATATGTACAGGCGCATGTACGCACACAGTGTACACTCTATAACGTCGTCGGCAATTGCCGGGCCCCCTTAATAATCAACCGACTTATCACGACTCGCGGCCCGCCAATTTTCCAATTGAGTATATTGAACCTCTCGACAAAATACCGTTAGTTAAAAAAGCTTACAATTCAACTGTCACAAGTGACCTTTTATATTTAATAGATAATACAGTCTCTCATTGATATGAAATGAAAAACATAGTGAGTTTAAAAATAAAATTGAGTCGTATGCTCAAAATAAAAATGTGAGAAAGGTTAAAAGATACATATTATTCTTATATATATATATATATATATATTTTTTTTTTCTTTTCTACTTTTTTTTTTATTTTTGGCAGGCGCTAATATATATACACCAATGACTTTTCAACCATAACTATAATTTGTCCTTGATCTTTATTTATTGTTTTCTTATTTTTTTTTTTTTTTTTGTAATTCTTCAATTTTTTTTTTTTTTTCATCTGTGACGTATTGAACTATACACACGATATACACACAATACACACATACACACGATGAACAATTGATATTGTTTAAATGAAAAAATTCATTTAAAAAAAAAAAAAAACCTATTATATGTCCAATTAGTGAGACTATTTCCACATCACATATATATTTTTTTCTCTTCTTTTGTTCTTTGATTTCTCACCTTATTATTATTATTATTATTTATTTATTTTACTTATTTATTTATTTATTATTATTATTTTTTTTTTTTTTAATTTTTTTTTAATTTTTTTTTTCACAAACACTTGTAATACGACACACCCAATGATTAACGCGTTGTTATTAGAGTGAGTTGACCAACGAGTTACTACGCTATATAAATGTAATGATAATTAGATATAATTATCAAATGCTAATACAATACACGATACAAATGTGAATATCACAACAATGGTTTCAACTTATTCCCCTTTTGTAATGATAATAGTCGCAATAATAATAATAATAATAATAATAATAATAATTTGTTTTTTTTTAAATTATGATTTTGTATGTGAATTTTTTGATTTTAATAACAGCAATATAAAAAATTCAAGAAAGAAAAAAAATAATAAAATTGAATAAAAATTATTTTTATTATTACTGTTATTTATTTTTTTCGTGATTAATGTGATTGAGAGTAAAAGTTTAATAACATATGTTGAATGTTGATATAAATATCTATTGCATTAGTGATAATTTAATTAAAGTGTTTGAATTATAATGATAAATGTGTCAGATAAAATTCTGTGAAAGTATTGCAGACGAATTTTTTTTTTTTTTTTTTTCGATTTTCGTTAACAAAACAGAAAATTAATTGTTTTAATGAGATGAATAATGATGTATTCATAATATTTTTGTATTGTTTTATCAAGAGGTAGACAGGGATAGGGAGAGGGGGGAATTCATAAAAAAAAAAATCTTGTTTTACTTGTGTAGAAGGTGCAAAGTTCAATACTAGTAAATTATCTCGTCCATATATTATTTTCACTTGACTGTATAAATAATTGAATAAACTTTTGCAATCTATACGTATATATAAGCAATATATACTTTTGATGAAAAGACAAATACAATCATCTTACTGTTATCATATACGATCAAAAAACGATAAATCCAAGAAAATAAAATAAAAAAAAAAAAAAAAAAACAAAAAAAAGCAATCCATCGGATAATTATACGAATTTCAAATAAACATATTTTTTCTTCTTCGTAATAACATTATTGAAGACATTTGTTATCTTTCATTTTTTTTTTTGTTTTTTTGTTTTTATCACGTCATATTTAATTTATTGTGATTCTAGTGGAAAATAAACATTCACAAGAGGGAAACCGCTGCTCACCGAGTATATAAGTGAGAGAGAGAAAAAAAAGGTGTTGACAATAATAATGTATGGTATGAGGAGTATCTTCATTTTTTTTTACTCTTTATCATTCAATGACTGTGTGAGTAAATAATTTACACATATCAGATTGACAATCCGTAAATAGTAAAAAGAAAAGAAAAGAAAAGAAAAAAAGAAATAGTGGCAAATTAATTGAGAGTCCAAAGACATATCGCGTTCTACTTTCTATCTATATATACGATATAAAAACTTGTGTATATAATATAAAATACATTGCACGATATTTACCGAGTATATATATATAATTTGTTCAAACAGGAGTTTATAAAAGAAAAAGAAGAAAAACGTAAAGAAGGGAAGAGTAATAATAATTTATTGATCACATTATTATTATACTCACGGCATTACTGTCAATATTCGCCTGCTTCTAAAATAAATACATAAATAAATAAAATTATATATGTCATAATTATATATAATTTACTTATCAAATCGTTGTACATTTAAAAATATATTATTAATTACTTTTGAAGTTGGCGCAAGTGCGGTCGGTGTTCCTGGATGCTCTTCAATTTTTTCCTTTGACTAGAGTTAATAAAAATTCGAGTGTTAGCAACGAAAAAAAAAAATAATAATATTAAATAAATAAATAATAATATAATATATTAAAAATGGAAGAATACAAGAAATAAATTTTTTTAAATAATAGGATAAATAAATATCAAACGATTAATATTACCTTGGAAATCTCCATGTTGATTGTGGCTTGAAAAAAAAAAAAAATAATAATAATAATAATAATAAATGAATAAAATAAAATAAAATAACATACAAGTGTCAAATCTGGAGCATATAATGTATTATCTTGTGATAAAATTTTATAGTTTTATATTACTTATGAATATTATATACAATCCATAAAGTAAATAACATAAGCACATCTAATGTACAGCTTTCATTGAATGTAAAAAAAAAAAAACAAAATTGTTTCTCGAGATTTATATTTCCTGTCAATTAAGATTCCAAATGTATTTTTTTCTTTTTTTATTATACTTCATAATTATAAGAATGAAACAATAATTGTACAATGAATCATTTTAATTAAAAAAATTATTCCATTTAATTTTTTATTATTTCCATTAATAAATTATGTACATATAGTTTGGGTAATTATTATGATAATTTCAATTAGAAAAATATTAAAAGTATTTCGTTGATTATTTGAAATACAATTATTATAAAGTATCACTTATTTTCATTCCACAAACAAAAAAACAAAAAAATATAAAATAAACACAGAAACAATATCAAAGATCGAATAATAATACAATAAACAAATGTATGAATAACTAATACAGAAATGTATAATTAAAAATAAATATTGAAACAATCATTGACACTGTGAAGGTCAAAAAGGTCACAACTTTATAGACAGACTTTGAAATGAAAGAGGAAAAAGAAAAAAAAAAAAAACGCTCATGTGAAAGCCATGATGTTAGTGGAGAAATATTTCTCAATCCCGTTTATCATTAAATTCTTTTTTATTATCTATTATTTTATCTGAAAATTTTTTTTGTTTACATTATTATACTTCTCACTTCTTTTATTTCTTATGTATTGCGATATTCCGTAGGTTATCAGTGGGTGTGTCTAAATATTTTTTTGATAAATTAATTATTGTTTTATTTTGTCTCACTTTCTTCAATAAAATTTGAGCCTGAAAAAAAATTGTGAGAAAAAAAAAAAGAAAGGAAAATTCCAAAATAGTGATTATGAATTTCTAAATGAAAAATTATCATTTCATTCTTATCAATTATAATTCAAATATTGTTTTGCAATTTATCTCGAAATATTAATACAAAAAATATGATTTTTTTTTTTTTTTTTTTTTTTTCATATCTATTATCATTAGTTTTACCGCTTGATTTTTACCAACGTCAAATCACTGTATTACATAACCCAAATAGAATTGAATCACCAACTTAAACTTTACAGATACACTGTCGAAACGATTGAAAAAAAAATATATATGTATATATGTGTATGTATATATTTAAAAATAAATTGTAAATAATTAGATTAATTAGGTGTTGTGAATAAGAACAAAATCCGATAAACGAATTCTCCATTAATTGAATTAAATGCACAAAAGTGCAGCAGTGAATGAACATAATGAAATAATCTACAAACGTAAAAAACCATATGTATGTATAAAATCGAATCGTCATATGGCTGAGATTATATATAGTACAAACTTATCGATTTTCACTAATTGAATTTCAATGGCGAGAAATAAAAAAATATTACACATCGCACTGTATAAATTTATCCATATAAACATTTAAAAAATTAAGGAATAAAAACAACAAGCAACAAAATTTCTACATTGTATAGAGGAATCTGTAATAAAATAATTGATAATAATATACATTATTATTAACAAAAACAAAAATAAACAAATTATTTTAAATAACAGTAATACAAACAGTAATAGCAAAACATTTGACTCACCGTTAACTATCTATGTTATATAAATATTAACGTATTACAATTTTACGTATTTTTCACTCTGTACTAATGTAACTTCACTTCACAACTGACATTTTACCCTCTCATCGAAATATTGCGAATATCATCCCTACTTATAAAATAAAACAAAGCGCAAGCGTAAACCCCCATATTATCAACCCCCTTCTTTCAATCCCCAACTGATCACTATCATATCTATATATATTTACCTATATATACATAATGTATATATAATTTTGAAACGTTATTTCATCATCCCAAACCCATTAGTAAAAAAAAAATAAAAAAAAAAATACGTCAATTGATTTTTTTTTATTATTATAAACACACGTATGCAGACAAATTTTATCATTAAAAACCTCAATATTTATTTATTCGCTTAGTTTTCCATTATTTTTTTTTTTTTTTTTTTTTTTTTTTCAATATTCAGTATTTTATTATTACAAATTTTTTATAAAATATTGTATAATCATGACGACACTGTCTTCACGATAAACATGAAAAATTATCACGCGTGGGAGTCATATTCTGTAAATATCATATATATATATATAGGTATGGAGAAGAGTACGACGAGTGATTACGGTCAATGCAAAAACGCGGTTCATTTCAACATTATGACGTCATTCAAGCCTGGCGGAAGACAGACCAAGTAAGCAACTGAGCAAGAGTGAGGAAGACCGATGTGTGAGGCATAAGAGTGAGGGAGAAAAATATAATGGAGAGCAGGACAGTGAATATGTAGACGAGCCCCAAGCGCACGCCCTCTTTATCAGCCAATAGTATTGCAGCACTGTCTGGTGTACGTGAGAATCCACACGTACAATATAAATCGATATAACATGCTGAGAGGAATATTTGACGTCATTAATGAGTAAACTAGTGAGAGACGTGAAATTTGCGACGACACAATTGCGTAGAAAAATGAGTATGAGAGAGAGAGATAGATGACAAGTGAGTACTAACCTGTTGGTATTTTTGAGAAATATTCAACATCAGCTGATGCAATAGTAGAAAAAGATTACAATTTTAATTGAAATTTGCATTAAAATGAAGGAAAAAAAAAAAAAAAAAAAAATGATAGAGAAAGAAAGATCACGAGAGAAATGGAATAAAATGTATTTGAATAATTTTACTTATTCAAATATATTTATATATTTATTTTTTTGTAAACAAAAGAAAAAGTGATATTGAAAAAAAAAAAAATCTGTAATACAATTGTCTGATATAATATATATTTGATGATATGAAGAGAAGAGTAGAACGAGAGAGTGAGAGAGATATATTTTATTGCCAATGATGTTGGCCGGGTATTGTTGAATTACGCAACAAATGTGAGAGTTCCACAAGTCATGTAATGTTAATTTATTGAATTCAATGAACGAGATATAAAATAATAAATATTTATTTTATTTTATGTATTTTTTTTTTTTTCTTTTTTTTTTTCAATTTTTATTCAGGATATTACGATGAAATAACGTATTTGATAATAATACATGGTAATATTATTAACAAATATGATATTGATAATATGGAATATTTTTTTTTTTTTTTTTTTTTTTGTTTAAATATAATAACAATAATTGTAATGTGATTTATTGTAAATTAGTCAGTGTATTGAATATTCATTATTTAATATTTTAAAGAGAATCTTTCGTTGAATTTATATGAATATTTTATGCAAAGAGAAAAAAAAAATAAATAAATAAGTTTTAAATCTTAAAGATATTTATATGCATCGTGTATGTAAGCATATACGTATATTTATATATAGAATTATGCGAACAACTGAAATTCAATATTTTTTATTTCAATCAACGTCATCAAGTCAATTGAAAATCACTAATAATTATTATCAGAAACAATTACAATGACATTATTGCCCGTACGATTATTGAGCTCGTACGTTGTTTCGTATAATAATTTATGTATAAAAAAATTACAATAATTTGTATAGTTTCATTCTATTTTTCCCTTCTTAATTTTTATATTTAGCTACAATTTAAAATTATATTAATATACAAAAAATACAAAATGAAAAGAAATAATCGTTGTTTGTATATATATGAATATAAATATTTATGATTGATTTAATTGTGATATTTTATTTTATAAAAAGTGAAAAATTATTATACGCAAATAAGAATGTGTGAGATAGAGAGAGAGAGAGAAGAATTTCAACAATTTTTAATTTAAGAATGTCATTTTCATTATCTTTTTCCTGTTCGGTTTTATTATTGTCATCACTTATTTTTTTGCGATTTAATAATTTATCAATAATTTTTTTTTTTTTTTTTTTTTTTTTGTCACATTTATTCATTTAATCAAACTAAGTTATACATATGATAAATCTGACGTGATTATTTTTCTTGGCTCTCATTTAGTCGTGCACGATTGATAATATTTTTCAATGCTATTTTCTATTCTATTGAATCGCATGAATACGACACTCGTCGGTAAAGTAAGTTCATTACTTTTTTTTTGGCGCTAGTATCGCGTAGTATAATTCAAAAATTAATAGATATATGAAAATTCCATAATAAAATTGATATATATTTCGGTTTATCATCGATCAAGGAAAAAAATGATTAATTTTCTCTTTTAATAATTATTATAAATTATTCACTTACCCCTGATGGTACGGGACGTGTTGTTTCACGTGCATAAATTGGTGCATCCAAATCACTCACGCTGCTACTCATACTCGGAGCACGAGATTCATCACGTCCTAGAGGAACTAATAGATTAGTTGGTCTTAAGGGATGTGATTCGGCAATAAAACCCTCTCCAAAATCATCGTCATCTCTGTCCATTGCCACCAATTGAAAATTAACTAGAAAAATAAATTGAAATAAAATAAATCCATGAAAAATAAATTTTCAATGATACAAAAAAAAAAAAAAAAAAAAAACAAAAAATTGAAAATAAAAATTAAATGAGTTCAAGACGAGTTAAGTCACGAGTGAATCAATACAATTTCTCTGTTAATAAATTTGGCGTAGGATCAAGGCCAGTAAACTTCAAATGACATGTCAACACATATTTGTTTACTCAAATGTCATTGGATGGCTCTACCACAATTATATTTTCTATGTTACTTAGTACCTAATAAACTGCAAAACATGGATTTTAAATTCAATCGCTAACAATACAAAACTAAAATACATTTGAACAAGAAGTTTATTTAAATAATCGTGAACTGTACGCACATGTGACCTTAACCCTCAAAATTTAAATTTTACATTTTATGTACACTAGAAACAAATCAATGTGGCGTCACACAAGGTATACAACCTCCATCTGCTAATTATTATACATTCATATTAATAGTATCCAATTATACTTTTTTTTATTTCTTTTTTTTTTTTTCTGGTATTCTCATTCTTTATTTAGGTATGAAGTTTAATGAATTAATCAAAGATGACTGATGACTGATGAAGAATTCAACCTTGGCTCAATACAATAAGATATAATCAAGTTTTATATATAATAATTATACCTACGTTGATTTCCTCTTGATGAATGACTCATTGAATATTATATGGACGAGATAAATACTCGTCTCACGTTGTCCAAAGTAGATCGGCCTAGAAAACAATAATAAAATTGATACACATACATATCATCATCATCATTATCAACGTGTATGTTTTAAATATATTCTTCGTTTTATTTCGTATGCATTGTAATGTAACACAGTGATATATCATTTTAAACTGTTTGACAATTGATTGCATATGTATGATATTATCGTTAGGGAAGAATAATTGTGACGCACGTTGTGTCGCGCGACTCACTCGTCATGCGTTTTTTTTTAATTGCAAAATGGTATCCATTTTTATTAGTTTCTTTTTTTTTTCTTTTTTTACTCATTCTCACAATTGATATTATATAATGAATTTAAAAATTAATTTTATTTCAATCATTTTTTTTTTTTTTTTTTTTTTCTTCTTAATGAAATTTAATTATTTCATTGATATTTTGTAAACAAGTCAATTGTAATGTATATTCAAGTACGTATATATATATTTATTTAAATGTGAACTGATATGTGGATCATCGGCGCGCGCCGCTTGAATTCTTATTTGTTGTTAAATATAGCATAACATTACGTGTGTAAATTTTCAAAATAAATTCATGGAATTTAATAAACAATAATAATAATAAATAAATAATTATGTAGTCAGAGAAAATACAAGAACAAAAAGAAAAAAAAAATATATATATACATATATATATATTGATAATCAAGTGATTGTGTGAATTAAATGTGACTTTGTTTGATAAATAATTTACCTTTGAAAATTCAAAGTCAATGACGTTAAAGTTGAAAACAGTATATGTATATATATAAGGACACTCTCAACATACGTTCCGTAATATATCCAGAAATATCACTAAACGAAAAAAAAAAAAAAAAAAAAAAAAAGGGGGAAAAATAAAACACCAGAAGAAAATATCTGACGAGTGTAATAAAAATGTGGCTTTTCTGTCTTATACAAAATTCTGAATGGACCGCCCAAAATATACAAATGTATAAATAGAAAGGATAAAAAAAAAAAAAAAACAAACAAACAAACAAAGATAACAGTGAAGAAGATGTGAGATATATAAAATTTTAGTGAGATAAAAGAGATGGAGTGAATGAAAAAGTGAGCATAGAAACCCGCACTGATGGAATATGCTCTTGAGACTGAGTTAGAGGACGCGTCTTCGTCGCAACATCATCATCAGCTTCAAAAGAATATGTATATAGTTAAATACAGTAGACGTTCCTTCGTCAGAAAAACTAAACTGCTGACTATTCGCTAGATTTAATTTTAACGCGTATACGTAGTAGTAATAGACATCGTCGTCGGCGTTGGTCAGACGAGCCTCCGAGTGTATTCTCCCCGCTTATGCAAAACTAATACGTATATCAATATATATTATACTCATTCTCACATTTCTATTTCTACAATAGATGACTTGGCTTTCAATTAATTGCCATGATCAATATAACAATTGATTTTATCCTCGTTATTTATTTCACATGACGCCCATACGTATTGGTATAATAAATTTATTCTGTATATAGAAAAATATCAAATAATTTTTTTCCTCATGCTTCTAGTTTATATTAATTTTTTTTCTTTTTTTTCTTACGTCATTATATTGATTGTGTTGAATCGAATATTTTTATTAAATTATATGACATGTGTATTAAAAAATATTTTTCTTTTACCGTACAGTTGTGCTAAATTTATTTCACGTCTGGCGCCACATTTCACGTGCCCATTCTCGGACTTCTACAATCACATTTAAATGATCGAAATAAGGAAATTTTGTAGTGCTGCTATATTTATATAATAATTTTGATGCAATTATAATATTATCAATTACTATGTACTAATTAATTTTATTACAAAAATAAATGCATTTTTTTGTTTTTGGTTTTGTTTTTTTTTTTTTTTAGTTACAAAATTCCATACTTTCAAAGTATTTAAATATTTCTTTTGATTTCAATTTTCCACGGAATTTTGTTCCATTGTTGATGTCAATACATTTTTATCTAAATTTGTCATCCACCTCTTGATTGAACTTCGACTGGGGACATTGCATCCTACATTTTTTAATCGTTTTATATCACCATATGAATATTGTTGAAATGTCTTTGCTAGAGTTTTCTCCTCTGGTGTGTATGGTGCTTTTCCTGAATGAAGTTGCAATGTTATTATAGCTTTTGCAACAGGCGATATATCCATTTCGTTCACGACAGTTAATACCATTCGTTTTTGTTGTTTCAACGTTGGTTTTTTTACTGTATTTTTTCTTTGTCTCCTACGTTCCCAACGTCGAATATTTTGCTTCAATGTTTTCAATTCCTTTCTTAATAATATATTTTGTTTAATTAACTTTTCTATTTTCTTATTTTTATTCTGTTCTTCATTTACTTCACGTAATAGTTCAATAGTTGATATCGATGTATTGATTTTTTCATAATTTTTTTGTGAATTTATTTTTGGATTTTTATTTAATACAATTGTTGAAAAAAGTGACGATTGATCTTTGATGAAATTCAATTCATTTTTATTTTCCACTAAAATTTCTGTGTCATTTGTCCACATGTCAGATTTATCGTTTGTTTTATTAGTTTCAGTGATTAATACTTTATTACTTTTACAATCAAGTTTATTCTTCAACATATCACTAAGATCTTCATGATCTGTATAGCAATCACCATTGATATCGTCTCTCAACTCATCATCATCATCGACAAATAATTTTGGAACTTTTGTTGAAACATTATTACAAGTTGTATTAATACTTATGTCAAACTCACTAATAGTTATTTTGTTATCAGTCGTTAGATGATTTTCTGAATTTAATTCATCCATAGGATTCCTTGGGTAATTAGAACGTGGGACACTATTGCGTTTTAATGAATACTTTTTATCATCGGTAAAGCATGAAGGATCAAAATGATCTGAACAAACGCCAGAACGTCGAATTGAACTGTTAGCTTTTTTTCTTAATTCCTCATTTTCTGTAAATAAAAATTATTGAATGAGTAAATTAAATGATGATAATAAATAATTAAAGTATATTTAATTTACCACAATTTTGTAACCACTTCTCACGTCTCTCTGGTTCTGTATGGCTTGGAAACAAAAAAAGCTTTCGACCACCCATCCGATATTTTCCATTTTTACATCCTTTATATGAGCATCGATCATAAGCACTTTCACCGGGAATTTTATCATCAGCGCCATAAATTATCTTTGACATTGTTTACAATAGTAAATTAATATTCAGAAAATTATTTTATGATAAACGGTCATGGTTTATTATGTAGATCACCCATATATACACTTGTGTACCACGAAAACTTCGGAAGTCATAAATAATTTGTAAATATTTTAAATTTCACAATAATAATATTATATCAGTATAAACATATATATATATATTTATTTGCTTATGTGTATTATTGTGACGCACTACCAAAAATTATTGAAAAATTTAGTTGTAAAACAAAACATGATACGTTGTCAGATTAGGTTAGATCCTTTTGTGAGGTGTCGCATACAGTTTCACTCACTTTATTCTCTTTTTAACTTACATAGCATCTTAATGTTATGGCATCCATTGACAATATTGGCGCTAATTTCCAAAATTCCAAGTATACAACGCAAATAAAAATACAAAACTGTACAAGAGGCCAAAAATATAAATTATCAAATAAATAATATTTTTTTAAAATGTATCGTAATAA
Source organism: Dinocampus coccinellae (assembly GCA_963920625.1). Classification (NCBI taxonomy): domain Eukaryota; kingdom Metazoa; phylum Arthropoda; class Insecta; order Hymenoptera; family Braconidae; genus Dinocampus; species Dinocampus coccinellae. The sequence continues at coordinate 10,755,837 of OY987186.1, forward strand.
AACGTAACATAATATGATGAGTGTTAATATGAATACCGTAGATAATAGTGAAAATGGTGAGATTTGATAAAATTTATATTTGTTATCTGCATTTCGATTCGTTGTAGAATTAAATAATAATTATTCATGCGCGATGAGAGGTTAACTTTTATTGAAATGATAATTTTTTTTATTCAGATCGCCACGATGGAGTTACTTTATTAGTACGTGAGCTTCCAATGTTACGTGAATTATTTGATGTACATTATAAAGTTGGTGAGGGTACATTTAGTTCAGTGTATTTAGCCACGTTTAAAACTTCAAAAAATTCGAAAAAATTCGCAATTAAACATCTTGTACCTACTTATCCTATTTCGAGGGTTGAACGTGAATTACGATGTTTACAAGAGATTGGGTAAATATATCTGTGATATAATTTATTTTAATGAATTTTAATTTATATTTATCATTTATTTAAATGTCTATTTTATTTTAGTGGTGCTGACAATGTTGTAGGTATAGAATTGTGTGTACGAAATGGAGCATCTGTTGCATTTATTATGCCATATATGAAACACAATAAATTTTCTGTGAGTAAAATAAATATTTTTAATTAATAAATTATATGTATATATTAATAATGAGAATTTATTATACGTACTTATGTATTTATTTTTATTCAGGATTATGTCTGTGATATGGATAAAGATGAATTGAAACATTACATGAGAGCATTGTTAATTGCTCTACGAAAAGTACATTTATTTAATATAATCCATAGAGATGTAAAGCCTAGTAATTTTTTATATGATCGCACTAATCGAAAGTAAATTCATCAAAATTTAATATTTTCAATAAATATTAACATTATTGCTACAAGTTATTTATTTAAATTATTCTATTCATCTTTAGATATTTGCTTGTGGATTTTGGATTAGCACAAGAATATAATGATGAAAGTAGTATTGATAGTAAAAAACAACAATCCGAAACTCAATCATTGAAACGAAAAAGAATGGACGAAGTAAAAGTTTTAACTTTGTGTACATTAATTAATAACATATATCTACTAAATTTCAATTTTTTATATTTTAGAATAATCGACAATTATCACGTGCATCATTAAATAATTCTTCGGTAACAGAGAATAAATGCTATTGCTTTGGTAAACCCAGAGTGTGCTCAATATGTTTGATGCGACCAGCACAAGTTGCATCAAGAGCAGGTACTCCAGGCTATCGAGCACCAGAAGTTTTATTGAAATACAATTATCAAACACCAGGTAAATACATAATCAGTTCCTAAAAATAGTGTATTGGATAAAAATTATATATTTTTTCAATAAATTACAGCAATTGATGTATGGGCTAGTGGTATCATAATGCTATGTATTCTGAGTGCAACTCAACCATTTTTTCGATGTCCAGACGATTGTACTGCATTAGCAGAACTAATTGTAATATTTGGAACTACGAAAATGCAAAAATACGCACGTAAATTAGGTAATTCTATCCTCTTTATTTTTTTTATTTTCTTTTTTCTTATTTTTTCTTATTTTTAGTTATTTAGTTATAGAATAGTAATTTTTTCTTATTTTTAGTTAACTCAATATTCATTATTTTTATTCATTATATTATTTTATCATTGATTATTATTTATTTATTTATTTATTTTTTATTTGCCACGTATTATTAGGTAAAAAGTTAATTTGTAATGAAAGCCTCACAGGCATTGATTTAATCACGCTTTGTGAAAAATTACGAGGAAGAAGCCAAAGTTCTCAGAACTATATTGAAAATAATTTTCGTAAGGTATCATTAAATTTTTTTTATTCATTTATTTTCAATTCAAATCATTAATTTCTATATCATGTGGAAAAAAAAATGTTTTTGTTAATATTCATTTATTAATATTAACATATACGTTAATATATTTTTATTTAAAGAACCCCACAAGAGAGGACTATCCACCAGAAGCATATGACTTATTAAAACGTCTTTTGGATGTTGATTATACAACTCGTATCACAGCGGATCAAGCATTGGAACATCCGTTTTTAAAAATGTAATAATTGCATTAAACTAGGATAATATACAACGAATTATACAATCACAAAATTTAATATATACATATATATTCTTTTTTTTTTCATTTATAAGACGGGAAAAGTATATTTTATATACAATTATACTTTTTTTCAAGTGCACATTAAAGTACAAATAAAACTATTTGCGATTTTACAATTGGTAAAAGATATGTATAATTTATTTGGCATTTAAAATGAAAATGCTTGTATATGGTATCAATTTTATTTTATTCGATAGATTCTAATGAATTATCCATTATCGTAGGCGCCAAAGTAACATCACTCTCGTTTTTTTCAATTAATTTCCATTGTGCCGCAGCTTCCAATGCAGACGCAGCAATTTCTTTAACCTTTTGATTCTCTATCATTTCACTTTTAGTCAATGCCATTAATATTTCCATAACATCAGTTTCAATTAATTTCGCAGCAACTTCTTTTGTACTCTGTATCATATTTGATACAATGACAACGCCTCTATGTTGTATTGCCGGATTGGGATTGGCAAGTAAAAAGTGAATTGATTCCAACCAATTTGTCGAATCAAAAATTTTGAGACACGCTTTTTTGCTAGCTGCCGTGAGCATTGCAAGTGCGCCAGACGCTGCAAGACTTGTATCTTCATCCTCATCCTCCGAAAGTATAACTAAATATTTGACTCTATCATTTTTATCCTCATACAATTTGATTGTTTCATCACACATCATTAAATTATTGACACATTGTGTAGCTGCACGTTGCAACATTAAATGATCCTCATACATATATGATTCAATTTTTGCAAATGCGCCTTCTTTCAACATATGATTTCTAATTGAATCATTAACGCCAGCAATATTACATAGTGCCATTAATGATTCAAAATTTTCCAGTGCTGAACAATCAGGACTTAATAAATTTAATAATGGCCGAATCACTTCCATAATTCTCTGACCTGGAAATGCAACTTCTGGATTGATTGTAATTCCAATTCTGGCAAGTGCTTGAGCCGCTTGTTTCTTTCCCTTATCCGTTCCATCTAATGCTAATGGTAAGAGAGCTTTTGCACCTCCCTGTTGAACAACTATTCCTCGTACTTCTTGTTGACTGCATATTGCATTGAATACTCGCGATATTAATTCCTTACTATTTTGACTATCAGTTTTAGCAAGTGCGACTAATGCCGTTGTGACGCCGGCTTTTCCCAATGTGACAAGTCGCTTATTCACAAAATCCGGATCATCAAGTTCATGTTCTTCAGGTATATGTTGTTTGGCAAATTTAGCGAGTTCCAACATTTCTGGTATTATTTCTTGTTTATCGTAGGCATTACATAGATTAACAAGTGTCGTAACAACTCCATAAATAACTGATTTATCACCAGCTTTTGCAACTTCAATCATAGCTTGTATTGCTTCTTTATCTTCAATTAATTTTTCTTTAACTTCGGCGTCAAATGTTAAATATGATAAACCTTCAACTGCCCATTTTCTCATATCTCTATCTTTTTTTGGATTAATTAGAAAACGACGACATGCCTCGGCTAATTTTAATGATGCACCATCGGCAAATGGTCTTATTGTTGCATCAGTTCCACCTGAACTGCTGAGTTTACACAGTCCAACTAAGGCACGTACACGAATTGCATCGCTTTTTGATTGATATAATTTTTTCAAAATATTTGCACCTTGATTTATTATTGTAGTTGCTTTGTCTTTTTTTGATGCTGCAGCGATGATGCATTCACATGCGACTCTTTGTTGTAAACGATCATCTGTACTTGCCATCACTAAAATCATCTGTAAAATACCATCTCTAGCGATAATAGAATTACCAACATCCAATGGGCCAAGTAATAATGTCGTTATGGCAACTGTAACTCTCACTTTAGATTCAATTTCAGGATCCAAAAGTTTTTCTTTAATGAATTCATCAATTGCTGCACAAAATTTATCTTTCGCCGCATCGTAATACATATTTTCATAAATTTTTGCCAGACATACACTGGTAATTGTCCGTGTTGATGGTGTAATATTCATTGCCGATTCATATTTGTATTCTTCTAATTCACTTGCAACTTCCATTAATCGTTGGAGACCACGAATCTCGACTAATTTTTCCGCCCAATCCAGTGCAGTATAGTGGACATTTCGCATTATTAATTCAATTATTGCATCACGAGCTAAACCGGTAATTGTACGATTTGTCGTGCTAAATACTAAACACGATAAAAAAGTATCAATTTCATTTTTGTATTTTTCACATAATTCTTTCTTTGGTTTACTGTCTGGTTTATTGTCGAGTCCACTGTAACTATTTAGTACAATCTGAAAGCAAAATAATTATCATTATAAAATTAATTATCAATAGCAAACTGTAAGATATTATTTATTTTTATTTTAGATTAACATTCATACCTGCATACAATGTTGTGCTGTTGTAACTCGTTGTTCATTAGTACTATTTAACAATTCCAAAAACCAAGGTATTCCTATTTCACGGATAATTATTGATGTTCTCTCAATATTATTTTTACACAATTCTGAAATAATTCTTATGGCCGCAATAATTATTTCATTATTATTTTTTTCGATTTTTAATAATTTGAATATATTCGTAACAATTCCATCTTTAAACATAATTTCAGCACCAGAATTTTCTCGTGATAGAACGAGTAAATTATTCATAGCTGTTTCGCGTTTTTCATCACTTGTTTTCATATCAAATGCCATTTCCAGCATTCTTGAAACTTTTGATGTGATACATGAATCTCGTTTATGACGTTCATGAACAATTTCATATAATCGTGACAGTATTGGTTGTATAGCTTTGTTTGTTGGATCGGCAACGATAACAGAACGCGCATCACGGTATGCCATTTCAAATTTCCTTAATGCCTCGAAAGCTTGACATCTTCTAAAAAGAGCTTTAGGATCATTTGGACAAATTTTCAAAGCTTCATTGCAATCTTCAATAACATTTTCATAATTGTTTTGTTTAAGATATACTGCAGCACGATTTTTATAAAAAATTGCCTTTTCAATATCGTTATCACTGGTCAATTTAATTGCACTCGTATAATATTTCAATGCTTCATCCCAATTGTTTTTATGAAATTCTTCATTGCCTTTTGCTTTTAACTCCGATAATGATAAAGTCGGTTTTGACATTGTAATAATTTGATATAAATTAAGAAATCAACAATAACAATAACATAAATTTTCAATAAACAAAATTAAATATTTAAATATTTTAATTAATTGATAAAAGAATTTCAAATCGATTGCTTATAAATAATCAACACAAATTTACTTGTGTATTTTTTTTTTCTTTTTACAAAATTTAATTAATTTCTCACGTGTGGTAAAATGTAAACTGAGTGTGGTATTGAGACATGCATGACTTTTAAAACCACGTAGATTGATCTAGACGTTACGAGAAACCGCTTTGTATCTTATTTTAGAAACTTTTTGAAACCTATTTCCAAATAAAGATACACATACTACATACATGAATATTTTCATCAAAAGTAGGAAGCCATATACTGCTCTCTATTTTTAGGTTATCTACAAATATATATATATATATATAACGTAATATTTTCTTGAAGTGTGATGGTATGATGGTAACAGTGGCTGTGGACTTGAAAAATAAGTAAGATGATAAATTATCAACAAAAAGTTGTTATTTGAATATGGAGTAGTTTTGCATATTTTGAATATGTAGAATATTCAATACAATTCAATTCAACTATAAATTTTCAACCGTATTTATTTACATCATATGCAATAATTTAAATATTTTCGAGTCCCGCCATTCGGTAAATAGTATCGAATGGCGGTTGAAATAATATCGATATATATCGAAAAGTTTGCGCGGAACATATTTTAAATTTATTATATTGGTAGCAGTATTGACTGCATGGTAAGTGACTTTCCGACTGGTTTCGCCGAATTTTTGAGCGTGGTGAGGAAATAATTCTCGTGTATGATTTCGATGCCTCGAGATCGGATGATTGTGCTGTTTTCAAACATGGGGAGGTTAATTTTTTGAAATAATATGTGGAAACTAGGAAATCGGGCGACTATCGTGTTGGTATGTGTGTTAAGTGGATGTGTTATACTTTGTAATATTTGGGGATTAGTATTTGGAATTATAATTGCATTATTATTAGTTATTTATGCGAGTGTCTTTTTTCTTCCTAACGACAAGTCTCAAACACCACATGCGTTGCTACTCCTTGAATATATTGCAAGTACCGGGCGAGAATTTTATAATTTATTACGAAATCTCAGTTGTAAAACATCAACGTGTACTATTAATTTAATTAAAATTGCAAAGACATTTTATCAAAATTATATAATTGTGAGAATGGATCGTCGTCGTGGAAATACTTATCAGCTTAGCACAGATACATTTTCAAATTCCAGTAGAAATTCAGAATTAAACATGGCTGGGAGTTTAACACCAATTGGAAAAAATCGTCGTTGTTCATATATAAGTGGATCGGAAAATAATTCTAGTTCTGATCCAATGAATGCACATGAATTTGACGGTGGCAGATTACTTAATAAAGTAACTTCCACTCCATTAATTCAATGGAAAAAACGGGAATCCCACAATGGTGATATGACTCATCAAAATGAAGATATTGCTGGTCATAAAACCGCTTTAAAACGGCGATCATCTCTTTATTTACATGACCATACTGTATCGAGAGAAGATGAAACAGTCTATAGTCCTCGTGGTTCACCTTGGGGTACGAGTATTAGTCCGAAAATGCGACCAAGAGCTGCTGGTATTAAAACAGTGCAAACAGTTGCTGGACCACTTTTAACATCTACGAGATATAATATTGATCCCAAGTAAGTTTTTATAATTTAATTTATTTTAATAAAATTTTTGTTTTCTTCAAAAACTAAAAATTAATTGTTTAATTTTTCTTACAGAGTTTACACTGATGTTACTTCACCAGGATTAACATCGAGACTATCAAAATATGCAACAGAAGCAAATACAAAATTAATTCATCAGTCACAATATGGGACTGGTCAATTTCCAAAAGTTAATTTAAATGTAAGTCCAACGCCAATTATAAATTCGCGATCTACAAGAGCAAGAAATTCGGTGATAGTGAGAGTGGCTCCACCAGAAACGATAAAATATTCATCACCTGAACGAAAAAAAATATCTTGGTCCACAAAGAAAAATAGAACACCATCAAGTGTAGAACAAGTTTTAAAAGAGATTTCATTGAAACGACACGCATCACGCGATGACATCACTGCGGAGTTAGCTAAAAAGCAACGTACCGATGGTATTCTTGATGACAAACTAGAGAATTATGAAGAAATAACACAAAAACGTGGGCGTGATGATTCGTCGAAAACTGAGAGCGATACATCATTTGATAGTACGTTATTGAGACCAAGTAAACGAACAAAGATGCCATCATGTTATGATATATTAAATTCATTAAGCTCAAGCACAAATGTTAGTTCTGGTGTTAAACGAAAGGCTGATATTTCACGTAGCGGTACACCAGATATCGGTAAACATTTTAAATCTTTAGACAACATCCTGCGAAGTAGAAGCATTTCTATTTCACCACAGCAGAATCATATTAAAAAAAGTCTAAGTGAGTCATTGGACCATAAATCAGACGATAATGTTTTCTCGAAAATCTCACAATCAGTATCACCAAAAATAATAAGTCCATATAATCAAAATCAGAAAAAGATTTTAGTTGAAAATGAACGTAAAGTTAATGATAATAACTCATCTACTAAGTTAACTGACAGATTATTCATGAGAGCTGAGCCACAAAATATCGACAAATTGAAATCACTTATTGAAGAGCACGGAAATGTCACGTCAAAATTTACTGGTGATGATGGTGATGAAATAAAAAAATCTGACGTTGTTATAATGCGACAAACGAGTATGAAAGCAAGACTTCAGAGTATGTTCGATGCTATATCAGGTAAAATCTCTGGACAAATTGATCCAAATGTTGTTATTCAAGCTGAACAGGTTAATAATCCGACAGCAACAACGGCATCGTCGTCTTCGACATTATTAACAAATCAACAATCATCATTAGCACTTACAACATTAAATTCGTCGACATCTACGACGAGTATTAATACATCACCAATATCAACATCTGCTATTGTGCCAATTATTGGCAAAACCAAAACAAATACGACACCTGGAAAACATGTGACTTTCATGTTACCAACTGCACCAATATCAATGACAAGTAACATCACAATTTCATCAACTGCAACTGAGCCTGCAATGTCATTATCTTCATCAACATCTCAATCAAACACTGATCAATCGAAAAATTCTGAAATTAAAGATAATAAAAAATCTTTACCGTCATTATTCAATGTTTCAAGTACAACAAATTCAACGTCGCTACCAGTTTTTAGTTCTCCATTATCCAGTAATGCTACATTAATTACTCCTACCGCACCTACCAATTTAACATCGAATTTATCATCACCAATTGTATCATCAACGCTCTCCAATGTATCACAACCACTTACACTATCTACAATAAGTTCTCCTTCAGTGATTAAATTTGATATTCCTCAATCAACCAGTCAAGAAAAAATTCAACTGAATGCACCTTCAACTTTTACTATTTCATCCACAACGCCAGTTGCTTCTACCACACCTACTACAAGTTGTACAGTAGCAGCAGTAACAACAGTCACTTCCAATTTTTCTTTTGGTACACCTACAGTTATTTCAACAACAGCTACTAATTTACAAACAACTTCTACTGTTGTCACTCAATCAAAACCTTTGCTTAGTTTCCAATCGATTGCCCCATTATCATCAACATCTACAATACCAACATTATCAACGAATTTGTTCGCCGCCACCAAACCAACACCGTCAACTTTATTCTCTGATAATACCAATGCAACTTCATCTACGACTCCCACTTTTTCATTTGGTCAATTTCCGAACAACACATTGTCAATACCATCTACCACAAATACATTGTCAATACCATCTACCACAAATACATTGTCTCAAGGAGGCTTTGCATTTGGTACAACAATCAATTCAACCGTTAATGCAAACACTACGACTACTCAATCACAAGAATCTACAAAATCTCAAATTACTACAATTATGACGCCGTCAACGTTCACGTTTGGTAACAATAATATAGATACAAATACTCCAGCATTTGGATTAAATACTCCAAACGTCAATAAAAACATCTCAACTTCGACATTTAGCACAGATAATTCTAATACAATTAATGCGACTAGTAATAACACACCAGTTACAACTTCATCGTCAATGTTTGGTTTCGGTGGAATGCCAACTTCTACAAAACCTCTATTTAGTTTTACTGCCTTAAATAATTCACAAACAACTACAGAAAATAATTCTTCGATGTTTGGAGTACCGAGTCAACCACCCGCGTCATCATTTAATAATAATACATCATCTACAAATGTAAAAAATCCACTAATTTTCGGGACAAATCTCGCGACAACTTCACAATCCAATACAACAACATCTGGTAGTAGTACATTGTCATTTGCATTTGGTACAACAACTGTACAGCAATCAACATTTCCTTCAACGACCTTGAGTACACCAAATGCTAATGGAAGCACACCACAATTTGGTGGAGAGCTTACATCAACATTAAAACCAACTGAACCACCCGTTTTTGGTATGAATTCTACAATTGTAAATTCTACAGCAAATATGTCGAATAATTTAAATACAGCAGTGGTCACTACAGCATCGACTTCATTATTTGATACGACTAATAATAGTAATAGCTTTTTTGGTCAATCAAAAATTGCACCACCAATTGTTGCTTTTGGTGCATCATCTTCGACATCTTCGAATTTTACTACAAAAAATCCAACTAATATTTTTGGTACTACTGGTCAATCATTATCATTTGGTGTACCGACACCAACAACAACTGCAAGTTTTGCTAATTCAACATCAACATTTGGCACAACAAATATCCCAACTTCAGTGACGAGTGCACCACCATTAACACCATTTGGCGCATCCAGTTCATTATCAACCTCGTCAAGTTTTGGTGCACTCAAAAGTATTTCACCTAATTTTGGGAGTGCATCCACTGGCAACTTTTTAGGTGCACAAAATCAAAATTCTACAACAACATTTAATACAACTACGTCGACATTTGCGTCAGGTGCAACATTAACAACAACAACGGCAGCTGCAGCGCCACTTGCATTTGGCACAACATCCACCTCGACGTTTGGAACTCCGAGTGCTTTTGGAATAGCAAATGCACCGCCACCAGCATTTGACAATTCAGTGAATAAGTCTACATTCAGTGACATGTTTTCTACAATAAATCCCACTAATTCAGTTTCGCCATTCGGAAATCAATCATCTACGGCACCAACATTTGGGAATACAAATCCATCAGGACAATCGTTTAGCATTCCATCAAGCAACAATGTGGGTAGCGTCGGTGGTACATTTACATTTGGAACGACACCAACGAATCAATCGCAACAGCAGAATCCTCCCTTTGCATTCCGAGGTGTCAATACAAATAATAATAATAGTAATAATAATAATAATAATAGTAGTAGTAATAATAATGGTAGTGGCAATAATATGGCGATGCCTGCAACACCATTTCAATTCAACGCAACAACACCCCAACCTGGTAAATACAAATATTCATATATCAATATTCTTGATAAATTAAATTTATATTGACACTAAATCATTTATATTTTTAATATTTAGGTGGATTCAATTTTACCGGTGGATCTGCAACACCAACGTTTGGTGGATCGACAGCCGGAGGAAGCAGTAGCAGTGGCGGTGGTGGTATGTTTAGCATTGGATCAGGTACAACAACACCACGTTCAAAATTAACGCGTCCGAGAAGACAACAAAGATGATGTAGAGTGTAAATTGAATTTATTATCGTTTGCAAGGGTTTTTTTTTTTTTTTTTTTTTCTCTCCCCATCATTATATGAACTTCATAATGAAAATATTGTAAAAGAGAATGAGAAAGAATCACGACGAAATTATATTAATGTTAGAAAACTTCAATTCATGTACAATCGAGAATAAAGAAAGCTGTCGGGATTTTCATACATTTAATTTTCAGGTGAGTCGCTATACTAGACCTGTAAAATGTTGAAATTAAACAAAACTGAAAAATAATATTGAAATATATGTATACATGGGTATATATACATATTGTGATAATTTTTAATGGCAATTTTTTTTTTTTTTTTTTCGTGACAGCTAATTCTATGTTAAAAAGTAGCTTTTATTGTTTACTCAATTAATAAAAATATTTGTGTATTTAGGAGAAATAAGTGTAAAAGAGAAACAATCTTAATTCTACTTGATCTTATAAAATAATTATAAAACAATTTTTGAAAAACATGAAAGTACTTTTTAATTATCTACCATTATTATCTTTTTCTTCTTTTTAACTATTTTTTTTATAATTAATTTTTTTTCTTTTTTCTATATAATATCAAAATCATTGTAAAATGAATTCGCAGTGTTCATAAATATTATTTATAATCATTTATTATTATAAATATTTGCCAGGAATTGACAACTGACAAAATGTATGAAGAAAAAAAAAAATCACTACGATTTTTCTATCATATAAAAAAATTATGATTTTGAAATTATAATACAAATACAAAAAATTTCACGAAAGCTTGAACATTTTTCTATTTATTAATTATATAAAATAAAAATTAAATTACAATGAAATACATTTTTACTAACATTCAGTAGACTTAAAACTATTGTATTGAACAAACTTAATTTCACACGTTCATTCATTTTCGTTTTTTTTTTTTTTTTTTTTTCAATCACAAATTTGTGAATTTGTGGACAGCAGCGTATAAAAACTTTATTACATTTACAAAAAAAAATAAGAAAGAAAATAAATAAAAAATCATATTCGTTCAATATAGATTGAGTTTGATGGCACAATTAGATTGTTGAATGTGAGCCTTAGTGATTTTTAAGCTAAATATATTCTCATAAATTGGCTGAACGATGTGGTAAGAAAAAAAAAAAAAGAATTGAGCTTAAAAAATCACACATTTATATATAAAATATTCCATATATATTGTTAAGTATAAAAATAATAATGTAAAATTTCATAAATATAATTAATAGAGTCATATACAATTCTGTGCTAAAATAAAATATCCTCTGCATATGTAAACAAAACAATTATTTGAAATTTGTAAGTGTATATTATTTTTAAATTTGATTAATCTCCAATATAATTTACATACTCAACGTGCACAATAACAATAAATACTCTTATAAAATATTTGAAAACTAATAATATAAATAAAATATGTGTTAATTCGTTTACAATAATTTGAATGATTGACTTTTTGTATGAGAACAATGGATTCTATGATAAATTTTTAATGCACTCGCACCTGACAAACAGTAGCGCTCTCTACGTACGCCTCAAGATCCGCGAGAAGTATATCGCGTGTGTGAGTGGGTAACGCGGTGTCCATGATATACAGTATAAATATTATATATTATAAGACTGTTGATTTGATTGGTTGCGGAACGTGGCCGCTACTAAAATCAACCAATGAGTGACTGTGTCTTATTATAATGATGTTTGCTGGTCGCCTGGTGCCGCAGCCATGTTGGGAAAATTAGAAGGAAATCATCTGTACAACTAGAAGGACGGGAACATCTAGGTTCGGTAGCGGCGTGTATAACACCTAACACCACCACCATGTCTGACCCGGAAAAGCAGCCCGAACAATCCAAGGTTAATCAGACTAATCTGGCAAAATTGATCATTGGTAAGCATATTTATATATTATTATTCTAATTAATATTCAAAACTATAAATGGCTTTTTTATTAGTTGAAAATATCCGATAAGGTATCCATGATTTTCGTTCGTACATTCGTAATGGCGCTCGTTTTATACGCATTGACCATGTGGCCGGCGTGCTGTATTTGCAAAATTCATTTCATATACTATATTCACTCATATCTCAATTTTATATATATTATGTTGTTCTAATATACATAATATTTTCTTTTATTTAATAATTTTCAATGAAAACACGATTGATTATCATTATGGTATAATATATATTGTATCCGCGTTCCCAAATTTTATTACCATTGTGTTTGTCTTCATTCCTAATCTCATTATTAATCTCAGGTATCACATCATTAATGGAGAAATATCCGATCATAAAATTTAACAAATATTTGTTGAGGTCATTCGTAATTATATTTGAACATTTCGTCATGTGACCTCATTTTTATTGATGCGTCTCTAGAACATTTTCTAACTCTGATAATTTTTTTCTTCTTCTCTCTCTCTCTCTCTCTCTCTCTCTCTTTTTTTTTAATTCTCTTGTTTCGCCGGAAGAATGATAGGCGTGTTCCGAAAGTAAAATGCCGGCAATCCTCGTGAAATTTCGTATATTGCTCCGTTTAACTTGATCAAAAAAAATTCACGTTATTGACAACCTGTATATTTATTTTCTTTTATCAAATCATATATATCAATATAAAAAAATAATTATTAATACACAAATATTTTTTTTCATTTGTTTACAATTAATATTAATACATTTTTTGTTTTAAATGAAAAATAATTTGGAATTTTCTTTCATCGATTGTAAAAAATGAAAAAAAAAAAAACAAAAACGTTTTATAAATATTTACATATTTATTTTGCAATTGATAATTTTGTATGATTAAACAGCTGATTATTATTATAATATTTTTATTATTTTTTTTCCTCGTTTGTTGTAATATTCTGTACAATTATATTAATTAAACGGTGATTCTCATATCAAAATAGCGTTTTTTGAAAGTTATACGATATTTAAATATAATTAAAACCAGTTTTTTTCTTAACTGCGTTTACCAGTTCTAACCATCCGTGAAAATGTAAACACGCGTTTGCTCACGTATATTTTTCATCAACATTTTTTAACATACATTATCAATGTCGTAATGTCACAATTAATATGTACTATAACATTATCAATCGACATTGTATAATACATTTTCTTTATTATTTATTTAATTATATATATAATTTTTTTTTTGTTTTTTTCACTTATTTATAATTATTATTTTTTCGTTACAGCTAGCAAAGTAACTGGGACTGTAAAGTGGTTCAACGTGAAAAGTGGCTATGGGTTTATCAACAGGTTTGTATGTGCAGGAATAATTGTAAAATTTTATCTCTTTGTTGTTACTCTCCCTCTCCCCATATTCTTTCGTCCTTTTACTCCAAGTTTTATTCATGTTTATTATTTTTATTCTCCTGATTTAATCTATTCATTTGAAAAATACTTTGAAAGAAAACCTGTTATTATACTTACCGTTAAATACGAGTATTATTATCTCACTTGCATTGCAAATTTTCACATGAAAAATTCGTTAAATAATTTCGACAATGTAAAAGGAAGAAGACGAGGAAACAGAGGTAGGGGAGAGTAAATTTACAATTGACCATTTGTAAAAATTGCGTATTCATTTTATATTCATTTATACGATACATTTATTTATATTTAATATTAATTTAGATCGTGAAACCTCACTAAACCAATTAAAGTATCATAAATTATATGACAGTACATGAAGCCATAATTTTAATGAACTTAGTTATTCACAAACATCCACGTGGAGGAAAAGGTGCATTGCAAAAAAAAAGAAAAAAAGAAAAAGGGATTGCGCCATACATCTAGAGTAAAGACAATAAGAAGAAAAGAGGAAAACAAAAGTTTTCATAGTAATACCTTGATCTATATTGTGTAATAGCCAGGAATGGCCGAATACAACAGAAAAAAAAGAGAGAGGTGGAAGAATGGAGGGAGAATTTTAGGCACACCATAAATATATAGATAAATTCGAGGGAATACAGAAGAATTGAGAGAGGGGGTTGTAATAGAAAGTAGGAGAACAGGGTATGATTATACATCGGCGCAAACTCAGCAGCTGGCATTTCGTGTGCGAGTATTTTCTGCGTACTACGAGGACGCGCGGGAGTTCGATGACCTTCCGGCTCTGTGCTTTGCTTCGCAGCTTCAACATTGCCGCGACGTATATACATAAATGTGTAAATATACATGTATAAAATTCACAAGATCTTATACAGTTCATTTGAGTAGGGTAACACTTTGTTGACTGAGTGATACAAACACTACTTTATATAGTATTATATTTTGATCATCTACTCACATATTAAGTAATCTCTATTGAATTAAATATTTATATATGAATATATATAATCGCACAAATATAGTTTTTTTTTTTTTCTTTTTCTCTTTACATTTTTACTATAAACGATTGGAATAAGTGAGATAATGTGCGTGTTAGAATTAGTCCACATTGGCTCTATTTTCACATTCGGTGATACTGTATTCCTATTCATAGTAACACTAGTGAGAATCTATATAAGTTATTTATAAATAAAATTTTTGTATTAATAGATCTAATTCGGTTTTTTTTATTTATTCATTATTATTGTTATTATTATTTTCAGGAATGACATCAAAGAAGATGTATTCGTACATCAAGTAAGTTGACATCAAACATTTTTATTCATCCATAAAAAAAAAAAAAAGATGGAATAATCTTTAAATAATACAATGAGTGGCGGGGTAGAAAAAAAATTTAATCCTTTTTTTTTTTCTTACACAGTCGGCTATTGTCAAGAACAATCCGAAAAAAGCTGTACGAAGTGTAGGAGATGGAGAAGTCGTTGAGTTTGATGTAGTGATTGGTGAGAAAGGACACGAGGCATCAAATGTTACGGGTCCAGATGGTGAACCTGTGAAAGGTTCACCATATGCGGCTGACAAGCGTCGTGGTTACCGTGCATGGTACTATCGTCAGCGTAAGTCAACGAGACCTCATCGTCGACCAAGAGGAGGTCAAGAAGGTTATGAGTCTGGTAAATGAAATATAAAAATTGAAAAAAAAAAAAAAAAAAAAAAGATAATGAGTAATTGAAAATTTTTGTTTATTAATTTAATAGGAGATGGGAAACAAAGTGGAAGCGGTGAGGGAGGAAATGGTGATGGCGATGGTAATGGTGGAAGTGGTGGCGGCGACGGAGGCGGTGAAGAAAACGTCAATACCGGTGAAGGTGGTGGACAGAGACGTTATAGACCACGACGTAATTATGATGGTTATTACCGTGGATCGCGTCGTTCTGGTCCACAACAGCAACAACAGCAACAACAACAACAACAAGGTGAGAATGGAGGTAACGTCACACGTTATGAAAAAAATGAACAAAGTGGTGATGGCACTGGTGAAGGTGGCCCACCACAACGTAGTGGCGGTGGAAGAGGTGGACGTGGTGCACCAGCACGTCGTTTCTACCGTCGCAATTTCCGCGGAGGTAGAGGAGGAGGAGGTAGCATTGGTGGCGGAGGCGGAGGCGGTGGCAGTGGCAGTGGCAGTATAGTTGTACGGCAGGGACGTCTGCAAAATTACGAGGTTAGTTTAATATTTTTAGATAAATGAAATAATTGTTATTAAACATTCAATTTCACTGCTAGGTCACAATAAAAGTAAATGTCCGAAAGTTTTTCGAAAAATATTCTGATCTTTTCCTTAATTATTTGTTTCACTATTTTATTTAATTTATTTTTTTTCTCTTGGAATCATGACTCAAATAGTTTTTCTATCATTTTTGTTCTTTGCGAATTTCATTAACTGTCTGTTTTCGCACGACAAAATAATATACATTGTCAGGTGAGTGTGCCTGGCGATGATGAGTTTAATATATTACTGGCAGTTGCCCCAATATGAACAAACGTGTATTATATTCACAATATCATTAATCCATTAACAAAATAGCGATGCTGTCATGATTTAATTAATTCTAATTTATATATTTTATTTAACAGAATTATTATCCGTATTCAGAACTTCATTGAATATTGCACTATTTAATAATTAATTGAGTTGAAAAAAAGAAAAAAAATTCTGTGAGACATCGACTTTTAATTTTACTTATAGTGAAATTAATGTGAAAATAACATTTGTTCAATAATATTATCAATTTTTTTCTTTATCTATTACTAATTATTACTATGATTTTCTGCTTTACAGTCAAGACAGTCAGTGCACATTGCCGCAGCAGAAAGCACCGCTTAACGGAAAAAAAACAAACAAAAAAATCGCTATTATCACGATTCAACACTCCTTTTTAAAATTATAACACCAACACCCGTTGTACACTGAAGAAAAATACAGCAGTAGTGGCAGTGAAAGATCACAATAAATGCAGCAACGACAGCAACATCTACAACAACAATAACAACAACAACAACAACATATAAAAGAACAAAAAAAAAAACAAAAAAAAAGAAAACAAACATTACTCAACACTCCTTCCCACAAAAGCAAGTTTAAATTAAGGTATGTAATGAAAAAGAGAGAACATCAATGAAAATATTAAATAAGTGAGTTATTTCACTTGGGCTTGACATAATCAATAATTCAATTTGAAATCAGAGAGCCATAGAAATGCAACAAACGTGATGACATTTGGATTATTTAATGTCATAATATAATAAAAAAAAATTGCGAGAAAAAAAAAATTATAAAAAAAGCTTCTAGACCATGACAGTGGTCATCATGTTCACATCATGAAAATTTTTTCTATTTCGAATTTTTGCTCTGTGTTGGACGGGTATATGAAAAAGAAATGTCGAGGTGAATTATAACGTGATATTTGTTTTTGTTTTAACATCATGCATTCAAGTTTTTTTCCTCGTTCTTTTTTTTTTTGTTTTTCTTTTTTTTTTTGTATCGCCATTCGTGCGACACAATTCATGTTGATTCAATTATCTTTTTAATGAAAAAAAAAAAGATTATTTTGTTATTTTTTGCCAATTTTTTTTTTTTTTTTTTTTTTTTCTTTTTTTCTTTTCTTTTCTTCTCCTTTACCCGTCTTTATACTTATTGTATTGAAATCAATGAAATTCTTGTAATCATTTTTCATTATGTCAACTTGCGATATTATTATAATTATTATAAATATGTTTCATGCGCATGCGTGTGAATTATCAAACAAAAATTATTCTGTATTTATTGAATCTTTTTTTTTTTTTTTTGAAAAAAAAAAATCATGAAAAAATTACACAAATTTTGTATAATTATGTGTTGGATATTTTATTATTATTATTATACTATTATTACTATTAGAATTATAGTATGTTTTTTTTTTCTTCCTTCAATGGTGTGATGGCTTTGAAATGGGTCCCGCAATTTGACATCATAGATTGGACAATTTACAACTGGAACATTTGTATACAGTTCCAAATAAATAACAAAATTTATAATGAAAATATTTACAAGAAGAAAGATGAGTGAACGCGTGATAGTAAAATTTCTGATAAATTCAAATTATTACGTGAAATATTTTCACACTACACAATTAACAAATGATTTACGGACCTGTTAAAATGAGTGTATAAATTGAATGTGAGAATGAACATGAGAAGTTGATGGACATGGAAAAAAAAAAAAGTTCAATTTATACAATTTTGCATGAAGCTCTTTTTAAAAATTTAGCTTGTAGCGTAAGGAAATAAAACAAATATACAAATTTCTTTCTATATCGTGGATATTTATTTTTGAAGAGCGTAGTTAAAATTCTACCTTTCTTTCTTTGGTTTTATATATATATATATATTTTTTTTTTTTTTTTTTTTTTTTCCCTTTCAAATAACATGAATAAATAAAATCGATTTCCTTTCTGGCATTTTTACATACGCAATGATTTAAAAAATATACATAGTTTTTTTTTCTTCTTCACTTTTATGTAATTTTTAGGAATGTTATAGTTAAACAAAATCCCATATGACATACATTATTTTAACCTTTGTATCTTTATACTGTTTGAGGTTTGTATTGGAAGAAAAAAAGAATGCTAACAACAAAAGTTGATGCATAATACTTGAAAAATAAGTGAAAAAAGTTTTAACACGCGATTATGTTACAGCATATCGATTATATCATAATTTTCTATTCGCAGGAAAAAAAAAAAAAAAAAAAAAAAAAGATAATTTCAAGGATTTGATCAATATTATTTTCAAAATTCCCAATATTGAAATGGAAATTATAGATGGATATATGAAGCTCAATCGAATTTCACGTGAACGTAATCGCGGCGTTCAACATTCTGTATTGTAGAAAACAAAAAAAAAATAATAATAATATTACTAACGTGTACATCAAAGCTTGCAAGAGAGTGTAGGGGACAATATAAATTTGATGCATGTAAAAGTGTGATAAAAAAGAGAATAAAAAAATTACTGATTGCAAAAAAGTGTACAATGCATGTGTCGACTGAAATCGAAGCTACGAAGACAAGAAAGAAAAATAATAATAACAAAAAATATATAATATATATATATCGAAATACAATATGAGCCACCTATTCGTCCGATTGAATCCGTGGAGTTCCGCTTGGTAGAATAAGACTGGATGAAAGATAATATGTATTTTATTATAAAATATATATTTCAAACGAGCCAGTGTGTTAATGTCCGACATGTGGTGTTCGCAGAAACCAACCAAACCAGAAAAAATCATGGGAATTATAAAAATTGAAAGAGACGTGAGAGCTCTTGTATAAGAAAAATGCCCAGACAAGTACATTTTTTTAAATTTTATTTTTTGAAACAGAAATCAGAATGAGGTATGTATCTTGATTGAAATCTCGAATGAATTTCAATCAATATAACAAAAATATTGTAAAATCGTTTTTGCCTCGCTTTGAGTTAAAAAAAAAATATTGGAAAAATTGCACTGAATAAATTTTTTTTATGATTTCTAAAATAAAATGAGAAATCATTGGGAACATGAATAAATAGAAGAAATAATAATTATAGACACTCTCATATTGGGAAAAAAAATATTAAATTGTGATTTAAATTCCATTTTGATTTGAATAAAATAATAGTAATAACTGCAGTTTCACAATTAAAACGAATAAATAATGAAAATAAAGTCATTTAGTCGAAAAATGAGTTGTCTCGAATACGACTTGCGAAGAATTCAAATGGGAATACACATAGGACCAGGTGAATAAATAAACACAGAAAGTGTGATAACGAGTATGTGTGTGTATGTGGGGAGGGGAGGGGAGAGGGAGAAATGTAAAAAAAAAAGGAGTGTTTTAGGTGGCGTTCATTTTTCCAAACAAAAAATAAATGAATAAATGATTGATGAAAATTGACGGGCTGGTGAGATGTCCACCAGAAAATGCGTTACTGGCTGTGAGGTATTTAATAGCCTCCAGTTTTATTCTGGCATCCGCACTGAAGAGAAAAAAAAAAAATAAAATAAAAGTGGTCGATTATTCCGTCGGCTCAGGTGAATTTTCTACCAAAAACATGAAACTTTAAAAATAATAATTTCATATAAGGAATTTAATTTTTTCACAAAACATGTGCATTATAAAAAATAAATTTAAACAAAATAAAAAAAATTGTAAAATGCATGAAAATCTATTTATGTAGTTTTTTATTCATTTATTTAACCTTTCAAAAATCATCTTTCATTTATATATATATAAAAAAAAAAAAAAAAAATACAAATCCATTAGTACTTAATGCAATTTTGTATTTTTTTTTTTTTTTTTTTTTTTCCAAAACTTTTTTTCTATCTAACTTTGATATTGAATATACCTGAGGCACACTTTACAGATGATTGAACGATGAAATATTATACAGCTTTAAAAATCTTTTTTTATTCCAAACCTTTTTCATGTTATTTGATATTGAAATATACACGACTCAATGAAGATAAATAAATAATGTAGAAATATTTCCAATTGAATTCACAATGGAATAGTTATATCCAATCACAATCATAGTAACACGCATACTACAACACTGGTATTTAATGTGGTTTCCATGTATTTCCGGAATCAGCCATACACGATGCCAGGGCTATTTCAGCTAAATGCGTTTCACGATGTGGTGCAACGGCAATTCTATGAAAATTTTCGAGTGCTACAATTAATTCATTCACGGCAACTTCAGTCTCTTCATTCTCCATATAATCAAAACAACGTGTATATGATTCTTCACAATTTCGTAAAATTTCAATTTGATCTTTTAAGTTTATTTTTCTCTGGCACAATGTACACTTGACTAATTTGTCCAGTTGTCGTGGTTGTAACAGTAATCCTGAACAATTTTCCGTAGTGCACCTAGTTAAGAACATTTAATGAACCCAAAGAAACAAAAAAATATACGAGTTAATTAAATTAAATAAAATAATAATACACAATAAAGAAATCCAATAATTTTTCTTTGTTTTTTTTTTGTTTTTTTATCATGTCCTAGTGGTATTCAACGTCAGACATGAATTATTTTATAATTTTATAATTGTATATTGTATTGTAAAATTATTTTATTCACCTGAAACGAACAGAGAATTCTGCCAAATTCTCAAAACACGGCCAATCCTCAGTGCAAGCTTTACAAGTACATGAAAACCAATATCTACCAGCCAGACATCTCCGTCGTTCTTTTAAATTTCTTTTTGTAAATATAGGACCATAATTCTCAGCAATAATTTCTCCCTGTTTTAACGGGCGAGTCGCACGTAAAACAATATTTCGTCCTGTAAAATACCTGTGGATATTCAAAAATAAAATAATCCAATAAAGGTGTATTCTTGTAACAAAATTAAAATTAAATTTATTATTAGTAAATTTGAAGAAAAAAAAAAAAAAAAAAAAATCCAATATGTACATTAATGTGTAAATATGAGTTAGTTTGTAAATGCAATAAATTTATACATGTATTTTTGAAAAACTATCACGTATATCAAGTTAGTTGAATAAATATTTAGTTTTATAACAATAGCACGCAATATGTACATATATGTAAAGTCCAATTAAATTTATCATTACTATAAACACTTTGTCTTACACAGATATATTTGCACCACAAATCACAATCACACGCTAGTGAAAAGTTGTTTGCTAATTAACAAATACTTGAGCTGGAAAGTCACCTCGTTACGGCTGGATAACAATCGTGATTGAAACGTGCAGCGCCTGGATAAATTCCAATCCCAAGATAAATCATTTTACTGCCACGATATCGATGTTGATTTCCATGGCGAGTTTCACTAATTTCATGAGCATTAAATTGTAATAATTGCAAATTTTTCAATAATATTGATCCAACAATTATCTCATTCTCACTTATTGAATCTATAAAATTTTCATAATATATATAAATATTATATCAGATTTGTTTGTAAAAATTTTCTATCAAGATCAAACGGAAGTCAGACAAGCGGAGTAGGAGATAGGGACTCACAAGAAGTGAAAGAGACAGATTTAAGTAAAAAAGAAAAATAAAAAGATGAAAAAGTAAAAAAACTTATAAATTCAAACATCTAACATGTACCATCTAGTTTTGATGTATTCTCGAAGAAATCGACTTTCTTCAAGCACTTGAGTAAAAATGTCGCCATAAGTGTGCGTTCAAGAAAATCAACAGCTGTACGTTTTGAATTGTGATTTACCAATGCATACGCTCTACTATCCACATTTAAATTCAATATTGCATTATTATCATTGAATTTGTCGTTTTTTCGTGAATTTTCTTCAAGTTTTTTTTTCCTCAAACGTCGCTTTGCAGATTTACTCAAATTCATCTTCAATTGTGATTCTT
This sequence comes from Dinocampus coccinellae, assembly GCA_963920625.1. Taxonomy (NCBI): domain Eukaryota; kingdom Metazoa; phylum Arthropoda; class Insecta; order Hymenoptera; family Braconidae; genus Dinocampus; species Dinocampus coccinellae. The sequence continues at coordinate 10,778,616 of OY987186.1, forward strand.
CCAACGATAAATTTTCATTATTATTATTATTATTATTATTATTATTATTATCATCGTTGTCAATTGAATTGTTGAGTTTATTATTGAGATCTAGACAAGAATTGAGCCCAATTTGAGAGACCATTCTCAGTGCGAGCATACTAAGGATACTCATGCCCGATCCTTTTTTTTTTTATCCCCCAAATAATATAAATACAAATTTTAGAAAAATTATTTCAATAATTTCTTTCTGATAAATATATTATTTATATAATATATTTATTTTTTTTTCAACATAATATTTACCGATTAAGAGGGCGAGGATTTTGCATTCATATTTGTGATATGTTGTGACTGCATCGTTCCGACATTTCTCTTGGCAAAATGCCACACAACTGCATGTCGGGCATCCAAGTGGGGCTCGTAATCTGGAGAATAGTAATAAAATATAATAAATGTTAACCCAACAAGTTTCAATATTTTTATAATGATATATGAATATACATATAAATATATTATTATTATTTGGCTGCCGATATAAAATTTTAGTAATAAATTGTAATATTTTTGAATTTTATTGTATTAATATATTGAATTTAAATCCTTATAAAATTTTTTTTAAACATTTATATATTCAATTTCATATTTTTATTGATCGAAAATAAATATTATATAAAATTTGAATATATATATGTGTATTTTTTTTTTGTTCTATTAAATATTATATTTCACTCATGGTCCGATTAGGATTAGGATTATAATGTTCGACATATCGTTATTTCAACAAACTGTGCAGGATATTTAAGCCCCGGAAATACACAATTTTAGTTTTATTTGTATATCAAAGTTACACTTTTTTTTATTTACCACTATGCTTCACTGACCAACTGTAGATAATTTATATACATATAAAATCAATACAACTCCATCATTTTTTCATGGTGCACATGTAATTTCATGAGCTTCATTTATAAATACACACTCACACACTCACACATCTATATAAACACAAAAAACCAAAAAAAAAAAAAAATCATATATCCATATTCAAAGATGTGGGGAGGAAAAAATGAGTAAAAAGAAAAAAAAAAAGGGTCTTCATACAATCTACTTTGATAAGATAATGATGCGCCCCATTGATGCACATTTATTTTCCTTTTTTTTTGTAAGATTTTTTTTATGTATATATAAATACAACGTGAAAACTGTATGCAAGTATAAATATAGAAAAGAAACAGGAAAAAGAGGGAAAAATAAAAAAATTAAAAAATTAAAAAATAATGATGGAAAGGGTAAAGAAAGATATTAGTAAAAAATATGAATACCGAGTGTGAATATAAAAATCTTTTAAAATGTTATATAAAAAAAAAATGTTTCAATAATCTGAACAAATGTGTATATAAATATGATATTACTCACCTTACGAAGCAATGATGGCAATGTGTACCATAATATTCAGGTAAAAGACACGATGCTAATGGCATTTCACTGGCTACTGTATCGCCAACCTTGATATTGTCAGACGCCACCGCGTACTTTCCGAGAATTGGAGTCTCACGAATTTCAACGAGTTTCGAGAGTCCATTCAAGGATAAATGCGAGCCTCCAGTTAACTCGGCTGGAAGAGCTAGAGAATAAGCCAACAAAAACAAGGACGTTTATTTCCAAATGTAACTGTAAGATAAAATTTTCTACACACACACATATATATATATACATAAACATTGGCGAGATGTTGTGTAATCCTCTGAACCGTTTTACACAAATTAGTATAAAATTTATAGTTGACCTGTTTCTTATTGCAACTGCTGTTTAACTTTGAAATAGTCTGAGTGCCGATACTATTGCAAATTCCTACGAGAACAAATGCACTTTGTGATGTACAGATTTTATATTGTTGATATTTGAGTTTATTTGTGAGTCTGTACAAGGGTTTTATAAAGATTGAAAAAAAAAAGTATATATATATATACATTTAACTTTATTTTTTTTTTCATTTTGTTTTATATAATTTTCATATGATTTGAGAACTTGGGAATATTTTCAATGCGTAAACTATGAAAATTGGATTCATTATTGTCGTATGTTCGTGACATTTGATATTCTGAATATAAATTCATCGAGCGAGGATATAAAATACAATAGAATCCTCCAGAGATCTATATTTTATATATATATATACTTGATATTGCTTCATGTAGTCTTTGTATCTGTATTTGTATCATCCTTTGTACTTTGTGAGTTTGAATTTATATAAGTAGACTTGTTGAGTTGAGTTTTCAACTGTAAATATATATCAATTTTATAATAATATATTAATTCTAAATATTCATCACTCTGCGAATAAATTTTCTTCATTACAATATTTCATTTATAAAATGAATATCATAATTTAAATTGAAATACTAAATTGAAAATTATAAATAATAATTGAATGGTTTATAGAAAAAAAAAAAAAAAAAAAAAAAAAAAATAATTAATTGCTATATGATTTATATGATCGTATTATATTTCACTAAATACCCTTCTTAATGAAGAAAATTCAGATGAAAATTATTCTTTTACTTTATTTTTTTCACTGTTATACTCGAGATAGAGAGAAAAAAAATTTTTGACAAAATCTTAAACTCGTTTTGCATGAGAAAAATGATTTTTATATTAAATCCCATTGCGTATTCTCTTTGTTCACATAAATTTAAAAACGTAAAGTAAATGGTGAAAAATCGATTATTCCATGCATTCATGATTATAAATAGAATAATCTACGACACTTTTTATATTTTATTTTCAATAAATAATTTCAACTGATAAATTAATTTAATTTAAATAAATATATAAATTTATAATGAATCAATCGATATTAATTTAATATAAAATCTATAAAAATTTCAAATAAAATCTAAAAATTTTTGTAATAATAAAATATCTCATTATAAATATCAATTGGAGTAAAGTCAACAAAACTGTCTGTGTATTATTGACACAATAATAATATATAACTCGACTTCAAACAATTCGACTCGACTCAACACAACTCAACATCCAAATGAAAAATTGTACAACAGACGAGGAAAAATGTTATATTCATCCAAAGTGAATAAATAAAATCATAATATATATATACACATGCAGAAATTATTTTATTATTTTCTTTTTTCCAATTAACATATCTCTTCACCACACTCCGTACAATTTATCAACAAACAACACTGTATCTTTTTATGCAACCATAATATTGAATAAATGCGCCACAGATTGAACATTTACATCACTGAATTTGTGTGGTTTGTCAACCAACTCCATTGCCGTATACTTTACTACGAATTTTTTGTGTTCATGTTTTATTACTCCCAATACGAATTCAAGTCAACACGAATTGTAATACGTACAATAATTCGAATAATAGAAAAGATAATCAAATTGATTAGTAAAGTAAGTATAAAAAAATTAATTATTAATTATATATGTACAGTATAGATTTCTAATTTAATTTAACAATATTACTATTGTAGTAATTGAAATGTTCACAGAGTAGAAAATTCCCACTATCATTTTACTATCTGTTAATGTAATTACGAAATAGAACATGTAAATATCACACGCACGAAGCCATATACATGTACATTTACACAAATGAAAATAATACGTTGAGAGAAAAATTTTAAAAATAATAAATATATATTTCCCACGTGGGTATTTAATAAATAAGTGCTCCATCACAAGGAACATGCACTGCTGTATCATTCAAGTTAAATTTACTTTTACATATTTATAAATTTGAATAAATGTTCTTCACCTTAATTAAACAATATGCAATGAACGTTATAATTTTTGACAGACATTATTCCAAATATAATTTCATAAATTATTTATTTAATCATAATATGTTCGTATGAGTATAAATTTATAAAATAAATATGCAAATCTATATTAAAAAAAAAAAAAAAAGAAAAAAAAAACAACAACGAATTATTTCATACTTAAATTAAAATGTCATAGTGAGTGACATATAATTCATTTGGTTAGTTCTTAAATGCAATAAATTTTTTTTTTTTTTTTGGTAAAGATTAAAAAAATGTGTGTATATATATATATATATATTAAATATGGAAAAAAATGCGTGAGTCTAAGATAAAAAAGTGTGAATATACATGGGATTTTTGGTGATCCTCTTGATATTTGCATGGAGATAGATGGAATCTATAGGCATATTGATTTGTGGAATATTCATGTTGGCATATATACATATATTCACATTTGTATTTCAATGAGTAGAGGAGAAATACATATTTGATATGTGAATGAGGCCTTTCACTATACCAAATTATCGCGCTACTGTATACTTTTATCAAATTTTTATTCTCACCAAATAAAATTTCCAATGCAAATAGGATATCGTGTTATTATCATTCTCACGTGTATTATAGCATCAATATTATTAATAATCTTGTATTATTTATAAATTATTAATAAAAATTGTAGAAAAATTCGAAAATAATAAAATGGAAAATAGTAAAAAACAAATAAATATATAAAAAATTTGTACTTTATTATCGAATTATTTCTTTGAATTGTCATTATTGAATATTTTTTAATTCATTTTTTCCCAAGTATTATAATATGATGATTATTATTATTACTAAAATTTATTTTTTGTTTGAATTTAATATTGAAATTTGTTTATTTAATGTTGAATCGTAATAATAAAAAAATGAATGATAAATAATGAAAAAAAGAATAAAATAAAATAAAATGGGTTTGATTATGGTACAATTTATTTGTACTGTACGTTGGTGTTCACTGAAATATTTCGTATGAATTTGATGTTTCAAAGACCAAATAATATAAGCGCTTTTACTGTAAGCGCTTTACAGTAATGATTTGTTATGTATATTCACTTTAATATATATATGGAAATAAACACATGTAAATATTTGTTTCTTCTCCTTTTTTTTTCCCATTATGCTGTTGTGCTCGAATATTTTTGAGTAAATAAAATGTTTAATGGTGATTGATAAAATATAAAAAAAAAAAAAAAAAAAAAATAGAATGAATATCTAATTTTTTACGTATCATTTTTATGTAAATTTATCAATTATTACTCTGAAATGAATTATTTAATTTGATTTTATTACTGTGAGTTGTCATGTTAACAAAAACAAAAGAAAAAAATTAATAAACAAAAAAAATAATAGCCAACGGATAATTTGAAAATACATGAATTTTCCTTGCATTTATAATATAAATAGGAGTATCAACTCAATTATATATTTTCATATAAATGTATATCATATATATTTATATATAATACATATGCAAAGGAAGCTGAATAATCCCCATTTCATCAGTTTGTACTTATCCTCTTTCAATATTTGTCATATTCGTGTACAGAAACTTTGCAAATGTGATAAATTATTTTAAATCATAAAGAAACCTAAACCTAAATTGTCTTTGATATTTTATCGTATTCATATATGATAATAATTATTAATATTATTTTTAATTTTTTAATTATTTTTTTTTATACTTTTAAAATATTTTTTTTTGTTAAAATTATTGTTATTTTATGTTGAATTATTTACTTTTTTTCAATTTTTTATATAGAATATATATATTTGTTTATTATTGTTTGATAGATTTTATGTAAATTAAATTTCTAATTCACGATGTAGGAATCGCGAGTGATTATTTTCTCAAGTTTTGAATGTGAAATTGAAGTAGTTGTAAATTTTAGCAAGTCAAATTATTCAAATTCACTATTGGTTTGCAATATTTCGTATAGTAATTCACTATGCCATCGCCAAAAAAAAAAAAAAATAAAAAATACTAAATGAAATTTCATAAAATTTTTAATTCAATACAAATGAAAAAAAAATATATATATAATATTATAACAAATAATAATAATAAATAGATATATAAAACAAATGAATTAGTTTGATTAATATTTTTTTTTTGCCATTATTTTACACAGACTGAGTAAATGATATTGGGCACGGTATTATTATCGGATTTTCGCAACGTCAGCTATCATTACTTCACTTAACACCCAGAGTAAACGATTAATGTTTGAGTGAGATGTTTATTTTTACTGTCTACGCAATTACAATTATGCTTGTAGTGTATGATAAAATTACGATTATTCTGATTGGATAAATCGCAAGTTCATTGTTATTAATGACAATAATGACAAAATAATAATAATAATAATAATAATAATAATAATAATAATAATAAAAATAAAATAGAAAGTCCAGATTTAATGCTAATCATGATAAAATAAAATAATTAATAAACTTACGTTGTCGATAATAATTTTTCTCCACAGATTTCGTATCATTATTATCCGTAAAAATACTATTTTTAATAATTTTTTTTTTCGAATTGTCCAATTGTACTTGACACTCTTGTAATTTTCCCATCAATTGTTCTCTGTAATTAAATTTCATATCAAATTATCATAAAGAACATTTTCACGAGTAAATTTACTTGAATTTTAATGGACAATCGTATAATCTTACAGATAAGTTAAATGATAGTAGGAACAGACAATGGGGATAACTTCAATATTTTTTATTATATTTTATTTCTTTATATATTTTTTATTTCGCGTGAAAGCCTTATTGATTGGTCATGCGCGGAATTTTTGTAGAAAATACATAAAACGCAGATTAAGTTACACCAGCTTTATCATTAATTCCACGTATTTCTCTATCACATTATTATGATGAGGAAAATATATATTCACTGTCAAAACTTATTTTATTAAAAGTCTCCACAATTATTTGTTAATTATAATTACCAACAACCAAATTACTACTTTGATATATAATTTATTAACTACAAAAATAAAAATATAAATATATATATATACCCATCACAATTACATGACTTTGATGAATTTTCACGATGCGTTGGAGTTTAGATAATTACCCACGATGTATTTTCATCTTATAATGCATTTATCAATAAAATATATTGAAACATGAAACATTAAAATTAATCTTGTGTATTGAATTAAAATTAATACGTGAATATAATTACAATGTGGCTTTGAGGTACCTACTCAACGTTTCGTACGCATATGTAAATAAATTATTCATGAATTCTATTATTCATGTATATAATTTCTTATATAATATTCAATTGTACATACGCTCAGTCAATACAATAATACAGATATAATTACTGACATACACTTATTTTTATTTCATGATATACACGATAATAATAAATATTTCGTAAATATTACGCAAAATTAAGTATGAAATAAAATATTGATGAATAGATTGCGTGTGAATAATATCCGGTTTCGTCAGAATTACTGAAGAATCTATTGAAGTGGCGGGAAAACGGGAGAGCACGAGTTGGGGATTGGCAATGGCAATGGGGGAATAATGACTAAAATGGTGGCGTTGGTAGCAGTGTACATTTACGTAATACACAAAAAAAAAAAAAAAAAAAAAAAACTGATAAAATGAATGAGGTACGTAAGATCTGACGGAAATAAAGTAATTGAATTGCACATAAGTAAGATAAGAAAAGAATAAAAGAAAAAAAAAATATTGGAATGAAAATGCATTCACGAAAAAAAAAAAAATAAAATAATAATAATAATAATATTGATAATAATAATAATGAAATAGAATGAGATTATAATTTAAATATTATATTATTTTTCATGGTTAATGGATATATTAATTAATTCAATTTAATTAATCTCTACTATATATATTCGAAAATTTGTAATATTTATTGATTTACGCTTTTCCGTAACTCCAATAGTTTTGGTTTTTTTTTGTTTTTGTTTGTGTTTTTTTTTTTTTATTGAATAGATGAGCATTAAATAAAATGTATTAATGTTTCTTTTATAATGTGATGTTTGTTGTCATTTTTATTTTTTGTTTGTTTACAACGTTGTTAATTGTTTCATTTCTTCATCTCCCTCTTTGTCTGCTTCCATCTCGATCTATTGATCAGTTTATATTTGTTGAAGTGGATTTTTTTTTAATTTTTTTTTGTGACACCCTTTTTTTTTTTATATACTTTACTAAAACTACGACTTGACTCTACGGCTGGAGAGGAATCGTGATTGGCAAAAAGCCAATATATCCAGAATATAAAGTGAGGGTTGTTCAGTGAATGGAATACCAAAACTACTTATGTTACATTCAACTCATTACAATGTCACTTTTGTAATTTTAAAGATATCGTACTTGGTTATATAAGTATGTACAATTTTGATACAATATAATCAAAAAACTTTAAAATTTATTGTAATTAAAATACTTTTTTTTTTATATTAAAAATGGTTATGTTGAAAATTTTATAATTTTTAGTAATTAATTTATAATATATATTTGAAAATTATTAAGTTTCATTACTAATATCGCGATTATTTTGGGTAAATTAAAAAAAAAAAAATCTTTCAATACATTTAAAAAGTAAATAATTCAAATATTTTACTAATTCTTAGTAATATTAAATACTTTGTTAAAGTATTTAAAATGTAAAAATATTTGTTTTATCACGATATTCTTATATTTTTAAGTGTAAGTATGACAAAAAGTATTGAACGTGCATATTTGAAAATACCGAGAAATTCATTTAGTATTTTTTTCTTGTTTTTTTTCTTTTTTTTTTTCAATATTTTTATATGAAGTTTTCCAATAAATTTTATATGGGATTCTTTTTTTATTTGTCATTTATAAACAAAATGAAATCGATACTTGAAAAATAATATATATATTCATTGCAAAGAAAAAAAATTATTGTTAATATGTATATATGCGATATAAAAAATTCGGAATTATATACGTTGGTGTACTCACTGAATTTTTTTTGGTGAATTTTCATCAACCGCAGCGGCTTTTAAGTCTTCTCGAGCGAATTCATAATCACCGAGTGCCATTAACACATTTGCCCGTCCGATAAGTGCAAGGGTAAGACTAAAACCATCGTCAATTGATACAACTTTTCCTTGAAAATTTTACAATCAAAGAAATTTTTTTATTACTCAAAATTGTCATTTATTATTACCCTAATGAAGAAAGAATTGAAATAATAATAAATAATAAATAAATGAATATATAAATAAATAAATAAATAAAATGATAAATGTCACAACCCAAATTTCGAAATAAATAATAAAATATTGATTTAAAATTAATTATTATTTGTATACCATTTGGAGGTGCACGAAGCACAGCTTGACTGAAGTACAGTAAAGCTTTTTCATTATCGCCCAATGACATGAATTTATATCCTTCAATTCGTTTACTTTTTGACAGTGATGCGTCTTTATCACGAAATAAATGTTTAATTCTATTCAATGTTTCTAATACCGTATCTTTAATTATTTTATCATTGAAAATACAACGTATACGTTCATAATCATTCGTCAAATGGCCAAAAGTTTCCGTGATCCAAACATTTCCAACATTGTTAATCACCAATTCGGTAAAGTCACGAAAGAAACCTTTCGTCTCAGAGCGAATCGTTTCAGACGAACACATTGCACGGTAGACAGTATCAGACTTCTCCATTATATTTAACCCTACGGGCATTCAAAATACTGCGTTTAACCTGTCTCCCTTTCTTCACCGTTATTTCACAAATTCAACTTAATAACACACAGCAAAACTTTATTGTACTCGTTAAATATATGTATTTGCTTTTAACACATGTGAAAATTCTATTTGGAATTCCAAATTATTTCACATTATTTACCTATATCTTCTCAACAGATAATTTATCAAAGAATAGAATATTTAACATGAATATATTTCTATTTCGAAATATTTAAGCGCACATAAATTAATTATATACAGTATTGAATTAAAAATTTAATATTGAATATGTGATTCCTCACGAAAAATAATAAAGAAAAAAAAAAAAAGTAATAATAATAAAATAAATAAAATAAAATAAAATATAGTGATGAATAAAGTCAATATTATAAGTACTCTGGTCTATTGGTATTCACAGACTGAATGCAGTTGTGTGTCTTTATAGAACATCGACATGTATTTTCATCTGTGCTATTTTTGTATCAACGTGTAGCTGAAAACATTTGAGTCACTACACGTTAATGTGATGTTAAATCATGGTGGATTATGTAATAAAGCACAATAGTTGAAATCAATTGTACACTATATTTTCATATTCACACTCGTCAATTCACATTTGAATTGTAAACATATATTTTTCATGTATTGTATTTCATTATTGATAAAAAATTACCTACATATTTATTGGATAAATATTTTTTTTACGTCACAACAAAATGGTGCAAACAAATATATATCAATTTCAATAACTTATATTTATTTACATTGTATATATTTTTTTATTTTATTATTATTATTATAATCATTATTATTATTGTTTTTACTATTGGATGTATGAAAATAAACGTAAAATATTTTTTTCTCGAGTGATGTGCACGTACTTGTGTCTAAACGTGTTTATGCTACTATAGCTAAACGTATTTCCTACGACTATAACTACCACTACACACACACACACACATATATATATATATACGTATATTGTAGATAACTATCATATGTCTGTGGAATGAAGTTATTTATGATCCGTGCACATTTTACGGTAGAGTCGTTTCATGTATTCGATGAAATTTAAGACGTAAAATTTATCGATTGTTCTGTTGGGAATAAATTAAAATCTTTAATATTGAACTGAAAATATAACGAAGAATTTTGCATTTATTCACGCATATATAACTGTTACTATTTGCACGATGAAACAAATAATATAAGCGATTTTTATTTATTGAAAAAAAAAAATAAATAAATAAAACAAACAAAAAAAAAATAAATTTCCATTGTCCATTCAATAAATTTTGCAATCTCACAATATTATATATATTTATAGAATAATAATTGCTGTCACATGTATTTTATTCTGTTTATTTATTTATTTATTTATTTATTTATTATTATTATTATTATTTTTTTTTTTTTCATTATATGACTACAAATGAATATATGAATTTAGTGTAGTAATTTATATGATAAAAAATTTTTTACCGTAGTAATTGAGAAAATTAAATGATACTGTAGAAATAAAGAATATGGTCGAGAATGTACATCAAAATGTTTTACACAGTATAAATGAAAAATGAAATGATAAAATTCATGAACTATTTTTTGTTTATCAAAAAAAAAAAAAAAAAAAAAATATATTGGTGAAGAGTGACAGGTAATGTCATAAGAAATATTTTTTCCTCAAATAACTAAAATTTTCATCGACAAGTCACGTTGCTTTATATTGATTGATTTACCTTTTGTATTTTTTTTTTTTTTTTTTTATTGTAACCAGTCACCTGACCATAAGTGAGATAGAAATTTTATTTTTATTTCCAGTTGATATGCACATTAAAAATTTATTTAATTTACTATTTGAAATAGAACAATATAGATCCAGATAAATAAATAAAAATTTTTGAAACGTTGAAATATTTTGATTAGATTTTTTCTATTTTTTTTTTAATTTTTTTATTATTTTTTTTTTCTATCTAAATTATTATCAATTTTTGGTGTTATAAATAATTTATTGTCAACATCATCAGCTAAAGCGTGATATAATTAATGTACCTAGTCGACAAGAATTTGCAAACGTCAACATCTTGGTCGCATCCTCACCCTTTGCGCGCGAATAGCACTCACCGATCGATTCTACTTTGCGATTGGGCGAGCAGAACTATAGCACACGCTTTGTACGAGTAACACGCGAGCTACTCAACTGCTAGAGCTCGCAGTCGATTTTGTGATCTCCCAGCGTCAACTTGACGCGGAATTGCTTTCCATTCATCTCTAGTATGTTGTATTGTGATTTATAAAACAAAACAAAAAATTATCTCTTTATCTTCCATTTTTTAACTGTCACTAATTAATAGAATAAAAAATAATAAATAAAAATAAATGATAAATTTTTAGTGTTGAATGAATATTAAATTTACTGCATTGAAAATAATAATAATTTTTCAATAAAAGAATTCTTAATTATTCAAGAATTTGAAAAATAATAAAAATAAGTGGATTTTAAAATGTAATTCGTTATTTATTTATAATTTATTTGGTGTTTTCTAGTTTGTTTGAACGATAACCAAAAAAAAAAAAAATTTCAACATTTTTTTCCCCAAGTGAATTCATTTGAGATATTTAACAAATTTGTTTTTTACTTGTTTTTTTTTTTTTTTTTTTTTTTTTTTGTTTTGTGTACTATAGTACTGTATAGTACAGTGTGAATTGTAAATATTGTGGAGATATTGCGACACGTTTTATCGGTGTTTACAAACATTGCCGCCGTGTCTTGCGCGGTCAATCGGGGATTTAAAAATTACGAGTCAACATACTTATAAAAAAAATTTTCTCATTCTCCATTGAAATTGATTAATAATCCGAATGGTCTGTATTTTATTTCAATTTTAGATTGTCCACGTGAAAAAAAAATTAAAATTTTTTTTTTCTTCATCATTTTTTTTTTATGCAACTCAATTTCATTCGCTCTTTGACGTCACATCGCAATTTGAATATTGTCCAGGTATGAATATATATGGATATATATCTCTGTATAATTGCATAAGTGTATTCAACGTTTTTTTTTTTTTTTTTTTTTTTTTTTTTTTCATTTGCCATTGGTATGAACTTTAAAACGTTTTATTGAATAAAAATTCTAAAACTTCACAATTCATTGAATTCGAAAATAAAAAATATCTATGAATGGAATTTTTTTAAATATATCTCTGAAAAGAAAAAAAAAATATTGTATAAAAGAGTAACAGAAAAAGAAAATAAGAGAATAAGAAAATTAATAAATGAATAAATAAGTAAATAAAACAGAAAAAAAAGAAATATTACGGAAAAGTTTTTCGAAGATAAAAGAACAATCGCATAAAGTTATTAAAATTATTATTATTATTATTATTATTATTATTTTTTTTTTTGTTTTAAAATTATTCATGAAGTTCAATATTGTACTGTAATTCACATCAATACAGATATAAAATACTAAATCATATTATGATTCGAAATAAAATTCCACTTTGATAAAAATAAAGAAAAAACATTGTGAACGCGTTTTCATTAAATTTATATAAAACATTATAAACGCTTTTTACACCCTTTGATAAAATTTGACGATTCATAAGTGGTAGCAAGATAAATAAAAGTGCGTTATAATTAATTGCAAGTGCCCGCATCGATGATTTACACTTTAGTAATTTACTTGTGTGAAATAAATTTAATTAAATACTATCAAAACGTGATCGCTCCTGATAATACATCTATTCAAATTATTCCAGGTAAGTTATGCAAAATTTATATAAAATTTAAAATTTTATTATTATTCATAATTATAATATGTTAATATTAAATTATTACTTTGATATTCGTAAATATATGTACAATATTATTTCCGATATTTTATGTAATTACAATAAAAAAAAACAAAAAAAAAATGATAACTATAATAATAATAATGGAATTTTAATGCATACAGATAACGGAAATAAAAAAATATATATATACTCGTGGTTCTCAATATTTGATATTGATTGGTACTAACGGTGAGAATTAATTTTTTTTTTCGTTTCAAATTGTTTCGTTTCAATATCAAGTGGTTTTTTTCTTTTACCCCATTTATTATAAACATCATATCAACGTTATTATAATAATATAATTTCGCAATAAATCAATATTACGGAGTACATAAACAAAGAATTCAGGTCTATACATATATTCTCAGATATTGTATGAAAAAATGTTGAGCGAAATTTAATTGAGAAAATTGGGAGTTTGATCAAAAGAATATAAAAAAAATTTTACCTCAATTTGACGTTGTTCATCCTATAATATTGGTATTTTCCAGTTCATTTATCAGAAATTATTATCAAAAAAAAACAAAAAAAACAAAAAAAAAAGACGAAATTTTTCTAAAGAATATACACACATATATCATAAGTGCAATGAAACTTTGGGAAATATTGCGTATATGTCATCGCTCTGCAAACAAACACTGTCGTAAAACCGCGTTAGAATAATGGTATCTATGACTTCAACCCGTAATATTATTATTGAGATAATTCAATCATATAATTTGAACATGTTTATTCAAGTATACTCGTGATGCTTCTATCGAATATGATCATCAGAGAAGTTTAATGTTTGGCTAATTACCGATCGTGCAATTATACATCTTCAATTGGATGTATATTTTACAAATAACTAAGTTGTAAACTCATGAACTCATCACTATCGTCTGCACAATCAACTTGAATCTCTACTGATTGCTTTATAACATTCAACAAATTTATATTTCAACTACTGCCAACAAATAGATAAACATTTAATTATATTTATTTATTTTCTATTTATCAAATCTACTCCAATTCTCCCATTCTCTTATTCCAATATTTATCATATTCACTTGTATCACTGATACAAATATTTATCTATCTCGTCTAACTGTAAATAATGTGAATATTTTTAATCTCATAAAAATAGAGAAATACAAAAAAATAATAATAATAAATTACAATCTATATAATTTTATATTACGATTTTAAACAACAGTATGTGTAAAGTATTGATGAAACATCGTGAAGTAGATAAAAATGTGTATCACCAGACACAATGAGAGCTAAACTTTCTTGGCAACATAGCAAAATGCGGTGTGATGCACTCAGGTACTTTTCACATCATTTGCATGTGAACGTCTACATATCGTGACCTTAAAACATGTGCAGTGAACATGAAACATAGTAAAAACAATATCCTCACTTTTTTTTTTTCCCTCTCCATATTTTTCTTATTTTTCGAGACTTGAAAATTACTTGGCAACCAAATGGAAAAATCATAATAAAACAAACAAAACGAGAAACAGGAGTAAAAAAAAAAAAAAATAAATAAATAAATAAAAAAATAATAAAAATTACTTTATTTTATTTCATTTAAAAATTATATATACGTGTATTAAATTAATTATTTCAAATAGCTCGGATTTTATTGTTGCAGTGAGATATTTCAAATGTTTGTATTATTTCGAGTTGTACATACACGTGGTATTATGTATTTTATTTTATTTTATTTTAAAAAAATTTTTTTTTTTGTACTTGATAAAATACTGTGTGTCCATATGGTATTCAATTCATCCTCAAATTGTTATATAGACTTAAAATCGTACTTGACTATTTGCTTGATAAAATTCCAAGTAGAATTTCTCGAATATGCGAAACGAAATACGGTTGAATTATTTTGGACAATATTAGTTTAGTTAGCGAACCACTGAACTGTACACATATGTATATGTGAGTCCATGTTTGTAAATGTTCGTATTGACTAACAGACGGTATACAATAAAAATATTTTTTCATTATATTCAAATGTAACAATCACATTATCCAATAATATCACGGATTAATAATCATATTATACATCAAGTTAATTAATTATCTTTCAATCATATTGATAATATTATATGTAAATATTTACATATAATTTTCAATCTAATAATAATCAATTCTCATAATATCTGACAATGTATCAATATTAATATCAATATTGATGTTTATTAATTTATTCTATGTTTTTTTGTTTGCTTATTATTGTTATTTTTTTTTAAATCAGTTAATTATATAAATAAATTGAGAAAATTATATATATATATATATATTATATATATGTGCATGTATGATTCAGTATATTTTAATACCGTCAAGTGGTACCGACGTTTTATGCGGTGGCAAACGTGTCCAGGGGCAAATGTTATGCTGTCAAGTATGTAGCTCCATTAAAATATATAATTTAGTTGAAATTGGGTAGACGCTTTCAGAAGCTTTTGGAAATGAATATTTAATATCGTTTTGCGATTAGTTGACATAAGAACTATCTGAAATTACCAGTTATATATTTAGATAATTATGTTGATATGTTTCAAACTTAAGTTCCGTTTTTTTTCTTATTTTTTTTTCTTATTTTATTTTTCTATCTACATTATTGGATACAATTGATATATTTTATTAAAGATTAATACGATTGTTAAACTAGAGAATATTATCTTAGGATTTTTATTGAATAGATGATGAAAAAGTGATGATAAGAAGATTATTATCTTATGGGGTTATGCTTTCGTATGATTTACGTTCACGTATTCTTCTTCTTCTTCTTCTCTATTAATACGCGAATTTTATATACTTAGATGCATTGAAATATGTTTTTTTTTTTATATCTTCAACTCGTGAGGAATAATGTAAATAACGAATAAAATGAATAAAAGTATGTGAGACCATTAGTTTTTTCATTTTTATTATTATTATTATTATTATTTTTTTTTTTTTTCAACACCTATAGAAATAAAATGATTATAAAAGGCCACAGGTATCAAATGAAAAAAATTCAATTCTATTTTTTTGTATGAAAAAAAAAATATATATATATATATATAAACGCAAAAAAAAAAAGACAATAGTCTTCAAAGAAGTTTATAATCCAGTTATAATTTGCATTGCCGGCTTCACTATGAATTATTGTACAATAATAAATTGAAACTCTCACGATAATCAATAGACTTAATTTTTTTTTGTTTCTGTAAAGTAATTGGTGAATAAAATTAAGAATGAGACAAATTAGATGTATATCGTGAAGAAAGATTGGATGATATATCTTTTATTTTCATCAATGATACAAATTCGTTTTATTTGATTTTAGAAAAAAAAACGCAAAAAATCTAAGTGAAAAAAAAAAAAAACAAAAAAAATTAAAAGCTCACAAATTTTGTCCTGCAAGCAAACTCGACTGCGATACGGCGACAATGACGACGAACCGTCGTTAAAACTAGGACGGGTGAATCGAATGGTTCCACGCTTTTATACACGTTCTTTAGTCCTGAGATTCACGACGTGACGCGCGATAAACTCGAAAATCGAGGTGGAGTTTTGCTATCATTTTTAAATTCCTACGACTTTTGTGGGTGTCTGCATGTAAAAATGATTGTACAATGCGAGTCATGTTCTTTAGTTGTGCAATCATGTATGCAATCGTCGAGACGAACAATGTGGGTAACATATATAATGAAATGTGAAATAAAAAAACGATTAAAATAAAATCAACTGTAGACAGTTCGCACTTTTTTTTCTGTTTACACTTATTCGTGCGACGAATTAAATTGTTTGAATGTATATAATCTTCTTATTTTTTATTTTTTAAATATTAAAATATACATGCTACTAATTTTTCACTCATACGAGTATATAAAATTTGTAAAGAGGAAAATAAAAAAAATTTATATATATATATTTTCTATATACCGCGTCTTTTATTTTTATTTTTATTTTTATTAAAAATTTTTTTTTCTACATTGAATAAACACTTGTTCACACATTAAACTTTTTTTTTTTTTTTTTTTTTAATTTATTTTATTGAAAGAGAGGAAAAAGTAAATTTTTTTGAATACAAAATATTTCGTATTTTTTATGAATTAATTGCAGAATTAACGTTCTGATGATTTAATGAAAAATAGTATTTTTTAAATAATACTCTGTGCAATGACATATTCATTATTTACCGTCAGTAATTTAATTTTCTCCAGTTAAATCAAATTAAATTTAAAAAAAAAAATACAATAAATAAATAAATAAATAATTGCATTGGTTTCATCGACTATTTCATTTTTTTTTTATTGACTTTTTTAATTGTGAGTGCGGGACACTATACGTCGATACGTCGTACTGGTTAGAGTGACATTTCACTTTTTGAATATGCCACCAACAACAAATACTACTCGTTGTCAATTGAATATTTTCCGCAAACTTGAATTACCTTTATGTACTTATGGATGATATTGATTAGTAAAATCATATACACAAGAGATGTCAACATTTCATATTTGGTTTTTTTTTTTTTTTGTATACATTCAGTTTTGTTATTTATTTTTATTTCTTTTTTATTTGTTTCCTGTCAAATAACATCGCTCAATGCATTTTAAAAATATTTCACATAGTCAGAAAATGTAATCAAAAACTATTTGAATTGTGAAGTGGAATATTATTTTTTTTTCCTTGCTTTTTGGAATTCTTTGTTTATATATAAATAATACACGTTGAATCAAATAAAAAGTATAAAATATCGAAGTATTGAAGAATTTTTTTTGAATCAAACAAAAGGTCGAGATCAAAAGAATTTTGATATAAATGTATAAATACCATGACAATGATATTATTTTAAAAGCTTCTCTTCAGACATAGAAAAAAAAAATAGAATAAAAAATTAATAAATAATAATTCAAATAAAAAGAGAAGTACACATAAAATTTTTGATGATTACGTGACATCTTTTAATAACAAAAAAAAAAAAAAAACAAAGTGAAAGTATAAATAATATCAATATAAATTTTAATGAATCCTATTCTCAAAAAACTAAAAAAAAAAAATAAATCCAAGTGAAAATCGAATAATTCCACAAAAATGATATAAATTTTTTTTTTTTTTTAAAATTAATAATATTCGTTGTCAATAATTTGAAATAAATACGTCACTATCACATACCACAACTCGTTTATATGCATTTCAACAATAATTTATTGGTTTTTTTTTTTCTTTCCTCCTTTTTCTCCTATTCTTCTTTTCCCTCAACTTCCCCACGAGTATTGAAAGGATCTCAACAAAGAAAAAAAAATATATATATAATAATAATTCTTTTAGTTTCACACCTCTACAATTTTCAAGCATAAATGAATCCCACTATAGACTTCACTTATATCACTTCTCATTATTAATTTAATACTAAATACTTTTCCATTATAATATCACGATCATTATTATTATTATTATTGAAATTTTATTTATTCTTTCAAATTCTTTGAATGGTCACCATCAACAAAAAAAAAAAGAAGAAATTTATTTATTATAAATTATATGTACTAATGAAATTTAAAAAAAAAAATTCTTTTTTTATATTGTATAATAAATTTGTTTGATTATTTATTGATATACATTTCACTAATAATTATTATTATTAATTATTGAATTATATTACATGTAAATATAATTATCAAATATTTTTATTTATATGAACATATAAGTGCATGCAGGCAGATGCAGTGTCGGAAATATTATGTTTAGGGTGTAGACAATGTCTATTATACGTAATTGTGTATACATTATATATATGTGTGTGTATGTGTGTGTGTAAATGAGAATGACATGTATACTCCAACTCTGTAGTACTGTGAATGACGTTTGTAAATGTCTTGAATATTAGCGATGACATTAAAAACCCCATATACGTCAGTGGAATAATTATCATTCCAAATTACATATTGTATAATAATTAAATTGAATATTTTCTAAATTACTCGTATATTGAATAATAAAAATTTCACTTTGATATTAAATCGATTTCATTTAAATTATGGTGTCAATTTAATTTGCAATTCACATGTCTCTTATATTTTTCATTTATTTATTTTTTTTTTTTTGTTTACGTTGACATTCAATTCCCAATTCAACATCAACTTTCATTCGCTAAATATTCCCCAACCACATATCTGTTACAATTAGATGAAATGAGAAACAATTCAATAGGTGAATTTTGAACGCTTCGTTGATTCATGAGAAACTTTATTCAATAAAAACTCATTCTGCGATTGGACATTGATATATATAAATCTGTGTCTATGGCGATTGATTTTTAATGTTACAATACGATACAGACGTGTTCAATGTTACAGATTGAAATGAGAATCGAAACCTCTAATAAATAGATAGTCATACCTTTATAGAAAATTAATAGAATGAATAGGAACATGCGATCTTCTTGTTTGTCCCCGAGTGTTGTGATTCCCAGGACTTACGTGTCCAAGCTTTCACGATATAATTCCAATAAATCCTTTAAAATAATACAATTTATTTCAATTCAATTATTATTATTGTTACTATTCATTATCATTTTAATTTCTTAGTCGTATAATTTTTATAAATTCATATTTACATACACACACACACACGCACACACACACATATATTTATAATTATTTCTTAATTAAATTTTCGTAGTATTGATAAAATTCTTCAATTTTAATTCAATCCATTGTTGATGTCAAGTATTTTATTGAGCCCCATTAATTCCATCGGAATGTGTGTTAGTTTTGGAATTTCACTATAGGGTTACGGTGCAATAACGATCCGATAATTAACTCAATTGTATGCGTTTACAATCGTGTGATGTACCGTAACTTTCGAATTGGAATGACATTGGTCAATGATGATCGTAAATTTATTGAATTTGACTTAAATAAATTAACGAATATATACAACGTTTGTTATTTTTTTTTGTTTAAAATTACATTAAATTGATATATTATAACCAATTTCGTAAAAAATAAATAAAAAAAATAAATAAATAAAAAAACTAATTCAACTATTTTATTCAACTTAATTGATTTAATTTAACTTTTTTTTTTTTTTTTTTTTTTCTTAAAAGTTAGTCTGTTTGTGTAAATTTGCTGGTTGAATTGTCGAAGGATGCGGTACTCAGGTGATGCTACTTGGCTCTTTTACTACAATGCTCGTATAATGAATACGATTGACGTCAAAGAATCTCATAAAAGTGTAATTCCAAGTCACAATCCTTCTATAAAATGGATCACACAGTAAAACTCGTTGCAAAATGGTCGCAATAAAAAACAATCAAAATGACAGTCAATGCAATGCTTTACAGTAGAAATCCATCTCTGCATCATTTTATAGTGCTTTTTTACTGATACATATACTAGAGTCGAAGAAAACGAAGTGAGTAAGTTTTTTGTATTTATTTCATTATTATCATTATTATTATTATCATTTTTCTTTTATTCACATAAAAAAAGTTGAACAGAAGAATAATTTGACAAATCAGTTTTATTTCATGGCGTCTTTTACATTGTAATTTTTTTTTATTATTAAATTATGGCAATCAAGTGATGTTATTGTATGAAATAAATTTTTCGATGGTTTTTCTTTGATTTCTCTTCCATTTCCTTTTTTTTTTTTTTTTTTTTTTTTCTTTTTTCATGATTTTTATACAATGTCATAAAAAGTATTGGAGTATTGAGTTTAATTGAGTACTTTAAACTGTTTGTATTTTCAAGCACATTTTCGTTTAATCACGTGATTACTTTATAATTGTCTGTGTACTCATTGCAGTCAATTTTTTTATGTTACAATTTATTTATTTATTTTTTTTTATTATTATTTTGGTTTTTTTTTTTTTTTGAAACAATTGTGACAAACACGTCGATTCATTCGAGAACAGCAGGTGTTCGATATTGCTCACACTGGTCATTTATATAGATATATGAATGACCAGTGTGAGAACAAAAACGAATGTCACGCTGTCTCATGAGAAAATGGTAGAAACTTTTTACGACTGAGTGCAATGTACATGTACACACGTGTCTATATCATTTTTTTATTATATCTATCGTCAATTGATCGTCACGTAGTAAATTATTCGCTGATAAAAATATCGTTAACGTGATTTTACTTATCAATTGAATTCAGTAATTCAAATAATTGATTGGTTTTTAGATGACAATTGGAATTGTATTTTAATCAATTAAATTCACCATCCGAAATAAAATTTATTATAAAAAAGATGGAAAAGAGGAAAATGTCTAGAAAGAAAATATATAAATAATATGATCAATGAAATATAAAATGAATTTTATAATAGAAATTGAATTTATGGTGAAATATATCACCGACTTATTTAGTATGATAAAAATACAAAACAGAAAATAAATAAAAAAAAAAAATAGTGAAAAGAAGAAAATAAATTAGAACATTCACGTCATTTTAATTTGAATTTTATCGATATATTATTCAATTTTTTTTTTTTTTTTTTCAAATATATATGTATTAAAATTTTTTTTTCATTGTTCTACGTGAAAACTATGAAACCAGTGCAAATTATATCTTCTCTTCACACATAATACCACATTGAGTTAGTTCGCGTGTTTGGCCACGAGTGAAAAGAAGGGCGAAAAAAAAAACAAAAAAAATACGGAACTCGTATTCACCCATTCATAGCACACTTGGGGTCGTTAAGGCTACCACGAGGGGTTGATACGATAATTTGCATCTATACATATATATATTTATTCTACAGTCATATTTCACCGCCCATATACCTATCAATAGAAAAGATCAAATTATATTTATTGCAAACTTGGCACGCAATTTTTCTCTCCTATTTTTTTTTTGGTTCTACCCCTACGATACTTTAAAAATTACAGTAAGATTTAATTTATAACTACAAATTTTATTACTCCTGTCATATACATATAAATACATTTCATACGCATTAATACAATACTTTTATAATTAAATATTTATATAATTGATAAATTTCAACAAAAAAAAATACCCCGATAAATTTTCATGTCGAAACTTTTCATTCACCATTGAAAATCCATAAATTATAATCCACAGACGTGAATAAAAAATTTAAAAAAAAAAATCGAATATCGCAATAGAATTAAATGGAATAAAATTTATAGAGAATTATTAAACGCGTAAAGATAAAAAAAAAAAAAATAGGATAGCAATGGACATAATTATTTGGTATCAATAGGAGGAGAGGAAGGAGGAGAATGGAGAAAAAAAATATATTTTATATGTTGTAAAAATGAATTTTTTGTGGATGCATGAATGCAAGTGTTGGGAGTAATTCGATTTAAATACTGAAGCGTAAAGTGAGCTGTTTATATGATAATAGGGGAATTGAAATGTTTGATATTCGTCGATGTCAAACAGCATTGTAAATACGTATCTTTTGTGAAAAATGTGCAAACATGCAAATACATATAGAGATTGTATCATTGCATTACACATTGAATTATTCGCGCTTGATGTTCGACTCATGAAATTGTCTCTGTGATCAATATTCGGATATATATAATAATAATCATAGGATATTAATTAATATAACATGTTATAAAGGAGTTGAAGTACAATAAACTTTTGAAAATACAAATATATATATTTGTATGACATGTATGTATTTTGAGAATAGAATGTTCAATTGTTTATTGTGTAAGGGATTGAAGTGAAATTTGATTATAATTGAGATGAAATTAATTTTGATGATATAATAATTATTTAAAAAATATAATAAAAAAATATAAAAATAATTATTATGAGATTTTTGAATACACGAATGATTAAATAATTAATAATTTGTCTCATTTGGTATAGATCCTCATACGTAACAATCGGTAATACAGATTATTTTTGTTTGTTTCAGTGTGTGGCACACTGTTCGACACCCAACATTGTCGATATGGAAGAAAATTGTGCAGCCATTTTAACATCTAGATGCAACATGAGTTTTTCAAGCAGATGCTATCGACATCATGAAGATTAGCGGTCCCGCTATTTCAATCTGATTCATCCACCAAAGCCAATTGACAAAAATAAATATACCCAACAATTCGAAGATAATTTATCAACTGCTGAATTTTATATGGATCAACGAAATAATTCAATAATAATAATATCATTATGATGATGGTGGAATAATTGATGAAAATGATTCTTGGATTATTTATACTGATTACATTTTTAATGTAACAAAATAAATTTAAAAAATGATGATCTCCAAGAATTGTGGTGATAACAACTGGATTAAAATTGGCCATCACGTATTTTACCAATATCTACTATTAAAAATTACGACAATGAAGATATTAAAAATGTCGTTGATTATTATTTCAAATTTACAAGAGTACGATGATCTACAATACACTATTTGCAGGTATCTCCTATACTGGTTTAATTTTTTTTTATCATCATTAATAAATATAAATAAGAATAAGAAAAAATCTATCGGCACGCTCAACATTGGAAGATCAGTGACGGCAATTTTATCATTTATTAAACGGTCAATTGATTGGCTTAAAGTTTTTTCTTTTTCTTTCTCGATTACTTTACATTTCAAAATTAAATCACTCGCATAATCTTATCATTTGTAAAATGACTCATGAATTTTTTTATTTTTTATAAATATATCAATTCTCAAGATATGAATGAATGGCGTCATGAAGTTTATGATAAAATCATCATGAAGATTTTAAATTTAATTTCCTCGTGTAGAAAAAGATCGATCGAATATTGAGATAAATTAAATATCAAATAAACACAACACCTGAATAAATAGATAAAAAATAAATAAAAATTCGTCCAATTACTTGAGTGAATGAAATAAAATTTCATATTATGTATTTACGTGTAGTTAAATCATTCATATTACCGTTATTATCGTGTAAATGATTTTAGTATTTACAATATACGTGTATACATATGGACAGTGCGATTTTGTACACACAAAAACTGCGTCATGTAATTATTATGTGTTCTCATCCATTCCGCATTCGCTTTGTTAACGTGTAACGATATTTCTTGGAAGTAGAGAAGAGTCGCGCAAAAAGAACCGCGCGGCTTTTGTGTTGCATTGAAACGTATAATATTGGCCATAGCCAGAAGTGATTCATGTTCGTGAGACTAAAAAATACAAATAAAAAACAACAACAAAAACAACTAATATCCCTGAAGGAAACGAAGAAATAAAAATAAATGAAAAAATAAAATAAAAATATATATAAAAAAATTATTTTCAACTAATTACCAAAAAATTATTTATCGGTAACCATCTGCTGTATGACAAAAGCAAGATAAATTGTCATTGAAATTTAATTTTTTTCATATACACATACAAATACATATTTACCTATATAAATTTTTTGTAATTTATATATATATAAAGTAATAAGATAAAGTAATTAAGGTATTGAATTAACTAATTTTGTTTTTTTTTTTTATCTAAAAAATTGTAATAATCATCTTCACATATGATACACACGTACAGATCATGATTAATTAGCTAATTGTACGAGACACCATGAAACATTAATGAACATTCAATAAAACATATTTAAAATACCACACAATCACCATCAACAACAACAAAAACAACAACATAAGCAACGATAATAATAATCACGGAATGAAAGAGATAATGATGGCGCTCATATACGTTAATTTGCACCGTTTTCAAGACACTCATAAAAGTTATATAAATTATCCATAGAGGGCCACGGATGTGCTACTTCACTAACTAGTTATAAATAATTTTTTTAATTAAAAAAAGAACAAAAAAAAAACAAGATAATAATAATAATAATAATAATAATAATAATAATAATACTAAATGAACAAATAAAAAGACCGAGATGAGAAGGAAAAAAGGTAGAGAGAAATGACTGTCCGTTTATATTCACGCACGCAAAAATTTTTACAAAATTTCATTTCTCTGGCTTTTATTTTATTTTATTTTATTATTATTATTATTATTTTTTTTTTGAATCATCAAAGAATATGTGATGAGTATACGCAGCTGTTGCAATATATATATATGTATATATATATATGGGTATGTACATGACACTGTACCCAACATGATAGTTATATATGTGTATTTCTGTGTGTGTATGTGTTTGGGTGTGTTGATCCGGGGCGTATTCTTGCGCACGTGTATATGTGCATACACTGGGTAGTGTCGGCACGCGCAATCAAGTACATAGTGTTCTCTCTCCTCGCTTCTCGTGTACAGACTATATATTGCACGACGGGTTGTAAACATCAGTCAATGCCTAGGTCAACGTACAATTCATGGAGCTTATAATAACTTGGAGATATGGACCACCGCGTTAGTTTCTCATCACTGTATATAATATAAATATAAACAAAAAAAATAAAAAAATAAATATATATATATATATTCATATAAATATAAACTGATCGTAGTTTAATATTGCATAAAAATATGTAGCTAATTATTTTTTATACAATAATTATCATTATAATATGAGAAACAAAGAATGAATATAATTTTATTATTTAAATTAATTTTTTTTTTCCGATAAAAAGATGAGAGATTAGAGTGAAAGGAAAAAAAAAAAAAAAATTGATGAATAATTTATTTAAATATAAATAATAATAATTATTTTTTTTTTGTTACTTGATATACATCAAAATTATTAATGACAAAATTAATATTGTAAAAAAAAAAAAAAAACGATTTCTATTTATAAATATAATATATTCATTTATTTATTCATTTGTTTATTTATAAATATAAAAAGACATTGAACCGCGTGGTAATGCGATAAAACGAAAATATAAATGTTCTTTGTGTTTGTTTATTATGCAGTTTTATGCACAGTCACGGTTATAAAGTCATAAATAAATATCAGGTGTGTCGCGCGAATATCCAAAGAGCCATAACAGCATTAAGTCTGAGATATTAAATGAAAAATTAAACATGTCCAAGCTTGGAATGTTTTTAATGAATAATATCTATTGAAAGAGATTTATATCTATAGATAAGACTCAACTATCAACAATGAATCATATTTTTCTTGTTAATTTTTTTGTTTTTTTTTTCCTAATTTCCTAATAAATATCTTTGAATAAATGCAACGCATATACAATACACATGCGTATTACAATACTTTGACGTGTGTGAATATTTTAACAGAAAAAATTGAATAAAATCGATTGCTCCATAATTTCTTTCGATTTTAAATGAATTTTTGAATTTATAATCAGGCAATGTCAATAACCGCGTATTCAATTGATATCTTAAAGAATATCTCTGTTACATATGTATCTATAGATAAAATTTATCATTATATATGTATATGTATGTATATCTTGATAATATTCAATAAATTCACATATTTATTCATGCAAAATAATAAAAAGGGGTGATGACATATATAAAAAGATATTTTTATATCTCAATGCATTTAGTTAACAAATTTTTCGTGAAATAAAAAAAAAAATAACAAAAACAAAACAACAAAAAATAGCGAAAAAAAAATAAATATTTATCGTAACATAAAATTCTATTTGGAATTAAGATCTAACAATTTTATCGATTAATTTTTTTATTTTTCACATTGAGTGTGTAATACATAAAAATATTTTTTTACTTTTTTTGTTTTGTTTTGTTTGTTTGTTTGTTTGTTTTTTTTATTTTTTTTTCATATTGTTTAATGTCACTGGAGAACATTGCATTTATATTGCGTCTGTGAATATCACGTGACCACGTTGTAAAGTTAAGAATGAAAAACGATTTCTGCGTTCATATATATAAATATATACAAAGAATAATGTATATATACATATGTATATATGAGTGTAGATGTATATTCAACACATAAAGAAGAGATGCGTGCGTATTCTATAGTGGGCACATCTCATCAACTTTTACGATCGTCTGCATTGAGAACGGTCGGGTACCAAAGTTGAAGTTTTTACTGCGTACATATATCCAGTATAATGTTCATCATAAATCCATCGGTTGTCGTTGTATTGCTATGAACAAACTCTATTTAAAAATACAACAATATTCTTGTTGATCACACATTTTACAATTTTTATTTACCATTTTTTTTTTTTTTTTTTTTTTTTTCATTCTTCATCCATTTTTATTTTTACTTTTTTTTTTTCTCATTGAAATAATCATTTATATTTTGTATTTCTACACTATCATTTAAATTAAATTTTATTCACGCAAAACTTTCACTACACATGTATGTGTATGTGTGTGTATGTGTGTGGGTGTGTATTAATATTTTTAATTTAATTAAATACACGGATCTCACTTCTTATCCCTGTACTCTCCTATTTATATTTTATTATAAAATAATTTTTTGATATAAAATAGATGGTCATAAATAATTATTTTGATAAATTCAATAGATATTTAATCTCGGCATTTACTTATTACCGGAAATATAAGTTTTCAGGACACTTTGTATATAAATATATATATCTGGCAAGAATTCATTGATCAATGCTTGCCAATGTGCAACAAGTTAGAATGAAAAGTTCAACATTTCTGTATATATTTGGACGCGCTTATCCTTACGAAGATGACCATGCACATTTTTACACCGTAACGAAAAGCGGAGAGTACCGTACAACGGTCATTATATTTATTTATATACAAAAAAAAATATAGGAATAGAAATAGAGGTAGAGGTAGAGGCTGAAAAAGAATTTTATTTTTACTAATGCACACTGTCATGATTTTAATTTACTCCAGAAGTTTCACGTGATGATGAAATATTCATCAGAAAAGAAAAAAAAAAAATTATCATTTTAAAACTTTTAATTCGTAAATAATAATAATAATGAAAAAAAAAAGGATAAAAATCCGAATGAATAAATTTTTGTTTAGTGTTGAAAAAAGAGAAATATTTTTTTTTTACTTTGAATGTGAAAAATTAAATTTTATTTATTTATTTATTTATTTTTTGAATAACATTGATAGTTTATTGTTTTATTGTTCATTGTGAAAATTCAAATATGTTAGTCGTAATATATTACAGAGGTATCTGTAAACGTCATCAATTACTCGTATATCATTCGTATATAAAAATGTCTGACCATTTCAACTTTATCCACTGACAACTGTCTTTTCCGTATGATTTAGTGAAAAATCCCAAAATTATCTATGTATATATATTTTAGTGTATATAAAATATAGAGTATATAAAATTTTATTATTATTATTTTTTCAATATCACATGTAAAAATATTACGGCGAACAATAACGAAAAAAAAAAAAAAAAAAAAAAAAAAAAATAATTAATTAAATTTATAGCGATTTTATATTTGAATATTATTAATTACAATCATATCGTAAATAGTTGGTTATAAAACGTATGTGGCTGTTGGAATAATTTTATTTTATAATTGAATTTCAACACGAACTCTCCACTACACTATGTTTGACTATAATTACGTAAATTAACCGTAGAAAATGGTCTAAGGAATTTAACTGGTATAATGAGAATGTGAAATATTGTGGGAAGGGTGGATTGCCATGCACTTACTCTGACTGTCTGGTTTGATGGACAAAGCAAAGGGAACATTTATAACATGTAGAATATTGTGAGGGTAAAAGAGGAGGATAGAGATGACAGGGAGAGTGATGTGTTACGATGTATTAATATTGCGGTTCCAGTATTACTACATTAGATTTTACTGGCTCCTCTCTACTCATAATTTTTATTTTTTCTTGTATCTCCGCCAACTTACATTCATTATTCATATTTAACACTCAAATATATAACATGATCATATGAAAAAAAAAAAAAAAAAAAGTTTAAAAGTCATAAAACTTTGACACTGGATTAAATCATGAAAAAAAAAAAAAAAAAATATACCATACAGAAAAAACATCACGTCTATCCCAATATATTTTTCATTCTCTTTTTTATTGTTTTCTTTTATATCCCTTTATTTTATTTCTTCTTTCATCCCCCTGTCTGTTTCTCCTACCTATATATAGTGTAGGGAAGCAGCCACATTCGAGCTGAGGTTGAGTAAGGTTCGGGTAACAAAATGGCCGGCTACTAAACATTACCAAGAGTCGACACATCGATTCTTGATTTCCGATGGCTCAGTTTATTGTCATGAATACATTTTGAGTCAATATATGTACCAATATCATCATTACAACTGCTATATATAATATTCTACATTTAATATTATATATTCAACAATTCAACTGACAAAAAAAAAAAAAAAAATTGTTCCAAATTTTTTTTGTTCACTTTCATCTTGAAAAGATTAAAAAATCTCTCATACTCGTTTTTTTTTTTTTTTTTTTTTTTTTTTTTTCATTGCAAAAATAATCAATTCAATCTTTTTCATTTTATAATTGGATACGAAATTTTACTGTAAATAAAATCCAACCATTTTTGAAAATAAAGAGAAAAATAGAGTATCTACGATCTCTACTTATAAGCAGATTATATTTCATTGTGAATGTGCAATTCAATAATATTTCAATTGTCTGTCCTCACATTGTGAGTTACATATTTATACTCACATTGTAATGACAGTATAGTATATTATTATTATTATTTTTTTAAAATGATTTTGCGATGAACATGAGAAGAGTAGCGGTCATTTTTAAGATTAAAAAACAAAAAATTCGATATCTCTTTTATTTTACTATAAAATTAATAATTCTCTTATTAAATGAAAAAAAAAAATAAATATATGTATGTATATAAATTTTATTAATTATTATTTAATTATATCGCCATTAACTTTTTTTCTTGTTATTTCATTATTTTTTTTGCTAATTCTTTCGTTTATTAATTGTGAAAAGACAGCGTCTTTCATCCTGTTCACTCAAACATTCTCATCAATAAAACTACAGGAAATATATATTTATATATAATATATAATATAATAATTAAAGAAATAAAAATAAAAAACTATATCAACATAAATTGATATTTGAAATTCCCGACAAAGAAATTTCTTCACAATAAAACATATAAAATGATAAATTTTTTTATGAAAAAAAAAAAAAATATATATATATATATATGTATATAATAAAATATCAATATATATTTCTCACTTGATGTAAGCCATACATTCGTCACTTTGTGGAAGTTTTTATATACGTATCCGTCTGAGTTATATATATGTATGTATTCAGAAAGTGGCATCGTCGGACAAGGACCCCACGTCAACGGAAGCATTTGAAGTGAATGGGGATCGAGTTTCTAGTTTCCTCAGTTGTACATATGTATATATTTTCATATACATAAAACCACGATATGCGATTGTATACGATCGAAAGCGTGCGAGTATATACAGCGCCCTCGTTGCGCGCGCGTCTCGACTATATACCCACACACATATTTATATATTGTACAATAGTGTGAGGAATTCACGAATTGCTAATACAACACCCCGGACCTTCCCCAACCGCGTTCATGTAGAGAATCAAATTTGTATGTATACACAAATGCGCGCGCACTTCAAAATATACACTTTTGATTATTTATTTATTTATTTATTTAATTTTATTTTTTTAATAGTAAATAAATAATATAGATTCACAATACATTTTATAATTATTATAAATAATATAATTATACACTAAAAAATTATATTTGAGAAAAATGATAGAAATGAAGTAACGGGAGTGGGATAAACAGGGATAATGTCAGAAGTAAACAATTTATATAGTTTTATCAAAATTTATAACAATTTTTACATAATTTAATTAATTAATTATTATTATTATTATTATCATTCAAAATTATTATATTGATGAAAGTAAAAATAAATAGGAGAGAAATATGAAAAAAATTATGATAATATTTTTTCTTATTGATTGGCAATAAAAAAAAATTTATAAAAAAAAATAATAATAATAATAATAATAATAAATCAGAATGATACCATTTTAATAAATTCAATACTGAAAAATTTGTGAATGTAGATGGTAGTGATAATTTAGCGTCGCAGTCGTAGTCGGTTGTCCAGGCAACGTGCAAGAGCGGTCGATGGTTCTTGTTATCATTCTATTTCTCTCTCTTCACTTCTGTCTCGGCTTCCACTTCGTTTTGTCGCTCGCTGATGCGCCGGCGTTCGCAAAAACAGGCGTGCGCGGGAGAATTCATATATATATATATATACATATACATGTATGTATATATAAATAAATAAAAAAATATATATCTTGGTGAATACTCCGTGAAAATGTACGCGTAGACGTAATGAAATAGAATAAAAAAAATATTGAGGCTATCGGACAACTCTGATTTGACCTAGAATATCAATATAAACACGACACACAAATCAACAAGCGTCACTGAAAAAAAACATTGATATATATCAATTGTTTTTACAATATTTATCTTCATTATTATTAGTATTAATTTTTGTTTATTTTTTATCTGGTTTTTTTTTTCCGTAATTTATCATTGAATTATCGTATTATCTAATGTATTATGTTTTTACAATATAAAAAAAAAAAGAAAATACGAAATAGGAGAAAAAAAAACAAATAATAAATAAATTAAAATAAAAAAAATATGGCGATAGAATTTTTTTTTTGTTTTTTTTTTGTTTTTTCTCGCCAATATAATCAATTTCAATTTAGTCGAGAGACACACAGCATCTTATTGCCGTGTATGGGTGTGTCACACCCGGGAGATAAACCAAATGAGATCAGGACGTTTGTGTCTTTCTCATTTTTTTTTTTTTTTTTTTTTTTTTTTTCGCTCTTATTTCCAGCCACACACTTTTGCGCTTTGTCATTTCTCTTGATATATATACATATAGGCAAAAGAGTGAAAAACATACTCTGGTGACTATCCAGACACAGAAGAACCCAAAGAGATAGATAGATAGATAGAGAGAGAAAGAGAGAGAGAGAGAAACGGTGATTATTTGCTATGGAATCGAGGAGAACGAAAATGCGAAATAGGCCCCGAAGCCGCTTCCAATACAATTCATCCATGTCCCCCCCTTTTTACCTTACTCTTGCTCTATCACTCTTATACACGCACAGACACACACATTCATTCCTCACCCTCACTCGTCTGACACCAGACAACACTCAAGGATATATATCGAGAAAGTGTATACAACCAACGCGAAGTTTGGCATTCGCGCGTGTACAGTGGCGCGGCATCCGAATATCAACGTTGCACGTTGCATTGTTA
Source organism: Dinocampus coccinellae (assembly GCA_963920625.1). Classification (NCBI taxonomy): domain Eukaryota; kingdom Metazoa; phylum Arthropoda; class Insecta; order Hymenoptera; family Braconidae; genus Dinocampus; species Dinocampus coccinellae. The sequence continues at coordinate 10,811,202 of OY987186.1, forward strand.
TCACTCTGTCTCATTCTATACACGACATGAAACTATCGACCGACGGGACGGCTGGGAATGTGATGTATACCTATCTCCCTTTCTCTTTACTCTTCTTCCATCCCCACCCATAAAATTTTCTCCCTCTCACTCTTTCTCCATCCACATTCTCATCTTTGTCGCTGTCGTTGTCGTCGTCGTCGTCGTCGTCCCCACTTTCAATTCGCACTGTCTCCCTCTTACACATTTATATTCATATATAGCCACACGCTATATCATCTCACTTGTGTTTCATCTGAAATATTTTTTCTCCTCTTTCAATTCACAATATTCAATCCCTCATTCCTCGTTTTCCCACTGTCTCGTCATCTTTAATTTCTCCTCCACATTTTTTCATTTTTTTTTTTTTTAACGAATAGCGCGCGTTCAACTATCAAATCCCCACTATTTTATTCTCGCTTTTCATTCTATCTCTGTCACACAACACTACTATATATATATATATATATATATATATATATTGATACAGTCTCTCACTCGTTCTCTTTGATGTAGCGATACTTACTACGTTGAAGCCACGTGGCGCAGGCGTGGGTTTGTTGGCTACCTATCTCACTCGCGTTCACTCCTGTATCATATTATTTTATCTTTCTTTCTCTGTATATTTAGAGCTAAAGTGCTGCCGTTGCTACGGTTGTGCGTCTGTGGTTTTACATACACACACAGAGACACATTGAGACAGACGTTGTATATAAATGTGTATATATGCACACGTATATATATATAGATCGGCCAACGGCCGTTGCATTTATTGAACCGATCCTCTCACCCCCTTCCAACTTGCTCTGTTGGTCTTTCCCCGCCCCGCTCGTTGTCGGAGTCTCTCGCCGCGGCTCTTTCTTTCTCTACTGTGCCTTTACTATACTACAAATGATCTACCCACTGCCACACACAGACGCCCGCACATCGCCGTATCCCCCCACAACATTTCTTACCTCCTGTGAATACGAATGTTTTATAAATATTATTATTATTATTATTATTATTATTATTATTATTATTATTATTATTGATATATGTATTACTGATACTACGATTAATAAAAAAGGCAAATTCAGTGCTAGTAGTAGAGCCAGTATAGAAATTATTTATTCGTAATTTTTTTTTTTTTTTTTTTTTTTATATATTTATTTTTAGCATTAAAAGTCATTGGATCAATGTGAAATTTTATTTTTTTTATTTTTTGTTTTTTTTTTACAGCTAATTATTTATCCCTGTGAATAAATTTTTTTTGTTTTTTTTTTTTTTTCTTCCACTTGAATTTATTTGGTTCTTCATCAAGATATTTTTGTAGTTTCAATATTTACAGTGATGACGTGAAACTTCAATGTTGTATATCCGGGAATTATTAAACGTAAAAATTAGTTTTACATACGGTATAAATACAGGAATATATATAGTAGAAAAAAAAAATAATAATAATAATTAATACATAAATAAATAAATAAACAAACGAAAAGGGTAAAGTAAATAATAATAAAATGATAAAGAGGTGAAATATTATATGAGAAATGTAAAGCTTATGAAAACAATTAAACCAAATAATAATGATTATTTATATACGTGTATATGTCTACGTTGATGCAACATTTATGTACCATTGTATCACAGTTTGTAATATTGAATAGGAAGAATTGAAAACCCGATAACACGTACATATACATGTATACATTTTATTTATAATATAAATTCACATACATTATATTTACTCTATTTAATTTTTTTTTCTTTTTTTTTTCTCTCTTTTCCATTTCATTCAATAGACACTATGATTATTTAAAAAAAATATATTCTCATGTTTATTTCTCATATGCAAAAAAAAAAAAAAAAACAAAAAAAAAACTACAATTTTTAACTTTATTACTATTATTTATTATCATTTTTTTATTCTTCGATATTTTTTAAACATGACTAAATTAATAAAATTATCATATATATTCATTCAAATATATATATATATATATATTTTTTCTCACTCTTTCCATTTTTATTTATTATCATTTCATTGTGTTGCGTAATAACCGAGAAATACTTTGTCTTTATATCAGTATAAATTCATTTCAATCATATCTAAAGTCATTTATCGCTTCTTTATATCAATTTCATATAAACTACTACATTAAACAAAAAATATATATACATATAACGTGTATATATGTATATAAATTGCAGGGAGAGAATCGATCGTGGGTTCCGGGAATTCGTTGCTCCTGTGACGTAATATGACGTCATACGATGAACATTGTTGGGAGTTTCTCGCTGGTCGTTGTGCGCGCGCAATATAATGTATATATATATATGAATCTAGTGTACTCCCATCTGCCGTTATACCTTCATTCTCGCGCCCACTCGCTCAACACATCCCTTCGCTCTTCCTATCCTCTCATTGCCCTTCCATACTCTCATCGTCCTACGTTTTCATTCTTCTCACTCTTTCTTTCTTTTTTTTTTTTTTTTTTCCTTTTCCCACTCCCGCTTTTCCCCGTTCACTATTCCCAGGATAACTCAACGCTCGTGAGTTTGCTAGCGTATACGATTTTCCCGGCACACAAATACAGACAGACACACACACACACGCATGTGCAGCAGGGACGTGCCCTTTTGCAGGTTGATGCGCGTGCGCAAAAATTGTATACACAGCGTTCGTTTTATAACTGCGCAGTGTGAAATCTATGTGCACCCTCGTTCTGTATTCGCCCCCCCCTCCCCCCTCCCCTCTCCTCCCTTTCCCTTTCCTCTTATTTCCCCTTTTCCCCTCTTGCCATTGTACTCTCGACCTTCTCTTACTCTTCTTATATACTCGTAGCCAGGACCTACGCCACTGTTATATGTCTCGTTTATTCTGACGTATATATATACACGCACACACACACACACACAAAAAGTATTACTATTATATTTATATGTCTATATGTACAGCCTATATAAATTTTTTATTTACTTCTCTTTTTTATTTTGTCGTTACTGTCATTGTCCCTTTTTTCTTTTTCTTTTTTTTTATTCATCAAAATTTTTTTTTTTTTTTGCTAAAGTTCATTGTTTTATTAATTATTATTTTTCTTTTTTTTTCCACGAAATTTTCTTCAACACAATTTATCCGTAAATAAATAAATATAATTATCAAGTTAAATATCGTGGATATTTACAAAAAAAAATAAAAAAAAAAAATAAAGATATATTAGATAATTTATTTACTAATCAAATTCACACATAGTGAAAATGAAAAAATAAATAATAAATAATAAATAATAAATAATAATAATAATACAATAATAGTAAGTAAATAAATATCGATATTGTTACTGCACTCGTATTGTGTTTGATAAATGCAATAGCTCGTGCCAGATTATCATCCATCAATTTATCAGTGACTTCATATTTACAAATACATACATATATTTCTTTAAACACGTGCGCGTCACACACCTCTCCCCTCCCCCCTTCTCCCTTCCTCTTTACACCCATCCACACACAAATACATACCCACGCGTGGGTGAACGTAAACACAATTCATTTTAATTTTGTTTCATCTACTTCGGCACGTCGGACTTATTTTTTTTCTCTCTCTCTCTCTGTTATCTCTTTCTCATCTTTTCTATTTCTCATACACACACTCGCAGTGTTCAATATACAATTCTGCATATATATATATATATATTTTTTGTTTTGTTTTTTTTTCCATCATCGCATTGAAAATTGTCATATACAATCTAATAACAGACATTCACACACACACACACACACATACGTACACAATACCGTTTAATCTCACTGGATTCTGAATCAGTGGCAGAAGAAGAACGAGGGGGAAAAAAGAGGAAAATAAAAATAAAATAATACTAATAATAATAATATAAATAAAGAAATAAAACGTATGAATAAACGAAGAGATGAAGGAGAAATGAGAAAGGCCTACGCCTTTGCGTCGGCGACGTGGTGGGCCGATAAAGCCGAGCAGTCAGAACAGAAAGAGAACACGAGTCATAGTTAGGGTCTATTCACACTTGAGCTCCACTTTTTGCTCTAGTTAGTATTTTTAAAAGGGAATTGTGTACTTGCGTCTGCACAAAAATATAAATTTTTCAGAGATAAAATGTGTTATATTGCAGTATTGCTCGTGACTTAATGCAGTTTATGTATAGAGTTATAAGAGTCGGAGGGTTGGACTGTGAGTGGACCGTGAACGACAGTGTGAACACCTCAGGTAGATGACCAGTGTTTAAGTGTGAATAAATCCTAAAGGAGAAGTGTGTGTGTGAGAGAATGAGAAGAATAGTATGAGAAAGAGTGGGATTGACAGAGGTAGGGAGAAGAGAGTAAGGGTGGAGACACACGGTGGTAGGTGGTCTGAGGGGGCTGTGAGACGGGCAGAGTTTGGGGTGGGGAAAGTATAGGTAAAGGAAGTTGGTTGAAAATATATAAGAGCCAACACCAAAGAATGAAATAAAGTGTGGAGGTGCAGATAAAGTGGAGGAAAAAAAAAAATAAATAGAAGAAAAAAAAAATGAATGAGTAAGATGGAAATGATAATAATAAATAGAAGATGATGGTGGACATAATGATAATGATGATGATGATGATGATGATGGTAGTGGTGGTGGTGGTGGTGGTGGTGGGATTGAATGAAAATAATGTATAGACAAGGTGAAGAAGTCATCTGGTTGTGTTAACATTAATACAGTCAATACTAGGTAGACATAAAGAATAATAGTATGAAAAGAAAAGAAAAAAAAAAAAAATGAAAATAGAGAAACAAAAATAATTGAAATAAAAATAGAAACATTTTGACGTATCGTTCGACACTTGTGAAATATTAGATAAATTCATACAATAATAGTGTGACGCAAATGAATGCAAATGTAAATGCGAAATGTGATTGCGAAGAAAACGACGCGCGCGAAGATACGACGGGCTAAGCGTAACGGCGCGTTCGCGCGAATTTTACCTATGTAGAATGAACACCAACCACCACTTTTATCACTGTAAATATTACAAGTACTACTACTACTACTACTACTACGATACCTACTACTGCTACTACTACATAAGCGCCAGTAGATGGTGTATTTTCTCTTGAGTGTTCCATTGGCCCTGCGCGATTGTCGCTTCAGCCTCTGGCATTAGTCGGGGCTATTGCTTGTGTGTATGCGACTATGCGTGTGCTCCTTCGTGCGCCTACTCGACGATTACATTCAAACGTACACAACACACACAGACACACACACGCTGCACACACACACATATATATATATATACGTAGTTAAAGAGAGAAACACAACTGTGAGCGCCACGCTGATGAATATACACGTGTGTGTGTGTGTTGTGTGTGTTGTCTGTGTTGTGTGTTGAGTGTACGAGTGAGTGAGCCGAGGCGGCGGGAAATGTTCGGGTTAGTACTACGCGAGACTCCATACGAGGAGTAACGTTTCGTTGTTGTTTCGTTCAATGCCAGATGTGTGTGAAAAAGAAGACTGTGAGAGAGTGAGTGAGAGCGAAAAAAAAAAAAAAAAAACAAAACAAAACAAAATGAACGAATGAGAAAAGAAGTTTAACCGTTTGTGACCGTTTGTTTTGTTTACACTGAGTATTTTGTACCGCGTGCAAGTGCAACAACGTGTTTTTGAATTTATATATGTGTATGTATACATATGTATATATATTTTTATGTAAATATATATATATATATACATATATATATTTTATTGAGATTATTTATTTATGATTTGTTGTGGTATTTTTGTGTTTATCGTTGTAGTTTTTCTCGATTGAAAATTCCGATATTTTTTTTTTTTTTTTTCTTGTGGATGTGTGAATTTATAATTCAAATTCAATACATGAAATTATCTTTTATATAATTAATTTTTTGTATATATAATAAGAATTTGGTGTAAATGATGGGGAAAAAAAAAAAAAAAAAAAAAAAAAAAATTACGCAATAATATTCAATTATTATATTTTTATGAGCGATTTATATTTTGTGTTTGAGTGTGTGTATGTTGGGTGAGTGACTAAATATTGTGTGAATCGTTTCTACAAGGTCCATCGACAATTTTCTCAGAACGTTTCATCTCTTTGCCATTGGAACGAATGGCTTTTTATTATTTGTGTGTACATATGTGAGTGTATATATATATATATATTTTTTTTTCTCTTTTTGATAGGAGAGTTTACTTGCGTTCCACTGAGTATAGCGTTTGTTTACCTTCGTGGAATTACATTGAACTTGTATGTTTGTATGTGTGTCTCTTTCTATTACACTTATATTTAATTTATTTTTTCCTCTTCGTTTCTTTATTTCATTTTTCACTGTGTTACTATATTTTCGTGTATTTTTCCACATATTATTTTTATTCTGTTTATTTGCCACTCGTAATGATACGCGAATAGAAACAATTTTTATCGTATTTATCATGATTAATTGTATATAAATACATATAATTAAAGTGTGTATGTATTGGTATTAATAATAATTCAATATTGTGAAATAATACGTTATTTAAGAGTAATTTTTTTGTTTACATCATATACATTCAATAACAAAATATTTCATATTTTTTCAAACTATTTTTTTTTTAAATTAATTTTATCATAATATATATTTATATATTTCATTTATTTCGCGCGTACGTTCGATTTGATACAGTGAATATGTCGTATATATATATATATATATATATATGTGTGTGTGTGTGTAGGTGTGTGTATATGCGTGTTTGAAATAATAGCATGAACATTAAATATAGATTTATAAAGTGAAGGTAAAATCTTATAACGAAGAAATAATTATTATTAATTGATATATTAATGAATGTTGACACCTTGTAGCACGTACACACAAATATAACTGTTTTTACTTATAAATTTTTCAATTAATTGTAAATATGTTAGTGTCGTGTCATCTACAAATATACACATTTATATAATTCAGGCCGTGTGCAAAATGTATTCGCGTTAATTGGAAATCATTTATTTCTATTTATTTAATTTTTCCTCTCTTTTTCTCTCTCTCTCTTATTCTTTTTCGAATCTATATATTATTTTGTTATTTAATTATAACAAGTGACAAAATACATTTATATATTGAAATTAATTGATGTATGTGGGTATTTTTTATTGTGATAAATACAAATCGAGTGGTCGGAGGGGGTGTCATAAAGACGCCAGGAGATGTAGTTAGAAAATGTACTGGGCTATTGTTGTTATGTATATTTTTCTCCTCTCTTTTATATTAGGCGTATTTCATGTTCAATACTTGTATATGTATATGTCTCTATTACTTCTGTCGTCGACGAGTCAATATTCTCAATTGCTTGAAATGGAATTGTGACGGTGTCGCATTTGAAGGTCTTTCTCTTGTTACCCTTCGGGCTATACAAAAACGTTTTCTCTTCTTCATTTATCTTATGTTGGTTTTTTTTTCTTTCTTTTTTCTTTTTTCGTTTCTAACGCCGCCGACAACGACGATGGCATAGTCATCATTTTTTTGTTGTTTTTTTTTTTTTTCTTCCTGTTATTCCTTTGGGTATTATTTTTTCCTAGGGAAGGGAAAGAAAATTTTTTTCTGCATACTTGAATGTGAATTCATTTATCTACGATGATTTTAATATCCAAATAACTTGAAAACCTATCAATTTTCTTGTTGCACATACGATAAGAGGAATAGCGAGTATATTTAAAATATTCATTGAAACATTATGTGACACATTTATAATTTATCAATGTAAATAAATATAATATTTTATAATTCAACATGAGATTATATGTGTAAAGGAATGATTGTACTGTGATTTTAAATACATCACTTTTGCTCGTTTCCTCTTTCCTCTTCTCTCGTAATTTCTTTCTATTAAAACAGATGATAATCACGACTTAATTACCATTTGCGTAATTTAAAATTTTGGCGCGGTCATTTTTCTTCATCTCAGTTTACTTTAAAATCCCGCCTTTGCCACTTAAAATTCTTTCCGACCCCTCATTTTAATCGTCATAATTGTCTCAATATCTTCCTCACGTCCCATTTAAATATTCACTCAATAATCATCAACATTTACTTGTACAATATTCATATATACATATATAGAAATATATATAAATGTGTATTGAAAGAAAATAAAAAAAGGAAAAAAATGATTATTGAAATTTTATCTTTTGTTTAAAGTGTGAAAATGTCTCCATTTCTTCCAATGCACTCTTGAATAAAAACAAATAATGAATACATATACATATATAATAAAATACAAAAAAAAAATTTAGTGGAGTTGGCACTGGGGTCCTAAGTTTTTTTGCTTGTAGATTATTCGACGTAATTCGCGTGTCGCATAAATTACAAGAGGTTACTTCCCTCAGTGGCAATAGCGTGTGGGAGTCAAAGTTGAAATGCTCGAGTGTTTGGTGAATGGCGAAACCGGAATAACAAGGGCCTCACTCGATACACATATATATATACTAAAATAAGAAAAAAAAAAAAAAAAAAAAGAAATAATACATTTATATATACTTGTTCGATGAGAGTGAAAATGGATATGAAATCCGATTAGTTGTTTTGAATTCAGTCGACGTGTTATGTTTTATTTTTATTTTTTCATTTTACCTTTTCTATTTTTTTCTTCTTCTTTTTTTCGTTCGACAAGGCAATCAGAGACAAAGAGATATAGAGATAGAAAAAAAAAAATGAATAGTGAGGGACGCGACCAACTGTGGGAAGAGGATCACGCACATACACATACATATACACATACAGAACACGCACGCACGCACACACACACACAAACCCAGGATAGGCAACAGTTAGCGGCGCCTTATATCTTCAAAAAAATAATTTATTACAGTCAGGATGTTTTGACTAGAAGATTTTTTTTTTTCTTCTCTCCCACTCTCTTCGTCTCCTTTTATATATCTCCTTGATTTTTATGTGCGCGTGCGCGTACGCACACTTAACTTCTTCACACAGATGAGAATATATATATATACTTGAAAGAAAACACGAAACTTGATTCTTCATCGTATGTAAACGCGCTATAAGCGCCCCATAGTCGTCCTACGCAATTTTCTCTCATATATATATATATATATACATATATATATTTTTTTTTTCTCCCTTTGGGGCGAGATAGAATTGGCGCAGTGGCAAAGAAAAAGAGACGGTTATTGTTATTTTATATATATATTTTTTTTATTCTCTATCTCCCCTTTTTTTTTTTTTTTTTTCTCTTTATCATTCTCTTTCACTACTCTCCAACATTATGTTATATATAATCAAAAAGTTTGTCCTGTTTTTTAACAAAATCACTTCTCTTGACAAAGACAACATGAGCATTCCGCGTGCGAATATAAAGTCTCTTGGTCCATTCGTTGTAACAAGGACCTACCGGGCTCGTTTGCCAATCTACAGCGGCGCCTTTTGTTACACGACTCGTTCCATATATATACCCCCCCCCCCCCCCCCCCCCCCCCCCTCCACACACACACAAATATACACATATAAACACATGTATATAATATTTCTTTTGTTCTTTTTTTTTTTTTTTGTATTATCATGATTGTTATTATTTTATCTTTTCTATCCCTATCTGTTGTGTTTGTGGTTACTCAAATTAACCGACATTTCACATAACAAATTTTGAATGACTGAGTGAGACAAGAAAAAAAAAAAAAAAAGCGACAAGTCGTGAATTGTGAGAGCAAGAGAATAAGTAAATGGGAAGTAAACCCAAAATGGAAAAGACATATAAGTGGCTGAGAGAAGGGCAATTCACGCAGTGTGGTCCCTCTGTCTTTTTATATATGTATAATGGTCGTGTTGTGAATATAGTAGAATGAAGTGGAGGTTGAGGGAAGCGATAGGTGGGGATAAAAACAAGATATGTTGTGTGGGTAAAGAGAGTGCATACGTTGAGGAGCATGCAAGTAGTACTACAAAATGGAAAACATGCCGCCGTGTGTTGTTTATGTATATATATATATGTTAGTAATTATGTGTAGGGTAAAATCTCTTGTGGTATACACGCGCCATATGTATATAAGTTTACATTCTCGTGAATGATAATTGTGTTTTTAGAAAAAAGGACACGCGGCATATCGTGTATTGTTCGTGTCTGTCTGATGAATCTTGACAATTCTAATGTGCATTATTTATTGGCTTGTTGTTGTTGTTGTTGTTTTTTTTTTTTTTTTTCTTTCGTTCATTATAAATATAAAGAATGTGTAGTTACTTTATTTGATTTATTGTTGATTGAGGTATTTCATTTATTCATTTAGTTATCTATTTATTCTTTGTTTTTTTGTTTTTTTTTAAGTTTCACTAGGAGAATAAATTGAATTGTAAACATTTTTACGTGTGCCTCGAAGTGTTGATATTCATTGATATTAATTTTAATGATATAATAATTAATTTTTTTCACTTTTTTTTTGTTGTGAATGCAATGATACAAATGATTAGCAATAAGATAACAAATGCAAGTTTGATGTTTTTTTTTTTTTTAATAAACTATCGATTTTTTCTGCTTTTCGTAATGTAGGATCGGATCGATTTATGTTTGCATTTATGCAATACAATATTTTATTTGATTTAATTGACTTGACAAATAGGTAAATAAGAAATAATTATTTATAAATATATATATATATACATGCATACACATATATCCATGTATGACGACAATAAATTGTGTGGTTGTGTATATTGACAAAATTATTTGTGAGTAGTGGTTTTTTTTTTGTTTTTTTGTTTTTGTGAAATCGAGTCAACATGGATTACAGACTCTTGTCAAATAACAACAATACATATCCTACGCATCACCGTGAGTATTTATAATGAAAATTATATATTATTTTTTATTATATAAAAATTTTTGTATAATATTACAAATCACAATATCATATGATTATATTTAATTTCATAAATATATTAAAAAAATTTTTTTTTTTTTTAATTACATCATATGATTATTCTTACTGTTATTATTTTAATTGGAAACATTTATTTGTTATGAATAAGAGTTTTATTATGATCATGATGAATCAATAGATGGAATTGAAAAAATTCATTTTTCAGTAGCACAACGTATTGAAACAAATGTATATAAATATTGTGGGAACATATGTGTATTACGGTGCTTCTTCAATTTATTTTCAAATTGACTAGATATTTATTATCTATAAAAAATAATTATTATTTCTTTATACACATATTCATACATATGAATATAAAATATCATTTTGAATTTGGACTTTTTGTTTTTTAAATAATTTAAAAAATATTGAGGAAGAAAATGAATAAATCAAATAAACATAAATTTATTATTTAAAATATGGTGAACTGTATGAAACTATCAAGCACAGCACAACCAATATTATTATTTGGTTTTGCCTTTTTTTTTTTTTATTTATTCATCAATTTTTCATTAATGCATGTTATTAAATTTATCTGTATATGATTATTTCAATAGAATAATAATTTTTTTCTTCGTATAACTGTCAATATTCATAAATAAAATTTAGAATGTACTGGTAATAATATTTTTGAGCCGTTCTATTAGGTATTGAAAAAATAATGAGTCAATGAATCAAGTGTAAAAATAACAAAAAACATGAAAAAAAAAATTTTTAAATAAAAACATTTGTGACACTAGTTGATATTCTATATTTTTAATGTTTTTAATATTTTTCAATATTTTATTATTTAAAAATAATGATATTTTTTTAAGTGTTTCTACATACACGTTTAAGTATTATTTTCAATAAAATTAGAATTTAATCGATTGAGTAATTATTTTTATGGAAATATTTACTCGAAACGATATGTAGTAAAGGCAGAAGTAAAGTGAGAAAATGAAAATAACAAATGTGAATAATTGAAAGTTGTGAGTAGTTTTAAATTATTTAAAAAAAATATATTACATAAATTTCATGAAATAATTGATAGTACTGCGGAATTTTTTTTTTTTTTAATTTCTGAAATTGTGTCGGTTGAAACATTAAATTTGTCACCTGTCTAAAGACTGGAAAAAAAATATTGTGAGATAACGAAAAAAAAAAAATAAATAATAATAATAATAACAATATTAAAACACAGAAAATAAGAAACAAAAAAGTAAAAAGAAAATTAATGGTAATGTAAATATTTATATTTCTATGATAAAATATTTTCTCCAAGTTCTTAGAATAGTTCACAGATGTGAAATAATATATATGTGAATGTCTTCATATATCAATGTCGTTAATCCCTTTCTTTGGTTAATTTTCTTCTTTTTCTTGGTTAGAGCGTGAAAACAATAAGGTACAGCTCTCACGTGAACGCTATCCGAATGAATGGGCGTAGGCGTTCGCGCGAAAACAATCCGGGGCCAATTTTACATCTTTATGCACACAATATATATCTAATTAAAAATAAAATGAAATTATTGTATTTATTACAATCCATACAATTCTCTTTATTTTATTACAGAACAAATATATTTACATGTAAAATGTTCAATAATCGATTTATTTATATAAATATAATATTATTATTATTAATTATTTTCCTATTAATTTTTGCAATATATTAAAAATATTTTCTCAAATATTTCAAGTTTTATTAATTATATTATTGATTAATTTTTTTTTTTTCTTTTTTTTGTTCATTATTTGTATAATTTGTGGTGACACTATTATCAATAGTTTGCCAAGTGAATAATTGATTTTATGATATTGAGTGAAACCGCATTGCGGATATATTCAAAGAATGATGACAAAGCTGTTGCAGTTACTCACTACTGATACTTGTAGAATTGTCCATGACCTACGTTTTCTTCATCACGTCCAATACACAATAATTTAAACTTTTATGGCAAATGATGAAGTCATGAAAATTCTTTAGTTCAATTGTAATAAACAGAAAAAAGGAAAAGCAAACATATATTTCTGCAATAAAATTGTCGAGCTCAATTGCAACAAATATAAAGAGATAAAAAAAAAATAATAATAATGAATAAATAAATATAGAATTGAATAAATTCAATGTTGATAAAAAATGTCATATTATCACATGGTAAATATTTTATTCTCGAACTTTAAATTTCATTTATTTATATATATATATATATTCATAAATTTAGACAGGAAATTTTATAAATTTTCATTATTTTTTTTTTCGGAATTGTTTTTTTTTTTTTGTTTTTTTCCTATAATTTAATTCACGTTAAAATTGAAATTTAATATAATAAAAATATTGTAATTGAATAATACGGAAATTTTAACGGGATGAAAAAGATGACGGGAGGGAAAGTTTTTTGTTTGATGGTGGTGAATTTTTTCTTTTTTTTCTTTTGCTTTTTATATATTCCTATGGACAGATATATGAACGATATAATTCATAAAGTATTTCAAGTCTCTAGATACACAATTATCTCAAGGGAAATCCGTGTATAGCTCATGGCACTGGCATTTAACTAGTCAGTATAAAATTCAAACATATACCATATATATATATATTTATTTATTTATTTATTTATGGTTAAACAATTCTCCCCCTTTTAGTTGATATATGTCTATACTAGCAGTCAACTAAGTTGATGTTGCACAACGTGCTCGGTGGATATATAGGAAAAATTAGAAATATTTTTGTATGTATATATTAAAATTGATGTGTAACAGCCAGCAGTAGTGTCGTATGGTCACACACAAAGTAATGAGTCACGTCAGTGGGTCAAACGAGGCGAAATAACGAGGCGATTCATCGATGGCAAATGTTCATTCTCGTTCTTTCCCTTTCTTTCCTTCTCTCCCTCCCTCACTCTCTCTCTCTATATATATATACATATACATCTGTTGAGATTACTCTCTCTTCTCTTCTCTTTTCCTACCAGATCGGCTGTCAGTGATATCATGCTATGGCTCATGATTATACACCTACCGATTTTATATATATACAATGTTGCATTTTATTTATGCAAACTTTAATCACTTGATCCCATGTAAACCACTATCAACTTATCATCCATAAATATATATATATATAAAAATATATATCTATGATTACATATGTTTATATATATAATAAAAACCATGCACGAATATTCAGAGAAAATTGTTCTATTTTTATATAATACGATTAACCACTATTGACCCTGGAAAAAAAAAAAAAGTAATAATAACTTGCTAATTCGTTCAAACATGACCTAGTGCACTAGAAGAATATTGGCATTTATTTAATAATATCAAATATATTATTTTCATGTATGTATATCAGTATTTTATCTTTGTTTGTTTATTTACTTAAATTTAAAAAACTGGCGGGACAAAAAAAAAAATTGAATTTTTATATTTTCATTATTTCAATATTTTTTAAATGAGTATATAATAATATGTTGATTAAAAAAGAAAAAAAAATGTATGGTAAAGGAGATTATGTATTGATTCTCTTCTATATATATATATATATATATATATATATAATTCATATAAGGCATATAATGTAAAATTGTTATGTGTTGGACCGTCGAGAAATATGTCAGACCACCATTGCCACCCACCAGTTAATGTGTATACACACGCAAGCGTCTGAGCGTCATCATCAAGTTGGGTGTTGAGAGTGAGCTTGTTGTCAGGCCGCGACTATCAACTATATACATATATATACGAGTAAATGTGTATATGTCTGTATATATAGAGAATGGTGCTCGTGGAATGTGAACAATGCCGTGGGCTTCCCTCGAGCTTCATAGGCACTATACGACGCCATGCGGTTTTTCCTGTATAGATACCACTTTCTCTCTCTCTCTCTCTCTCTGTCTCTATCTATATCTCTGTTTCTTTCAATTTCTCTCTGTCTTTTATTTTTTTTTTCTTTCTTTCTCTGTTTCTTCTTTGTACTGTCTTTCTCCCTTGCTTATAATCGTTGTCAATGTTTTAAGGATGCCACACGCTATGAATGTCGAAGATGACGAAAGTTTATTCACCTTAAGTCTTTCTTTCTCACTTGTTCCCTAACTTCGTCACACATTTTCTATATATGTATGTCGTTTATTTATTGCTATATCCATTTGCATCGTAACTTGAATGAGAAGAATATAATTTTTTTTTTTGTTTTTTTGTTTTTTTTTGTTTTGTAAAATTCTTCGTTGTGTATGAATTATTTGAATTTTCATTTGTATTAAAATTAATATGGTAGAAAGGGTATAATAAATATGTAATAAACATATAATAAACATATAATAAATGTGTATGGAAATTATTTATACTGTTATATAAATATTATGAATTATTATTATTTTGTTTGTTTGTTTCGGTATTATTGTTTTAATCGAATTGAGAAATATCAATATGTGATTCATAGATGGATTTTGTGATGATGATGGTGATTGATTGTAAATTCAGGATAAAAGTTTATACAGTGAACGGATATGGAGAATGTGGAGAATGGAGATGAAAAAAAGTTGAATTTTTTGAATTGCATCTTTATTTTATTCCAACCGTTTAAGGATCAATTGGAATGCGTATCACAAAAGAAATTTAGTCAATTAAAATAATTCAGGTTGAAAGAGAAAGAGAGGAAGAGAGAATATGAAAGAGAGGAATGAAAAAAAAAAAAAAATAATAAAAAAAAAATTGAATAATGTATATCGATTGATATTGATGATTTATAATTTTTATTATTTTTTTTTCTCAATAATGATAGTAAAAATAGAAGTAATAAATTAAGAAATAGCTTCGAATTTTATGTAAAAAATTTTTGGTATTTTTATCTATTATAAAATTTTTTTTATTTATTTATTTTTTTTATTTTTTTACTATACAGCAAAGTCCATGTATTATATCAAGACAGCCATATCGTGAACGATATTCATACAATTTTTATTATGTGTCTGTATAAAATTTTTTTATGTTACTCCTTTAATCCTCTTAGAGGCGTCAACAATAAAGTACGTCTATTTGTATTGTCTTAAATCGTCACAATACGTAACGCCGTGTGTTGGAATGTTTGAAATAAAAAAAAAAATAAAATAAAATAAAATAAACAATGTAAATAAAATTATACACTGTAGTTATCATACACACACACACATATACATACATACACATACACATACATTCATATATTTCTATATATAGTAAATATAAAAAATAAAATTACACTACGAGCAAATAAAAAAAATAAATAAATAAAATCAATAGTCATAGTTTGTTCTTAAATTTTTACGAGCAGTATTAAAACTAAATATAACATTTCAACAAAATTTTATGAATACAATATAATAACATTAATAATCGAATTCATAAAACAATTAAATATTCATCCCTTTTGAAACGAGATCAGCGAATCAATATTGTATCTTATCTCTCCCCGATCTTCACTCTCTTTCTCTCCGTTTCTTACTGCACCTCTTCTACTCTTCCTGTTAGCGTCATGTAGATGAGATGAAGCTCTCATGTCCGCTTTTACATTTTTAACGAGTTCCACTTGTACTCGACTACTTAACCTTCTCCTCATTTATATTTATTTTTTTTTCTTTTCCTTTTTCTTTCCCTTTTTTTTCCCTTTTTTTTCCCTTTCCTATTCATTTTCATTTTCATTTTGTTTTTCTTGAATGAAATATTCTGAATTTAATAAATTGAAATTGAAATTGAATTCAAAATAATAGTGGCATATGTGGATATTTTACATACGAATTTTTATCTCGCCATGTAAATGAGTAAAATTGCTTTCGCTCAGTGAGTAATATAACGTACGTACAGTCACTAGGCAAGTAAAAAAAAATCGTGTTGGCAGAATAGAGATAAGAAATAAAAGAAAATATAAAATATTATGAAGAAATTGCAATGAAAATAGAATACAAAAAAAAAAAAGGATGAAATGAAAATGAAGATGAAAAAAAAACAAAAAAAAACATTGGAAAATAAATAATAACATTGTGTGTGTAACGGTGAGAAGAATATCTAGGTAGAGACATAAGGTATAGATGAAGGAGAGTAGGCCAAGGCTGATGGCGCGCGAGTTTTGCGACGTTAGCTATTTCTTTATCTATCTCACTTTATTCTCACTTTAACACTCTCGTTGTGTTTTTGTTCTAACTGGCTGCACATTACGGGTCTTCTACTTGGTATTCTTGTAATAGATATATACCTGTTACATATTCACTAGTAAAATATATGTATACATATATATATATATATATATGTGTGTGTGTATGTATGTATGTATGTGTGTGGTATTCTCAATTTGTAAAACAAAAATTATATCGCCGGTGCATCGTCTCGGGCAATTGAGGCCATATGATTTTTTTTTTGTTTTTTGTTATCACATTCATCTTTAGGTGAAGTGTTTTAGCATTGGATCAGTATAAAATACAATATGTACACACATGTATGAAAAAACAGCAAATGAAAATAAACGTAACCTTGCAAATTGACTCAAGATTATTTAATAAGCGATATAAAAATTATAATAATAACGATACTAGAATAAAGGAAGTAAGATAATAATAATAATAATAATAATAATAAAAAATTGAATGTCGATGAAAGTGAGAATAATTTTTTTTTTGTTCAGTTTTTTATTTATTTTATAAATCCATCGGATTATAATTTTTATTTTGGGTCAAAGAGGAAAGATAGAATAAAAAATAAAAAATTTTTGCTTTCATTTTGTATTCGTAACAATGGACATGATAAAATTTCAACTATAATATTGTACAATAGTGTGTATATCTGTATACAGTATAAATTTATATGTATATAAACGCAGACAGAGAGAATGAGAAGTTGGTGGAAGGCTTGTGGGACGGTATCGTGTATCCAGCAATTATCGGTGCTAAATTTTTACGACGTACCGGGGGATATAATACGTGTACTCGGGGGAGGAGCGAACGCGCCCAGTTTCTACCCAACCAAATTGCGTCGTCATCCACGGAAGTTATTACTCCTTAAGAGAATGAAAGAGATAGTTGATATATAAACAGGACAAAACGGAAGAAAGATATGAAGTAAAAAATAATAATAAATAAATAAATAATAAATAATGAATAATGAATAATGAATAAAGAAAAAAAATTAAATAAATAATATTTAAATAAATAAAAAATAAAAATTGAAAAATTAAAAATAAAATAAAGTAGATTAAATTTGATAGAGAAAATAAAATAAAAAATTCTTACCCCTTGAGCATGGTTTATTTTGCATTTACATCAGCATCTTAATATATATATATATATGTGTGTGTGTGTGTGTGTGTGTCTATATATATCTGTGTGTAGAAACATATGCTTGATGGTGTCCAATGGAAGGGAGTGAGTGATTGAGATGCGGTATGTTGGGAGATATCATGTCGGCAGATCAATACAGAAAAATTTCTTATATATATATATATGTTCGTTTTTGACGGTTAAAATGGATTATGAAATGCCGCGGTTTGAGGCCCCATGAGCACAAATTTTTAATATATGACTACAGATTATGCTTCAACGTCGTAAAGTAATCATAACTAAATGTTTTTATATGTGAGTGAGTGAGTGTGTGTGTGTGTGTGTGTGTGTGTGTGTGTGTGTGTGTGTGTGTGTGTGTGTGTGTGTAAATATATATATATATATATTCTTTTACTTTATCATCGTGTATATATACGGTATTCGATTTCTTTACGATATTATTTCCGTGACTTTTTTTTTCGACACTCATCATTCGTTGAGAATAAATGTGTATATATATATTTATTTATATTTGTATGTACCGGAAATATTAGAGTGTGGTGTTGATGTGAGTGTGGAGTAAACTTTACGTTTGGCAAAAAATATATGCGCCATTTCGTGGGCTCGTAAAAATTAGCATATGTATATCGTCTGCCGAGTTCATGGCAATTACTGCAATAAACACCACTACGTGGCTTCTATTAATTTTCACTGTATTTCACCTTTTTTTGTTTGTGTGTGCGTATATATATATATATATATATGTATGGACTATACTAGACTTTATGTCCGTAAATTAAACTCATACATTAACACAAAAATTTTTATTATTTTTATTTTTGTTATGTGCCCATTGAGTAACTGATGAATGTAATATAATAATAATTCAATTTAAAATGGGATGACATTTAGAATTTTCCAAGTGTTTTGATAATTAGTCACAAAAAAAAAAAAAAAAAAAAAAAAAAATACTCTTCAACGGTAATAAATGAGTAAAAGTAATTTTAATGACATTTTCAATTGATATATAATATTGTGAATATGTATACGTAGGTCTGATGAAAGAAAAGAAAGAAAAAAAGAAAAACAAATTTTTTTTTTTTTTTTTTTTTTCTCTTCATTTTTTATATTAATAATATATTAATTTCAATTACTATCGAATTTATTCGAAGTAGCAGTAAAAGTTGAGAAATAGGGGAAAAAAAAAAAATAATAATGTCAATATATTGAATGCTATCAATTTCTGAGGCGCACTCAATATTCATTGATATATAATATCCGTCTACTGAAAAAAAAAAAAAAAAAGTTTGGATTTTATTTAATTATTTATTTTTTTTGGTCTCTACGTGATAAAAAATCTATTTTGAGTTTTGAATACATTGGAGTATTATGTATGTGTAGTACTAAGTCAAAAATAAAATGTATATACATCGTGAGATATAATATAACGACTTTAAAGTGTCGCAAACGAGTCGGTTGTGCACATATATGTCAGGGAATATAACGCGATGAGAAGTAAAAAGAGATGAATAAGAGTGTAAATGCAAGTGGAAAACAGGTTAGCTCGAAATAGATGAGAAATATATATATATATATATATATAAATTGCTGTTGCGTCTCAACAACTATGAACAACTGTTCAAATGAGAATGATACACAATTTAAATGAGTAAATGAGTGAGTGAATAAGATGATTTACAAAAATGTTATATATATCTGTATTCATTTGAGCAAGCAAAAGAAAAAATAAAGACAGTGTGTGTGTGTGTGTGTGTGTGTGTGTGTGTGTGTGTGTGTCAGTGACACGTTATTGTTTCCTCTTCGTCTTGATTTGTAACTTCGCAGTCTCTCTCACATATTGCAAATACAGTGTCTGCACGACACACGAGAATCGTGAGAATCACGGCCTCGAGAGTGATTCGAAGTGGCCTTGAGCCAGGGGGAACACACGACTACCGTGTCTTTATAAACACACACATATATATTTGTATAGAAGTAAACATTAATGTATAAAATGTATTTACATCACTCAATTTCAATTGACAAATAATTATTGATATTAATATAATAATGAATTGAAAAAAAAAAACTTTTGATAATTCAAAATTAATTTGAATATTTACAGGAAATTAATGAAATTTTCATTATTAAAACCATTCATATAATTTTTTAATTGCTTTTTCATTTAATTATTATTATTATTAATTGTTGTATTTTTTTGTTTTATGTTTATATTTTATTAATTAATATTAACAGTGTATAGGTGTAATTATTATAACTTCTTTTTGGAATTTAATTCTACCGTGATATTTTTTTCAAGTTATAATTATATAAAGCCCTTTTATACTGTTTTAGCATATCAGGGAATATATATTTATTTATATAATACGACAATGTTTCATTTTATATAGCGTGAGGCAGGTAATTTTGACGTGAGCCGTTGTACGATAATTGTGAACTGGGGCGCATTCACGATCTGACCTTTTGGCTTTTTCTGGTCAAGTGCCGCCCTCTCCGTATATTCAACAGAGGATGACGCGAGATTACAAATCGAGCGTTCACAATCTTCTGTATAAACCATATGGCTCACGTTAATATACACATATCTGTATGAATAAAAAAATAAATTATATATTTATCTTGCGTACAATTGAAATAAAAACAAAATAAAAGAGTTTTTTTTTTTTTTTTTTTTTTTGCGTCTTCATTTATTTATTTTGTTTATTATATTTAAATTGTGTTGGCAGTAGTTATACGTAAAGTAACCTTGAGATAATATTGCAATAAATACGTAGACATTATTTTTCGACCTCCATACCTCAACTGACTTTGCGTTTATTTGGCCTTCACACGGCGACGACATGATCGTGTTTGCAAGTTCCGTACACTTTATATACACACACATATATATAGTTTCTGTATATATTTTTATATAGATTCAAATCAAGGTTTGTTGTAAATTTAAAAAAAAAATGAAAATAAAATAAGGGAAAAAACAAGTCTTCAAACTTTTGTGAAATTAATTTGTTTAGAGATTTAATACATTAATATTATACACGTTTTTTTTTTTTTTTTCTCGGCATTGTTTATATCACTTTCTAATTTATTCATTCATATATTCATACATTTATTTATTTATTTATTTATTTATTTATTTATTTACTTGAAGCATTTCTTGTGCCATCCTAAGCTTTCAAGATGATTGTCACACATGAAATTTACATAACTTTAAGAAAATAGAAATAATAAATAAGACAAAAAAAAAGTATGGCTGAATTGCTGTATATTTTTTTTTCTCACACGATTCTGGAATATATATTATTATTATTATATTTGAAAATTTTCTAATAGATTATTTATTAATCAATGATTATATTTATCAAATATTTTTATTGTGCTTTATTCTATTTTATAATTTTAATAAGACCAAACCATCGGCCGGCGTAAGAAATATTTATTTATCACGTTCAGACTGTTGGTCGAGCCCGGATTGTATAAATTTATGAATAATGCGCACAAGAGGGGCTCTATTTGGGGAATATTATATATATTTTGAATAATTAATTTACAGCAGTTGCGTTTTCTTATCCCATATAAATCTTAATATTAATTGATTATTTGATAATATTTTATATTATCACTTTTGCTTTTGTTACTTTATATATATATATATATATATTCATTTGTTTAATATTTTAATTGTTGAATATTTACAGATTGGTTTCCGAAAATGTGCTCGTGCCTCGAGACAACACAAAGTTTATCCCGTGTTTGTACACCCAATCGATCCAATAGAAATTATGAACGTCTTGTTACTAATCGGACTAATTACGAGTTAAATGATACATCAAGAGCTGGTCGAAGTAGTTCAGATTCAACAATTGATAATGAAAGACAAGTAAGTAAAATTATTATTTATTTCGATGAATTTTTTTTTTTTATCACTTTTGTTTCATGTATTTTTGATTTATTTATATTATAATTTTTTTATTTTCTGTTTCAATACTTTAGGCGGAGATTAAATTTTATAATGGAAATCTCACGTGGACTGCAGTTGTGGTAGAAAAAAATTTACGGACAATTGATCTGTGTGAACTGTTAAAAGTGAAGAATCGAGTGTCTGGTGATCATTGGACGATTGTTGAGGAATGGGTAGATTTTGGAATTGGTAAGTGAATATAAATATTTTTCTGTTATTGAAAAACAATTGTAAAATCATTAATTTCTCTCTATTTCTTTTGTTTGAAATAGAAAATCAATTTTTAATATAATTCATATTTCACTAAAAAATTTATGACAGTTAAAATTTAATACGTGTAAAAATTATTATCATTTTTTTCATTATTGTTGTTAATTTGTTATTTAATATTAATTATAATGGGACACTTTTTTGTTTTTATTTATTTATTTATTTATTATTATTTTTTTTCGTTCCACTATACTACCAAGTTAAAAGAGTCTATTGTAATAATTGAAAGATCTTCAACTTTATAATAATTTGCTTGCCGCAATTTAAATTGTCCACTTATTCATATTCCATTGAATCATTTTTGAAGTATATGAATGTATGTATGTATGTATAAGTTATTCATATATGGTAGTTGTTGGCGCCTCACTGACGTCTCCTCATTCAAAATTCAAGCGTTATTTTCTTCCCTTTGGTATTTTCATATATTCGTCATATGCAATTACGTTCATTCTGCATCATCCGCATGTCTTTTTCTCTCCCTATTCACATCATCGTTATGTGATGGTTATAAGTGCACCCAAACGTTGTACCGCTGCGCCATTATTAACAAAGTTTTAAGGAGAATTTTCAAGTGTGTATATAATATTTTCTTTCATATCTTATAGTTATTGTCACTTGTATGATAAATTCAATTATCATCTGAATTATTATTCACGTTATTGGAATTTATTCTCAAAATTACTCGTAAAAAAGTAATAAAAATTAATAAATGAATAAATAAACAAATAAATAAATGAATAAATCAAGCCGCAGATGATAATAATAAAATATTCGATAGAGTTATTTAAATGTATATGAGTTTGTCAAATGGTATTTGTTCAAGCCGATAGGGAGCGAACTATTTTTCTGATCGACAAACTTTTATTTATAGAGAGCATCGCGTCGCAAGCTGTAATAAATGTCACATTCAAAATTTTTTTTGTCTACATATACATATATATGTACGTGTGTATGTGTAAATATTGAAGAAAATCGAAATATATTTACACAGAGAAGTGAAGCCAAGTATGGAGAGATTGTTGCAACAGAAAAAGATTTAAGTTTTTTTTTGTTTTTTTTTTTTTTTTTCCTAACGGGATGTATATAGAATGAATCACAGAGAAAAATTTCATGTATGCGTAGTGTAAGAGGATTGAATAGAAAAAGTTTTGGTTTATGGCGGAATGGGAAACGAAATATAGATATAAAATATATTTGAGCTTTTACACTACAGTTGCCATTTCATTTGTGTGGTTTTGTTTTATTTTTTATTTTTTTAAAATTTTTTTCTATTTCAAATAAAAAAATAATAACAGCAGTGGAAATTTTCAATAATAATACACTTATATTGAATATATATTCAGTTATTATTTTTCTGTTGGAAGAAAAAAAAAAAGTAAAAAAAAAGAAAGAGAGAAAAAAAAAATTAATCAAAACTTTATGTCAATAAGAAAAAAAATATATATTTGGCGTAATATGTGCAAGATACTGAAGGTTAAATGCGATTAAATTTTTTCCAAGAGTAACAATAAATTTTCCAGAGGCTGTAATTTTTTTCTTGTTTTCTTTCCTTTCCTTTTCTTCCTGCTTCTTTGTTCATGCTGCTAATAACTCTCTTTTGCCCTCTTTCATCTTTTTGAATTACTCGTGTATTTTCTTGCACGCAAAATATTCGCGAGGCGCCACCACACATATTTTGGTTTTATTTTTATTTTTACATTTGTATTTGCCAACTTCTTGAAACTCTTATATATACATATGTATACACCATATGAAAAATAATAAATATAATTTTAATGGTTTGTTGCAAAAAAAAAAACAAAAAAAAAACAAAAACAAAAAAAAAATTTGTGCACTCGGTGATCGTATGAGAAAATGGTTGATGCCATTTACGAGTTGTGTTATATTGGAAACGGTGCCAAAGTGGCCCATAACTCGACGAGCCAGTGACCGCATTCTTGTTACTTGCTTCTCTTCGTAGCCTTCCTCATTCGTGAAAGGAAAAAATCGTTAGGTGCGCAATCTGTTTATTACGACTACACAAAAAAAAAAAAAAAAAAAAAATAAATAAATAAATAAATAAATAAATAAATAAAACATCTTATTATCATTATCATTATCATTACTATTATTTTTGTTTAAATAATATAGAGTGGAGAGATTTTATTTAAATTCTCAATGTTATTTTCATACTGTGCACTTTTCTAACGCCTAATTTTTTTTTTTTTGTAATAATATCCGATTTATATATATATATATATTTTCATATAAATGGGAAAGAAAAAAATTTGGGTGACGTGTCGAATTGTTTGGGAAGATAAATTTAGATAATAAATAGATATAAATCGGGATTATTTATGTTTGGGATATTTTTTTTCTTCTTCATAATAAAAATGTCTAAATGTAATGTTGTACACGTTGCAGTCAATTGCTTTTCTTCTTCGACACCAAGTGCGTGGAATTACCGCATGGCTATAGATAGAATAGCATAACGTCCGGCATGCCATTACGCACTTCCTCCTAATTGGTTCTTTGCCAATGCGGAGATGTTACTGGTTTCCGTTTCGCGTTTATAAAATGGTGAATTATTCTTCCCTCAATGTCGATGATACGACGGATGTCGACGATTTCGTGGTAACTTGATCGTTCACAAGCAAAACTTATTTTATGATTTAACATGTAATAATGTTGACGTATAAGTATATATGTTTTTATATTGCGGAAATGTAGTCAATGTTGTAAGTACATTGAACTGCTGCTAATAATACAGTGAGAATTGTTGTTGTTGTGAAGATTTTATTTGGCATTGAAGATGATTGTGGTCATTGGTTTTCTCTCAGTCGATGATGTTAATTAAATTTTTATTTTGTTTTATTTTATTTTATTTTATTTTTTCCTGTTAACTTAATTATGTTAATGTATATTGGAATATGCGTATTTCTTAACGTTATTTTGCATCGTTAAATTTTTTGAAATGCATAAGATTATTGAAACATATTCGTGATTTGAGAGAAATTTGATTTTTTCGCGACATCAAAGAATGTTGCATTGATTTACATATTGTACATACGATGAATGTTATTGATGCGTCACGAGACAACAGGAAATAAGATGTATTGCGTGCGTTAAGTGAGTAATATCCGCAAGTCACTCTTCAAGTACTCTTCAACATTTTTTTTTTTATTTTCGACATTGTTTGCATAATTAGCGTAACTTTTTAATTGGTAGTAGAATAAAAATTAAGAAAAAATGCGCGATATTCTTCTTATATTGAGTCACGCTCTTTTTTTTTTTTTTTTTTTTTTTTCCTTGCATGCAATTCCGCGTGTTTACGATGGAAGAAAATTTTTATTCGTAACAATTATCGAGAAGCATTTTATTTAGTATTAATTTTTTTATCAATTTTTAAAAAAATTTTTTTTTCAGAGAGAACATTAGATGATCATGAAGATATTCTTCAAGTTTACAAGGAAGGTGAAGCGTTTGTACCGCGTCAACACAGAAAATTCCATTTCCGGAGGGATTTCCTCAGATATGATTTCTTCAATAATCCCGAGGTAAGTTGAGACAATATTTATTATTCAAATAATTTTTACACATTTATTTTTATATGACTCGTAGAATTTTTTATATAATTCATTAATGGAAAAAAATAACGATTAGTGATAAAATAATGACGTTGTTGGTATTTTAATTACATTTGACATTTTTTGGATCTGAATAAAGAGAATATGATTTTTATCGCAATATCTGTCTGAATTTTTGGTTGACAGTGTTGAATATTGTAAATATGATCTTGGGTTCATCTTGGATAGGTAGAGTTTGAATTCAAAATTACATGGCTATGAGGAAATTGATCTTTTTCACAAATCCGATAGCAGCAATTGTATTACTTAATTTTCGTGAAAAATCAAGTGGATATCAGCAGTTGGTAAGGCAGATATTCATGTAAAATATAATGCCGACTTTCAGTAGGTATTAGCTCAGTTGCTTTCCTATTGTGACGGACGTGTATATTCGCAGTCGAAAAGTGTACACTTAGATACAGAGTATTTGCAGTGATCATATTTTCTCACAAACGTTATGAGAATAGAAGATGCACGGGCATTATTCAACGGTTGGTAATACAGTTTAGCAATAGATAAATAATTTGTTTTTATAGCAACTTGTGGTAACTTGAAAATCTACTTCATATTCAGTTGTAATTGTAAATAAATATTTGTGAACAGTTTACCATACCAAGATTCGTATTATTTAGCATCAATCGTTGCTCGAATTAATTTCATTCGACATGAAAATTTTCACTTTTCTAATATTAATATCGATATTATTTTGATTAATAAATAGAATTGAATTAACAAATATCAACAATAATCTGTATTCACTTGAATTTCGTAATAGCAGAAGCGTGAGTGATTTTTAAGTTATTTAATAACCTGTAAATTAATCACTCAAAGTCAATTGCAACTTTTTATATTCCTTCCAAAAATTAAAATAATTATAAAGACAGTGATTCACTTTTACCACCTTTTTTTTTTTATCTTTTTTTTTTCTTTTTTTTCTTTCAATGCATAAATATTAATATTCATGATATAACATTATACATATTGATGAATTCATCATAAATAATTCTGAATATTTCAATTATATTCCTACATTAATCCTATTTGGCGATCTTTATATGATAGTTAATGAGTATATTATGCGACCTCCATAATAAAAATTCGTTTAGTTGAAAGATTAAGAGGAAAAAAAAAATATATATATATATATATCCATATCCATATATTTCATTACGTGCTAATGAATATATTATTCAATTAGTATTGCAATTTATGCAATATTTTTCTCTTTCGTTATTTAATAAACTTATGATATATTATTTCTATCTTTTTTTTTTTTTTTTTTTCTCTTCGCTTTAAATTGAAGGAGGTAGAGTTGCCGGTCATCCGAACAACCGTCTGTGAGTGTGCTGAGTGCGGATTTTAATTTCCGTAATTGCCGCGGTATATTCCTTTCAACGTCATTTCTTTTTTTTTTTTTCTTTTTCCCTTCTTTCATCTCCACTTGCTGAGCTGTAAGATCCCCTCTCCGCTCACACAAGCCGTCAGAGCATGCAACGTTTCTCACTGCTAAACTAAGATATATATATATATATATATATATATGTGTGTATGTGTATATTTTTATTTACTCTTTGTCCCTTTTCATTTTCTTGTCTTATGCGACATGCGTATTCAGTAGCAGCTTTGTGTATTCGACAGAGTTAAGGGAATATTGCGCTTGAGGAAATGACAAATTCACTGAAATGAGAAGCTCGAATAAATTATTAGACAGATTATTCGAATGCATTTACATATATATAATATTCATGTATTAAGTGAAAAATTGTATAAATTATTCAAATATTTATGTGCACATATGGAGTGATATGATAAATGCAATTTTTGTGTTTTATTTTGTTCCCCTTGTTAAATTTGTACCTGTCACATTTTAACATATCTATACCGATTAGTTTTGTTTAAAATTACTGCAAATTTTTTGTATTAACATGACGGTGAAAATGAATTATAATGATAATTAATATTATTTTATGATAATTGTAACGGTTTCTGTAATTTCTAGTATATTAAATGAGCGACAACGTTAAATTGGTCTATTAAAATTCGATTAACAAACATAAGCACTTGCAATTCAAAAAGTTATATTTATACATTTTGCATCAGTGTAATTAAACTTTCCTTATTAAAAGATCATAAAAAATACATTTAGATATATGTTATTTTATAAAAAATATTTCCCAAGTGTATAATTTTATTCCACGTAAAGTTTTTAAAGATGGATATATTTGTATGAGAAAATGTATATAATTATTATTACATGTAAATTATATATGTGAATTATTAAATAATATATTAAAAATTCATGTTAATATATATATATATATAAGTACTTACTTTATGAATTAATGCATTAATTTTGTATCATTTTTTTTTTTCTTTCAATTTAATTTCTTTCATTCTTAATATTTTTATTTCAGGATTACTTTCCATTGGAGATGGTTATATCACCAAGTGCTGATGACAGAAGTAGTTTATTAAGCAGCTTTGAAAGTGCATTTCGGGTAATAATAATAATTAAGATAATTTTATTGTAAAAATTGATTTATAGACGAATTATATGATATAAAAAAAAAAAAAGTTATATTGAAACGATTATTTTTATTTCATTGTTATTCAGGGATGTCTGATGCGAAATGATCTTGAACTGCCGAGAATATGCAGCTTCGTTTGGATGAAAAATCCAATATCATTTGAATATATGAGAACTCGTCTGTTGCTTGTGGATCGAAAATTGTATACATCAGAATCGGTGAGTCAAAATATTGATTTGAATACTGAATTAATAATGAAAATTTTCGAAAATATAAAAATAATTATTTATTATATTTGAGAAAAAAAAAAAAAAAAAAAAAAATGAATAAATAAATAAATAATACTAATAATATTAAAATGATGGAATTATAAATGTTTAATGATTAATTTTTGAAATATTGAGAATTTAGTGATGATTTAATTATCAGTTGACGGGAATGTGATGATAAAAAAAAAAAAAAAAAAAAAAAAACAGGAATCGTAACTTCATTTCGCGTAGGCGAAAGAGTAATCGAAGTTAGTGAGTCTGTCAACTTATGTTGCTTTATTCACTATACCTATATATTTTGTTTTTTCTTTTTCTTTCTGCGATGCCGGAGATCGACATTTTAGAAATTGCAAAGTGCGGGGCTCAACGAAATTGCTCAAGGAAATATTGTTACGTGTTGATTTTCTGTGCGAGTTCTCGGTGAAAATTGACGTGTGGCACATGAGATTCCCTCGATCATATGAAATTTACGTTGACGTTGAAATAAAATTTGATTTTGCATTTTAAATTTATCAAATTGAAATGAATCACTCAAAGAAATAAAATAAACAAAGATGTACAATAATAAAAAAAATATATATACATATATATTATCAATGTGATATTCTATATTAAGTGAAAAAATAATTTTATATATTACTTTATTTTATATCTTGATTGCATTTAAACTTCATACCGTTATGCAAATCATTTTTTATTACGTTGCCATATAACGATAATAATCATCATTATTATCATAATCATTGTCTTTATTATTATTGAAACGACTTTTTTTTTTGTTTTTTTCTTAAATTTCAGAACTCGTATAAGACATTGTAAGTTGAATCCACCTATATCGTTATCACAAGGTGAATTTTAATAGTCACTAATTAACTTTAACCTTGCGACCTCATGACAGACAATGGACATTGGCCATTTTTCCAAATATATACACACAAATGATGATAATTAATTTTTTATATGTATTATTTCTTTGTGATTTGTAATAATTTAATGAGACAGTGATTAGTTAATAAATGAGTGATAATTTTTATTATTATAATAATATTTATTATATACATTGTGATGAAATATAAATATATAAATAGCGAAACTATTGAAACATTTCCACATATTATCATGTGGAAATGTGCATTATGTGTTTGTATGTAATGTGGATAATAAATACGATTAGAGATAAGTAAAGTTTTATAAGTATTATGAAATAATACAAGTTATACATCAATAATATAAAAAAATAAATATATATTTATTTGATTAGGGTGAATAAATATTTTATATTATTATTTTATGAAAATATTGAGAGGTAGACAAGTGAAGAGAGAGAATTTATATTGATTTATATTTGAATTATAAAATGTAAGCAAGTACAGTATGTTATTATTGTACACTGTTGTTAAAAGTTGATATTTTATATTTATATATGTATTGATTTGAAAATTTATCATGCAAATATTTTCTTCATGTACATATAAAAATAGTATAATGCAATACTATCAAATAATATTCATAGTCGTATTATAAATCGTCTTATTATCAATAATTTATGTGGTATATCAAGTTTTTTTATTTTTATTATTTATTATTATTATTTATATCTAATTTTATTCTTTTAATACTAGTAGCGGTTATACTTTTTATTTTTATTAATACTATTTATTATTATTATTATTATTATTATTCCTTTTTTTTTCTAATATAAATAGTAATTCATAACATGTGTGCGCTCTGTTTCTTCGAGTGACCGCATACGTGGCTTTTGTAACACACCAGTTATAGATCTAAACTTACTGTACTCTGCTATTAATGTTCTTTGTCGAGTAAATTATATGTTGAAACACCAAGTGATACAACTCGTGTACAATATTATGCTAGACATGTTCCACAATCGTTTTTCTTCATCCTACTTTTCTACAATTTTTTTTTTTTTTTTTTTTTTTTTTTTTTTTTTTTTTTCCCTTTTCTTTTCTTTTCTCACCGATAAATTTTATATTCATCAAGAAATAATATACATATAGATTGTAATGATTTAAATTATGAATAATAATTTTTTTTTTTTTTGTTTTTTGTAAATTTAAATATAAAAAAATGTATTTTGTTTGTAATTTTCTTGTGTATTCTCGTGCAATATTATTTGTTTTGCATTACATGATTTCATTTCATTAAATTTAAAAAAAAAAATTTTTTTTTTAAATTTTTTTTTATTTTCTTCACTTTTATTTCTCCGATTCCCAGAGGAATTATTCCAACATGTATATACCATACTATTCAAATTTATTGGCGGCGGCTCACCGAAGCATGCACCTAGACCCTTAATCACCGAGTACGTGGCAATAAACCCCACCGCAACGAAATTCTCTTGGCAGAGTACAGTCGCAAATCCCATTGCGATATACAGCCAATAGATGAACCTGAAACATTCACCTTTCTATAGGTATATCGGTATATGTCAACCATATCACCCACCAATGTAATTCTTTCATTTGAAATTTAAAGCGCTGTAAATGTTGCAAAATACAATTGTACAAATATCCAGACACAGTATTTTATCGTATGTGTATGCGTGTGCACTACTGTATGGCTTTGTCACCATCGCACAATTTCAACGGGCTGCAGTTGCCGATGGCGCCCTCTTCTGCCCACTATTTTACCCCTACCCGAATACTCTCTCTGTGCCAATCGATAGCTGAGCTTCCGGCGAAGCCCTGGGATGTTATCGAATCGTTGAGCATGAACATGCACACACACATACACACATATATATATATATATTCATAGTTTCTCTATGTCTCTCTATCTTTTCTCTTCACTCACACGTACATTGTTCATTATCCTTTCGTTTGATTTTATTTAGCTTATTAGCTTTTTTTTTTCTTCTTTTTCTCGTTTTTATTTTTTTTTTTTGTTTTTTTTTCCGCAATTGAATCATTATTAAAATAATTTCACTTATTCTATTATTAAATACAAAATAAATTTTCATAAAATTGATAATTATTTTTGAAATTCTAACTAAATCATTCAATTTTATTCAATAATTTTTTATAAATAAATGAGTGATACAATTAATTATACAATTTTGAGATACAGATTGTTAGTTGATAAAACAAAGAGACAGAAACAAAAAAAAAAAAAAAAACGAAAAAAAATACAAAAAGAAAGATCCAAGTACACCAATGAAAATATATATGAAAGATAACAAAAAAAAAAAAATAAAAATAAAAATAAAAGTAATTTTCATTATTATTATTTATCATTTCTTATATACTTTTTTTCTTACCTTAACCCTTGGTATTTTTCACTTGTAATCTTAGTGTAAGAGAGATCGAATGTTGAAACCCGAGTTTTGTGACTCGACGAAACGGTGATGAAGAGGGAGGTGGTGAGCATGCTGCTCGGCAGTATTTCAATCTCGAATAATATATAACCCAAGGGAATGACGCTTTACTGCTGTAGCGATAAGTCCAAGTCTTTGGGATACGGGGTCAAAGAATTTTAGTAAAATAATAATAATAATAATAATAATAATAATAATAATAATAATAATAATAATAAATATAAGAAAAATGGTATATAGTGAGAAATTGTCGAAAATTACAGTGCCCACGGTATATATTTTGTGCACTACATATAAATGTATATACATTAAAAAAAAAGATTTTTTTTTTTCAAATCCTACCATTCCAAATTCTATTTATAAAAACTTGATTGAATAAAATTCAATCAAGATATATATATGGATTATTTTTCAAAGAAATGTAAATGGCATACATTAATTTTTTTTTCCTATTCTTTTGATCCTTGACGACAATGTCGACAAAATTGATACATAAACATTTATATATGTATATATAAATACTTGCCTCTTTTAGTATTTCACTGTTTCTCATAGTTGAATTCCCCGAAAATGCCTTTAGCTATATTTCACTATAAATGCCGCGTGATTTTACTCACGTGTTTTACTGTTACAAGTGTGCATGTGTATGTGTATGTGTATGTGTATGAGTGTATGTACAGGATATAAGGACAAAGTCTTTATGTGGCTATCCTACCATGAAGTCTGTTTGAAATACCATGTCGTTTTGCCGCCCTCTTTTATACAA
Source organism: Dinocampus coccinellae (assembly GCA_963920625.1). Taxonomy (NCBI): domain Eukaryota; kingdom Metazoa; phylum Arthropoda; class Insecta; order Hymenoptera; family Braconidae; genus Dinocampus; species Dinocampus coccinellae. Next base: position 10,844,153 of record OY987186.1, read on the forward strand.
ACACCACCACCATCATTATCATTATCATTATCATTATCATCATCATCATCATCATCATCATTATCATCGTCATCATCGTCATCATCGTCATCATCATGATTATCATGATTATCATTATCATCACGACTACTACCTCTACCACTACGACTGGATACCACCGATACTTATACTGCCACCATCACTACTGCCAATGAAACATAAAGGATGATACTTATCTCCTCACGTACCAAGTCGCTCGTCATTCTGTGCTATTCAACACTGGCATTTTCAAGGTCTATCTCCCCCATTCATCCAATTCTTCCTTTTACACAGCTTCCTTTCACACTCACATTTACGTCTTTCTCATTTTATCTTCTATCATTTTCTTCCTTTCATTGGTAACTATATCCTGTTTATCCGTCATTTCACCATTTACAATCATCATGAATAGTGTACAATCTTAATTAAAATTCTCATTGGGTCCTGACCTCAACTCAACCATTTCGTTTTATCGCTATTTTGACCATTTCATGTGTATATATATGTCGGTGTGCTGTGCGCATCTTTTTTTCCTTCTTCTTCTTCTTCTTCAAAAAAAAAAAAAAAAAAAGAAGAAAAACAATTTTTTTTTTATTCTTCTTTGTAAACTTCCTTCCACGTTTTCCTGCAATAATTCGTTGATTTATTAAGAGAATAGAACCAGGACAAAAGAAAAATATACTCTGTATTTTTCCCCCACTCTCCACTTTTTCCTTTTTGTTCACGTTCTCGGCATTTCATTCTCATTCGCTTGGCCTCTTATCGTGTGCGCGAAGTATTTTCCCGCAGGAAACTTCTTTCTATATCATTCTGTCTTGCTTACACACTTGGGTAGAATCCAACCGCAGCAACGGTACTATCCAATAAAATCTCATGAAAGACCAATGGACCTATGAATACGTCGTATATATAATTATATATCTGTATATTTTGAAGTAGGAATGGAAAAACAATCGGTGTATGTTTTAGTGAGTGAGGTAAGGAGAGAGTTTACTACTCGTTTTTCTCGACAAGTAGCTGATAGCCCACTGGCAAACAAATATGACTGATGATCTCTTGGTGCTGGGGCTAAAGTACCTAATATCGATGTTGCTACGTATACCGTTGGTGTGGTTGCAATATCTTTCGCTGCTTTGTCCCAAATTTTGTATGATTCATATTAAGTTATGTATATATATTGTATGTTGATATCTTGTGGAGAGAGTTGGGTATGGATAATGATTTGAAATTATATATTATTGAGATTTGGTTCGAGAAATGTGATATATTTTTTTTTTTTTTTTTTTGTTTAATTCAAAGACCCACTGTGTCTGTTTGTGAAAGTTATATTGTGATGGAAAATTATGATGACGACAGTATAGATGTACAGTTTGTGTATGGAATCACTATTCACCTTGGTAATTTGAGTATCATGATTCTATTGGATAATGATCGTGTGTTTGTATATTAAAAAACTGGTGCGTTGTCTCAACGAGTCTTTGCATACGGGAATATTGTGTATATTTATATAGGAAAAATATGCGGTGTAGAGGAAACAAAAAGAAAAAAAAAAAAAAGGAAGGGAGGGAGGGAAAAAAAATGAAAATAGTAAATGAAGATACGAGCGGTGGAAAAAAAACAACACAATAAAGAAAAAAAAAAAAGAAAAAGTAAGAAAAAATATATATATATAGATATATATATTGCAGGTATGTTTAGAGAACGTATATTGTGACTGAATTGAAAAACGCAATGTTAAACTTGGCAATTAGCTGGTTAAAGTGTGCGACCAACCAAGACGTTTAATGCGTTATTTCCATGAAGAGTAAATGTTTTATGGTTAAGTAAGATTTTCCTCAGTACTTTGATACCATTTTAGGAATTTGTATGAGACTTACTTGAAAATGGTTAACGGTACAATTGGTCATGTTCTTGTCTACATAAAAATTCTTTTAATTTATTTTATCTGTCAAACACCGTTATATATATATATATATATATAAATTTTATTATTTTATAAATTGTTCTTCAATTTATTCTTGTTGAGAGAATATAATTGCATCAAAGTGGAATAAACACAGCAGGATAATATTCACACTAGAATTGCATGGAAACATCTGCGTTCTCGATTGAACGCTCATTGTCCCATTTCTCTTTTCATATTTGTCTCTCTCTCTCTTTCTCTCTATTTTATTTTTCCCTCGATTTAGTAACGCGTGTCAGCTGTCAACGCAATGATATTTCACGTTTGTTCATTGTCTCCAATTCATTGAGCGTTTTGCCTTACTGATATCAGACTATAGACAATTAAACATACATAACGTTACCAACACACACACACACACACACACATATATATGTATATATATATATATTCGTTGTTGATTGTATTGATATACTATACCCGCATATATGTACTCATTGTTTTCTCACGAATTGTGGGGATGACATTTTGTGATATATTTTTCCTGTCATGCAGTGTCCGAAAATTGATGCCTTATCACTGAAAAACAATTACAATTTTATATCCATTCATTATCAATAACGAATCTCATTGAAGTTACAAATAATAAACAAACAAATAATAATAAATGAGTGGATAAATAAAAGGACAATTGATTTTTATAATTAAAGTTGAATCAGAAAAAATAAAAAAGATTCTGATGATAAACAAAAAAAAAATATATATATATATATATTATAATTTTTTTATGAGATGCTGATCATTATGTTGAATCAATGTGAATCAATTGATGGTTCATCTGGCAAACTCCTGGCCAATTAGGGAACAATAAGCCGGTTTTCGGGTGAACTCAGTGTATGCTTGTGTTCATCATAGGGGGGGCCATTGTGCCCAACAGCTGACAATGGCATGGACAATGAACGATACTTCGCGAATAATGCGACTGCCTCGTGCCAGGACCACAGCTGGTCCGTGGTATGTACCTAAAAGGGTTTGCTTTCTATTTTCATCTTGCTCTCTCTCTATTTTCTTCTCTCACTCTTGTTTTATATATATATATATATATGCATACGGGCATTTCTCTTGCCGCAAACACGTTGGAAACTGCGGCAGTGTAGTCGTGACGAGCCATCCGTTACTCTTGGGACACCCTTACGTGCTAAGTTACATGAACAAACCCCGCAAAGTTTTCAAAGCTAAAGTCTACTAAAGTATACTCATACTCTCTCTCTCTATATGTCAATTCACTCTTTTCCTGTTTCTCATGCTTTTAAACACTATCTATAACTCTACTCATGTCGGTAGTTATTTTATATATTTTGTTCAGGATTTTTTTTTTGTTTTTTGTTTTGTTTTAGTATTTGTCTGTTTTCTCATTTGTGAAGATGCGTCTGGTAGTTTTTCTTATTGTCACTTCATTAATCATTATGTTTGAAAGAATATTGATATATATTGAAAGTTGTTGTTGAGTTATGGAAATTTCATGGTATCCGATATAGATTGCCATTAAATAAATAACACCTCAATGGTCGCGTGTGTTGTTACTGAATATATATATATATATATATATATATATATATATATATATATATATATAGGCTGGCGCCATTCCAACTGCTATTATATGCTCGCTGATTCGCTATACACCCATTTATTAAATTTATGTTCATTCTTGGCTTTCAATTATTGACCGCTAACTCGAACAATTCGTATATAAAATAGATAATTTTTCAGATAGAAAAATAAAAAAATAAAATACTAAGATTATTATTATTATTATTATTATTATTATTATTATTATTATTATTATTATTATTATTATTATTATTATTATTATATATCTTTTGATAATCTCATAATATATCGTATAAATTTATATATGTATTCATTTATGATCACATTTTACTGCAAAAACATTGACGATATCGGATTTCTCGTGGGCTATTTTTTTTTATTATTTTTTTTTTTTTCATTTTTTTTTCCAGTCAACTTTTTAACTTATTACCACTTACTTTTATATTTTTTATTTTATTCTATTTCTTTCGTTGTTATTTTTTTATTTATTTATTTTTTTTTGTGTTTATTGTAAAAGAAACCTACATACGTGCTTTTAGTGTATTTATGAACACTAAAATATGGTAGATGAGTTTCCATTACGTAAATTATGGAAAAAAATACTCTTTATGAACATTTGTATTTACTTATTATTCTTTTTCTTTTTTTCTCTATTTTTTTTTTTTCCCCCTTTAAAAAGTAAAGATGAATTAAAGCAAAAAATGAAAATTGTAAACAATATTTAAAAAGGTATAGATATATATATATGCTGCATTAAATTCACTTGATAAATTTTATATAAAAAATATTTCATTATTTTATTACAATTTTCTGTTATATGTAAAATTCCAATGCGGAGACATACAAACGTCCACACATAAATGTAGAGTAAACGCATATGAATATCCAAAGTAATTACGTGATATCAGGTTGACAGGAACGTGGCATATATCATTGTTATTAATCGGTACTAGTACGCGCTGTCAATTAAGCAAATCCTGGACCTGGAGACCCCTGTGAGTGGAATTCCAACTCCAACAACTCTGAGCCACAGTTGGAAGTCTATGACGTTACTGGGTAGTTCCATTAGCTAAATTATAGCAGTCCCTCGTGGATGCCCTCACTTGCGCACTTTCTCTAAGCCACAAGCTTTGGGAGTGGCATTTGTAATACTTGGCATTATACATATTCTCAAAAACCAAAATTCTTTGTATATCATTTGTCGACATTTTATTGTAACAATAATATTTATATAATTTCTTTTACGTATTACGTAACTAATATTGATAAATTATAATAATTATACTCTAATGATACATTTGAAATAATTCCAATTGATTTTACGTTGTTATTCTTGAATAATATAATACACAAATGGATATTTATTTCCACTTGATAAATAGGAAAAATATTTTCATTCATCGCATTGACAATACAAAGTATAATCATCACTGTGTCACAATACTACAGGATATTATATCTATATTGTTTGTATATAACATTGGAAATGTCATTATGTGAATTATTGTCATGGCGGTTATGTGTGTGGCTGATTTCTATATTTGTATACATAGAAGATGCATGTGACAGTTCCATAGTGGATATTAATGTTATTGCTGTTTTATACATATATATTCAAGTCAACAGTATTATGAATACATTTTTTTAAATATTGTTTTGTAGTACTAAATTTTCATTATTTTCGTTTTATAACTAATTATTAATTGAATGGATCTATGACAAATGATGAAATTTATTATTGTAACATTTGGCCATAATTAGTTGTGAATTTATCAATGGCAAGAGAAGATGATTGAGTGGTGATTGGTGTTGTGGAAGAGCATTATGCATTGTATGTTGGAATACCAACGACGGATGAAAATTGGATTTGCTCGTGCAGGATTTCCGTATTCGACCGACGCAATGGCAATAAATATATATATATATATTCATACATACATACATGTGTGTGTGTGTGGGGGGGGGGGGGGGGGGGGGGGGAAATATCCGCTTTTCATCCGTTCATTTGCAAATTGCACAAAGCTATTTCGAATTGGCTTTTATACACTGTCAATGATACAATGTTGAGTGTGTGTGAATGTTGGAGTGAATATATAAATTTCCTTTTTAAAAGTCTTACTGGGATTAATTCTCTTTGAAATTTTTTTTAATATTTATTATTTAGTTAAAATTTATATTTAATTTCGTAATATATATTTTGTGTAAAAAAATTAAAACTTATAAGAATTTATTTATTTTTTTTGTTTATTTATAAAATTTTTATTTATATTTATTTATTTATTTTTTGTTTTGTTTATTTATATTGTTATTATAATTATTATTTTATGTTTTGTAATCACCATCGAAAGAACAAAATTAATAGAAAGAAACGAAACACTTTTTGAATCTCTCTATTGCTATTTTTAAAAAAAAAACAAAACTTCTTTTATAGTCTACTACTTTATTCAAAAACTTTCATCGTCTTATCTTTTACTCAAGTTTTTTTTACCCCCACTTACAGTGTCCGCGTCGGGGATTTTTTATTTTGCTATTTATTGCCTGAGACCCGTCACTGAATATTTTATCGATGGATTCCGTCGCTCACACGGTAAACCAATGCTTGCGTTTCATTGGCACTTTTTTTCTTTTATTTTTTCTTTCATTTTCTTATTTTCCACTTTTTTTTTATTTTTTTGAAATTATTTAAGGGTGGCCAGTCATATGGAAATGATTGAAGAATAGTACGTCTTTAAATCCGTCGCAAATTTTTTTATTTACGCTAAAGAATTTATCATCTTTTTTTCATTTTTCCCTTTAATTTTTTTTTTCTTCTCTTCTGTCCTTTATTATTATTATTATTATTATTATTATTATTATTATTATTATTACTCTCTAACAGGTTCCATTTAGTTAATATTAAATACAAAGAACAGAACGAAATTCTTCTTCAGTAAAAATATCTTTCTTTATCAAAGAATTTCATCACAAATATATTTTTTCAAACGTGTCACAACACGACTATTACATAATTATTTTACGAGCAATCATATAATGGATCACTTTTGTGTCATCCACTTGTTTATGCATGTGTATGAGTATGCGTGTGTCTGTGTGTGTCTTTGTGTATCTTTGTGTATCTTTGTGTAAAAAAGTCTATGAGTGATTGTGCAACGAGTCAAGATGGTTTAAAAATAAATTTAAACATAAAAGCCGTTTGGTATATGGATATATATATATATACACACACATACATACACATTCACAAACATATACAAACATACAAACGTGAGTGTGCGCAAATCGATAGGTCATTATCCCCTTTCAAGCTTTTCTAATTCAGGAAGGCACAAATATATATACGCACAACTGATGGCAGCGCGCACACGGTCATCGTCAACGTAACTGACAGGTTAACGGTTGGAGGGTGAAAGATGGAATGGGAGAGTTGGAGAGTGACATGGCACACACGAATATAATCGTTTTTATTCATAAACAACATTTTGCCATCTATTATTTACTGAGTTGTGCCTATGTATGACTGGTTTAATGTTTATAATTAATTAATTCTGACATCAGTTTTGCGCGATAGTTTTCTGTATTGGTTGAGAATTTTCATACTTCACCTGAGGCACTTGATAGTTTTCATTGAAATTTATACAAATAAATACTCACAAATATTATATATAAAAAATGTAAGGGAAGAAAAAAAAAATAATAATAAATAAATAAATAAATAAATAATAATAAAAAAATAAATAAATGAACGATAGACATTGATAATGAAAAACGGATATCGAAACTTTGATATTGTAGATGAGGTACAAATTAAATTGAATTATGGAATGAGGTAAATGTTGGTAGGGTATTGATCTGTAATACGTAGTTTGTGTTGAGACTTGATAGAGCAACACAACGGCCTGCGGACTCTGTCTAGACCCGTTGGGCAAAATACTCATTTATTTGGTTACACATCGAGCGTATATAATTGCTTTAGGTATGTGTTAAGCGAATGATGAAGAGAACAAAATAAATTAATGAAAATAAATAATTAAAAGAAATTTAATTGTTATATGGGTAAGTCTGTGGGTGCGTTGATTTTGCGTTCAAAGCTTCCAATGTATTTACAAATTGTATATATATATTTATATATAGAGGGAGAAATTCTGGTCAAATTAAATTACTGAAAAATATTCACCAAGTCGATTAAATCGTTTTTTTTTCACTTCGTTCTTCGTATTAAACTTATTTATTTATTCATTATTATTATTTTTTTTCATTTATTTTTTAAGTTAGAGTTTAATCGACAAATAAAAAAATTTATTCAATAAATTTTAATATTAATGAAAAAATATAAATTCTAAATAAATATACAATATACTGTGTTTATGTATTGTAGAATTTACTATAAATATTTAGATTATTATTATTTTGTGTAAATTGAATTTCATCAGTTAATATATATATATATATATATATTTATTTATTTATTTATTGTACAAATATACTCAGGAATTATGTACAGTGTATTTTCGATATTAATAGTATGAATTGAATTGGGTGGTTTTGTGAGAAACTATGAAATATAATTATATGTATGATCACGTGTATTATATGAGGTAGGCCAGTGGTTCCTAATGAACAATACACTATTCACATTTATTCTGTATAAAAAATTTATAAATTACCAATCGATATTATCAATTATTAGGAAAAAAGTTTTTTGTATATTGAAATTTATATTTTAGATTATTTTTGTCGTGTGATATGTGTGAATTTAAGTGACTTTCTATAAATGCAATGTCATTTGATTAGCATAAAAAACGATTAATTGATACAACTTTGATCCAATGAGTATGATAGGAACGTATAAATGCAAATGATCATGATGAAAAAAAAAAAACAATTTTTTTCAAAATAAAAAAAAATACATTTATCTATATGAACGTGTGCATATATATATATATGTTCATTTAATTGATTATCGAATCAGTTACTGACAATTATTTATCTGTAACATTCTAATAGTATGTGAAAGTCATAGATATATATAATCGTTTTGTTATTGGAAAACAAAAAAAACAAAAATGATATTGATAATAATAATGAAATAATATATGTTCTGTTGTTTTTTTTTTTTTATATTTATATTTTCTAAATTTAAATGGTGTTTCTTTTTTTATATATATAAGTAGACGTTGAGAAGTTGCGGTTATATTTTTGTATGTATTTATTTATTGTAATCAATCATTATTTATCCAATCAAGTGACTATAAGAAAATAGTTTACAATGTATCAGTTGGTTTGATTTATATATCGAGAAGTAAGATAGTAATAAAGGCGTTTAATATGCAGGAAGAAATCAATATGCAATTATAATAATGCTCGTGAGTCACGAAAGAAATTTCCTTCTGTTCAGTCTCTCAAAGATATATCATGTTACGATTCAACTGAGTATATATATATATATATAAAGTATATATGTATATGGTTTTTGATAATAATTCACTAGAACTTAGTATGAGTTTGTATTTACGTATAAAATTTTTTTCTTTTTTTTTTTCTATTCTATTTCATCATCCTGTTTATTCCAATTCTCATTAACCAACCACAATGTCAATGCTATTATTTTTATTGTAATACATTCAATTTTTTTGTATTTTTTTTTGTTTCTTGTTTTTGATAGTTTATGTACCGCGTTTAGTTGAAAATATTCACAAATATTGTCAGCGATAATTGAAAAGAGATAAAGTTCACGAAACAAGAAAAAAAAAAATGATATGAAGAAAATGAAACTTTTATATATCTAGTGAGGGATAGAAATAAATTTTTCAAGTTTTCCTGTGCTTAATGAAAAATAAAAGAATAAATGAAAAATAATAAGAAATGAAAAAATATAAAAAGTAACAAAAAAAAAAAATGTAAACTTTAAATATTGTCATGTGTCAATTGTGTGCACTTGAATTTTACGTTGATATAAAAAAAAAATAATAATAATAAAAGAAATATAGGCGAAAAGAAAGAATAAGTGCACGCAAATTTATTCAAACGTTTATATAAATTTTATGTTGAACTCATACAGTTAACAACATTTATATACCAGTCGTTATTTCAGAATAATTTATTTTAATATTTTATATATACATATATATAAAGTTATAAAAAAATGTATATATATATAATTTTTTTTCTCCTATTCATACTTTTATTTTTAATAATATTTATAATATTCCAGTTTTTCATTTGAATGCAATAAACACACTCGGATATATTTCTTCATGTAATTAATTCCTACAAGATTAGATTATTAATTTATATTCTCATATTAATCAACTGTTTCAACTTTTTCTTATCACTTTTTTTTTTTATTACAATATTATACAGTATACATTCATCATACATCTTGTTTTGAGTTGAACAAAAATTATTTAACAGATAGGAGAAAGAAAAAAAAAAACAAAAACAAAAAAAATTAATATTTGTTCTTTATTTATTTTTTAAAATTACAGTAAATCCACCCGTAATATCAATGTTATATTGATAAAACTATGAAAATTTTCTATAACAAAAGAAAACAAAGTAAATAAATAAAATTGCTGATTGGTATACAGACGACCCGCTGTGTGCAACTTCAATTCTGAATATCGCGCGCTTGGCAATTGTCATTTAGGGAAGTCCCTGGTAAGATTAATGTCCTCATCGATGTAAATATTATACATACACATGCAATATATGTAATTCTTACACCTGCCTCTGCGCATTCACATCCATCTCACCTCATTCCGGCTTTGTCTATATTATTATTATTTCAATATATCATCTTATAATTATATTTATATATATATATTTTTTTTTTATTATTATTTATTACACGATGAATTTCAACTGTTTTTATGACCAAGAACTATATACATGCCCGTTTCGCTTTTATGCGTTTTACCATAATAAGTGCATGCTACTATGCCCATATATATAGAATGTCCAGTATGACATATACAATATAATTTGCATTTAGTGACTGTAGTTGGTATTACAAGCGTTTCTTTATTATACGCGTCGAGCTACTGCAAGACACTTGCATTTATAAATATTACATATACATACATTTATAAATATTACATATCCATATATATATAAATTTATATACAATATTTATATACGAGTGTATTATTATTATCTGTATATATATATATCAATGGACACTAGAGATGAATAAATTGTTTTGTGTGATAATACATTTATGGGGAATAATTTAACAAAAAAATTTTTTTTTTTTTCTGATACGCAATCTCTTGATTCAATTTATAATAATTTATAATCGTGTATTGGAATATCATTAAATTGTAGAAAAAAAAAAAAGAAAAAGATAAAGATAAAGAAAAAGAAAAAAAAATATCTAATGTTAAATTTCAAATTATTACAATTCGATATTTTTTGTTTTTTTTTTTTTTTTTTGTTTCAAGAATAAATGAAAGATAATAAGAAAAAAATAAAAATAAAAAAAAAAAAGTTTATTTTATTACATTTATTTTTATATATTGTATTATAAATTGAATTTTCGTTTCGTTTATCTTATCATTATTATTTGTTATTATTATTATTTATTTATTATGTCATGTGTAACTATAATATTGTGACTAATATAGTATAGAGTTGTGTGACAAGAAGAACAAATTCAAGGATTCCCCACTTCACCCACGTGTTTACAGATATATCGCGTGTATTGTTGGGATTGAGGTGTCTCTACCAGTGGCTTAATCTACCTCACGATTCGTGATCACGTTCATGAACGTGACGTTATCGCGTGTCCACACGACGATGCGCATAACGGAGTAAGGGCGTGTATGTACATGAGTATGGATAAAATGGAATGCAAGTATAATGTAAATGGAAAATATAGCAGGGATATACGTGTGTGTATAATGCAATGTCATGATGGAGAATAAGAGGGAATGAGAGAGAATGAGTGTGAGAGACGTGTTTGTCTAGGCCAACACTCTACTTCCTGTCACATTGATTGTCATAAACTTTATACAAACAAAAATATATATACATAAATTTACAATACATTGTATATATAAATATATATAGTATGTGTCTTTGGATTTTCTGATCGATTTAGGAGAAAAAAAATAATAATAAATAAATAAATGCATAAATGAAATAACTCAGGGAAAAGAGAGAAAAAAAAAAAAAAATGGGAAAATGATAATAAAGTGGAATGTAGAGAAAATAAAAATAAGATAAAGAGGTTATATATATTTGTATTTGTATTATTACATATAAAATAGAAAAAAAAAAAAAAAATAAATAAAAAGGATGAAACGATAAAGTGTCTCGCGAAAGGAGGAAATGGACTGGCTGAGACGTCGACGAGAACTGCGTATGCCAGGTATATGAGTAATGGCGTTCGTGATAATGGATCGTTGATTCGGATGAGTTAAATTGAAACAGCAAACGGGCGTGGTATATAGTTTATAAAATACATATATATATATATTGTGTATTGAGAAAAGTGCGAGACTGTAACAAAAATAAAATATATAGAGATACGAAGTGGAGTAAATAAAAAAAGTGACAATGATCTGTATTATACAGTGGGTGAAAACGACAGTAGGAGAATATTAAAAAAAAAAAAAAAAGAGGGGGACTAGATGTGTAGATATATATAAATTTAATCGTAAATGTGAAATGTGTTTCATTGACTGATATTCTGTGAATGACACAATCTATTTTTTTTTTTTTTTTTTTTTTTTTTTAAATATCATCATCTGTTCTGTTTTACTGAAATCACCAATGGTATGAGTAAATTTTAATTTTCGTAAATGCAATATTATTCGTCTATTTTACATTGTAAAAAATATTTAATTACAAATTTTCAACATGCAAAAATACAAAAATTCCATTGAAATAATTTACATTATAAATAAAATTTCTTCACTAAATGACAACAAAAAAATATATTTATAGTATTTAAATATGTCGGTGGATCAATTACTTCTATAATAATATGTCACGTGGATTTTTCATATGTTGTTATTTTTAATCAACTACATAATGATACAGGATAAAATGAAGATTAAAAAAAAAAAAAAAAACAAAAAAATAGGAGAGGAAGCAAAAAAAAAAATTATAGAAGATACAGAAGAAAATTGAGAACGACAAAAAAAAAAAAGTTGTATAGTCACGATCTAAGTAATAAAATTGCGGTTTATGTCACTGGTTGCCTATTACAGTAATGTATATAAATATATATGTATACATTTGTACATGAAACACACGCATATATAGTACTTCCTGGCAATTCATTGAAGGTGGTACAGCGTTATGTTGGTTACTCGTAAAGCGAGAAATAGGGAGTGGTTTAATGATACCGCGTGCGATGTACAACGCTCCATTTTTCATCAGCTGTCATCCAAATACATAAAGATGCACACACATACATTTATATGTATATTTACATACGTACATATGTATATAAATAATATAGGAATTGACGAGTGCCGTTGTGAACTCGTGAATGTTCATTTGTCGGTATGAGACCCACTATATAAAAACACATTCAATTTCAACTTTCAGGATTTTCTCGTTATATTCACATATATATATGTACTTTTGAAGCATTGGATTGAGATCTATTGAAATACTGACGTGTATGGACGAGATGAACACAAAGGAGTAAAGAAGAATGACTTGGATACTGAGAGTCTCAAGGCATTTTAATCTTGAGTCAATTATTATCAGATTGACAACAGCAAATTTACATTGAAATGAAAACGAAAGAAAGAAAAAAAAAACAAAAAAAAAAAGAACGAAAGAAAATAATAAATCTTCTTTATTATATTTGATATTTTACCAGTGATATGATTATTTTTGTGCAGTAAATTTAAAATTATATCTGGCAATTTTTCACTTCAATCTGATATAATTTTTTGCACAAATATTAAACTATTTGGAATTCAATGCGATTTAATATTAATTTTATCTTATATAAAAAAAAAAAGTAGATAAATCAATAGGATAAAAATTAAAATTATATAATATATCAAAATTTAATTTATCGATGGAAAAAAAAGGATTTGAAAAATTTTCCACTTGTTTTCTTTATCTTCATTTTTTATTATGACTATTTTTTTTTTTTTTTTTTTTTTTTTTCTTCTTATTGAAATGTTTTGTGGTGTAAGTTTGACGTAAAAGTTGATAATGTCACAGTTCAACCATTTTATACACAGAAAATAATGTACGCACGGATAAATGTATCCGGATATGCGCGCAAGTGTCCTTTATCGTTGTTGAGCATCAAGTCGTTGTCTGACCCCGTTCAAACCATCTCTACTTCGCCCGCCCGCCCGTTCATACGTTCGCTCATTCGTTCGTTATTCCACGTTGTATTTGTATTTGCTCTATCGTCCAGAATTTTTCTTGAATGAATGTTATATGCTTATATATACTTGAATATATATATATATATATGTATGTGTGTGTGTGTGTCGTTTTCGTTGATGTCGACGTCGTCGTCGCCATCGTCATCTTCTCATGCGCGCATTCTCCACCCGATCTCATCAAACATTACGACATGGTCTGACGTGTCCGTTGGTAAAGTCGTTCCGCGTGAATCCCACGAGAATTGTCGACCAAGAGTCCTTCAGGCTCTTCCGTGAGACTGTGATTCGCCCATTCGATGCTGAATTTACGACTCAAGCGTCTACTATACATGTTATTCCCTTTTCATCTCATTTTATTTTTTCGTTTTTCTCCACATATCTCTCTCTTTATATCTATCTATATTTTTTTTTCTTTTTTTTTTCCCCTCACTTACTTTTTATTTTTTAATTTTTTTTTTTTTTTTCATACGTCTGTCCGTTCATTATATATATATATTGTATATACATTTCAACAAACTCAAATATATCTTTTTCCACTTTACAATTAAAAAATAAACGAAAAATTATTTTAAATTTGGCAACAGAAAAATAAATACTTCATTCATTTAAATTGTGACTTTGACAAATAGAGAGTGATTTTTGAATGAATATTCTAGAAATTTCATGAGTTGACGGTGCAAATATATATATGCAAAATAAAAAAAAAATAATAATAAATAATAAATAATAATAATAAAACAGAGGTAAAAAACTTTTTTATTCAACGTATGTTTTATGCATATTTATTCGTAATTACTTATTCCCTTAATGCCTTTAATTCTTATTCGTATATATATATATATAGAGAGAGAGGAAAATGTGTAGAAGCAAGAGAGTAGTATATATATAGAATTGGTGAATGTGTATGTTTTGCACATGAAATTTGTTTGGACTCTGGCTTGCAAATTAAATGGTTAGATGGAAGTTATACAGGATGTTCTAATCAACGTGGTAAACATTCTAAATCGTTTTACTTCGAAGCTTCTCTCATTTCTAAAAGACCAAGTGTAAAATGAGAGAGGAAGAGAGAAAATGAATTGAGTGAATGAGTAAATCAGAGTTGACATGTCTCGAGATTTGACGCCACTTCTGTATTCACCAATAATTTTTTACAATCTTATATAATGTCATTTGGACTGTTATATATTTACACAAAATAATATGCCGGATTAAATGCATTTTATCCTACTTAATATGTAGAGAGAGGATAGAGTTTATTGCTGTTTCTCTAAAGAATCAGTGGTCAGATATTATTTCTAATGTGCGATGTTGATATGCCTTTTGATCTTGTCTGTCGTCAATATTGTGATACTTTGTCAAAATCTATCTCGATAACTATTTCACATTGTCATTGTATGAATAAGCAGCTTTGACGTAAGGGAAAAGCTCAGTGAGTTTAAGTACGATGTTGTTGACAATGACAAAGAGTCACTGCCAATACTTGTTCACTTTGGTTTGTTTGTTTCTGTATATATGTGTACACATTCGTAACTTTACGTTTTATTTTAATTCAATAGGCACTTTACCAAAACTGTACGACATCTTTGGAGAGAAATATAAGTGAGGTGACAAGGAAGGAAGGGCCACATTTTCATTCTGAGAGCGAATGACGTTGCCAAAAACTTCAACATAAAACATTTCTTCTAACATTGTCAGTGTGTATACACTATAAAACTTACAACTGACACAACTTCACTTCGTCCCTTTGTACCCACTGACTAGTTCAAAGTTTAACGATTTTTTTTTTGTTTTTTTTTTATTGTTTTTTGTTTTTTTTTTATATTCTTTCACTTAAAATAACTTCAAAGAATTGTGTGTGCCGCTGTTGTCCCCTCTTTTTCTTGTCACTGTTAAATTTTTGTCATAGATGTATAGAATTGCGCAAATATGAGAAGAAAGTTGATTGAAGTGCACTGTCAAGCTTTTAACAATCCAATTTCTTTCTATATTTATTGTGACCCCTTCTCCTACTCTTCTTTTTGTTATTATTTTTATTTTTCACGTATTTTTATATTAGAATAAAAAGATTTTTTATTTAACATCATTATTATGAATTAATATTGAGAAAACTATGATTTTTTTGTTTTTTTTTTTCTTTTTTGGTTGAATTTAACATTTATGTATTTCAAGTTTAAGGTAGGTCAGTACAAAACACATAACACTCGAGTTTGAAGGGGATAAAGGACGTTCAAGAGTGAAAGAATAAAAAAATAAAAATAAAAATCATAATAATAAATAAAAATAAAAATATCGTGCGTTTTAAAGAGCTAATACCGGCCACCCTGCACGGTATTATAAACGCTTTGGTTGATGAACGAGCGCGACTCACGAGCCCTAATGTGAATATAATTATCATTAGAGTTCTCCTTTTAGTACGAGTATGGGTGAATAACCTTATGGTTTATTTATTCATTTATTTATATCCATATATATATGTATATATTTTTTTCTTTTTTCGACTTTATAATATGTATATACTGCACACTGTATTACCACTTTCTTGTTTGTTTTTGATTTTGCAAAATGCATGAAAACTACAACAATTTTTTTCGTATTTATTTAATATTATCGAGTTATTTATCATTGAAAAAGTTTCAATTAATTTTTTTGTATGTGAATATAATGGAAATATGAAAATTTCCATGAAAAATTTGATAAAAATTTTTCGTAATGTAAAATAAAATAATTTTCACAAACATTTTTTTATATAAACTCAATCGATAAATATAAAATTCTTTACCGACATTGAAGCGCGCGCTCGTCACGTTGTTGTATATGGTCATGATATGGACGAACGAGGGAGAAAATGGTGGGGTAAATTACGCGAAATCACCTTCAGCGTAAAGTTGTGCGCGCTGAAAAGAGGGGGATGATTGATCGTTTCGGTTTTCGACGCGAAGAAAACGCCCCCTTACGATCTTGTGAATCCGTGCGACGCCCACACTCTCGCATGATCATTATCGTCGGGTCATAAAAATATTCCCCTTACTCTTTTAACCGTGTCCTTCTTTTCACTTCTTTTACTACTTATACTTGACGGTTATATCTGTATGAATAGATAGATATATGTATATGTATGTAAGCCAGACGAGTGTTGTGAAATTTTTCGGATTGAAAAAGAGGCCACGTGTATAAATGTGTCTACAAATAAATATATATAGTAAATATATTGTTTAAATATTGTTTATAAAACAAAATAGAAACCATGTAACATTGTCAATATACATATATAAATATTATTTGTCAATATATAATGAATATTTATATAAATATCGAGTAATACGTTAAAAAGAAAATATTTGAACGAGAAAAAAAAACCAAAAAAAAAAAGAAAAATTTAAAGCCAATGCAAGTAAATTTAGTGGATAATAATAATGTAGAATAGGAGAATGAAAAAAAAAAAATAATAATAATTTTTATTATTTTTTATGAATAATATAAAAAATAATGAATACAGAGAAAATAGCTACGTGAATAAAATTTTGTAGATCAATTCGTTGTAACAATGAGCAAATGGTATCACGTACTCACAAAATAATAGAAAATTTTTCATCGCCACACACTGAAGTGGTTGCACATTAAGTATTTGAATTTTTTTTTTTTGATGACCCCCTAACATCCAGTAGTAGCCGCACTCACAGTAGCAGCAGCAGCAGCAGCAGCCACAGAAAATGTAAAAAAAAAAAAAAAATAGTAACAGCTGGGTGGAGAAATAAGTGGTAGTAGAGGTCGTCCCCTGTCGCTAGTCATAAACGAGTTAGGTAGGCAAATTGTTCATAAAAAATGAAGTCCTCTTCAATATAGAGATAAAAGTAAGATTCATAAATTCAGTAGTTGCATTTGCAATGTTGAGTTGTTGGAGAAAAATAAAAAATAATAATAATAAATAAATAAAATAGGTAGAGTGAAAAATGATAGAATGGGAGGTCACCATTTATTCGTTTGAAAGATTTGAAATGACGACTAAATAAGAAATTTACATAATTTTTCATATTCTTTTGAACAATTATACGAAAATTTGAATAAAAACATATTTTTATTTAAATATAAATTTTATATTAGTACGATGAAGAGCACACAGAGAAATATAATAAATAAATTAGAGTTGAAAAAAATTAGAGTTGTAAAAATTTTTATATATTGAGGGGTTTTTTGTTTTTTATTTCTTATTATTATTATTATTATTATATTTTTTTTTCGCTTAAAATAAAAATGAGGGGAGACGAAAAAAAAAATATCATTCAAGGCTACATCTACAATACACTTGTTATATCAATGTATATTTAATATTATGAGTAATATATATATATATTGCTTGAAGATTGTAACGTTATGAGTGCGCGATTATCGGTAATTAGAGCGAGGTTGAGTACACACATACACATATATAAATATATATATGTAATATGACGCAATATACGACATTGAACTCATGTTTGGATCATATATTGTATGTAATTTATTTATTATTTCCATTTTTGATTTTACCCAGTGTTTTACAGTCAACTTGAAATTTTTATATTTTTCTTTTTTTTTGCTTACTGTCATTAAATATTTTTTCTTTTAATTTTTTATTCTCAATTTTTTTTATTACAATGATAATATTACCTACATATTTTTACGTGAGATAATATGTGTAAAGTTGCACTTTAATTGTTCCTCATACAATTCTAACCTATTCCAGGATATATCAGTCAAGGTAAATTCTCATAGCTGTCATACTTGAGCGATCCAATCACAATTGAGTGGATTATATTTTATCACTATGACTTTTCTATTTTTTTCTCCATTTGGCCTTCATCACAGATGTCTCATTGATGTCATTAATATGACACAGATGAAGCCAAAAAAAAAAATAAAATAAAAACACGAGACAAGATATAATAAGTACGAAAAAAAAAAAAAAAAAAAAATTATTTATAGATTAGTATTAATTTTTTTTTTTTTTTTTTTTTTCTCTTTCTATAGTTATTTATTTATTATTTATTTTTTCATTTGTCACTCAAATATTTCACTGCCTTGAATAAAATACTGATGATGTCTGTGACATTAAGCAAAATTTTATTTCGTTAACTGTATATTATTCGCGCAGCAATTGTATTCATGAAACATCTTGCGGTCAATCTTGGGTGGCAATAAAATAAACAAAAAAAAATAAAATATGGAAGAGCAAAAAAGGAAGATGACGATGATGATAATGATGATGATAATACAGAGAAGAGAAGAGAGAGAGAGAGAGAGAAAAAAAGTTTTTAGGTCGTCAAGTAGGAAAAATTTACTGCGTCAAGTTTGCGGTGATGTGGTTAACACATGTGCCGGCTTGCTTTTATAAATGGCGTTGTTCAGGATATACACAGTTGTAAATTAGGAGAGAGAATAAAAGAGAGCGATGTCCGTTGTATATATGCGTTTATTTATAGTGGGGGAGAAGGTAATGAGAGGGGAAGGAGTATTATACAGTTTGTGGGCAAAGTTAATGAGAATAGAAAGTTGTCGATCGTAAAAGATCGACATTTACAATAACGACCCACATGCAATTGCGCTTGTGATTCGTCGATTATGTTTATTCACTTATTTTATTTATCTATATTATTATTATCATTATTGTTGTTATTGTTGTATTTGTTGTTGTTGTGTATTTTTCTTTTTTATTCACAATCATTAGGAATATATTCATTAAAATATACAAATAGTATTGAGTATTATTGTACACATTAAAACGTTCGATTGCTATTTAATTTCTTACTTTCTTACTATTTAAATTATATATATATTTGAAATTATTATAATGATTTCAATAATAAGAATCATTTGTGCGCAAAAATTCAGATGTGCTCTATAACACTTGAAAAAATCTATTACATTCTATTTCTAACAATCAAATTCAAACGCAAAATTTCTGGTTGGTAAATATAAATATTCCAACATTTATTACATACCATTAATTTTTTTCATGTATTTTTTTCTATTTTTTTTTTTTTGTTCTTTTTATTTTCAATTTCTATTTTTATACACATTGAATATGAGAAAAAAAAAAAAAAAAAAAAAACTTAAACGTTATATTCATATAAATATTACAATTTTATTCAATACAATTTTTATTTGTATCATTTATTTATTTTATTATTAGAAATTTTATTACGCTCGATTGAAATAAATTTATTTTAATTTCACCTCAATCGATTTATTATTATCCTTGCATTATTATTATTATTATTATTATTTATTTATTTATTTATTTATTTATTTATTTTTTTGTTTTGAATTCTTAAATTAAAATTAAAATTAGATCTATATAAATGTATGTGAACATATGGCTATACATGTGCAACCATTTGGAAACCCAAGATCTCTTTTTAATTTCGTTCGCGCATAACATTTTGCCATTGACCGGAAGCCAAAGCAAAACTATATGGTAAATTCGAGCGTGCAATAACGTGCTATATACATACGTACATACATACATATATGTACAGATATAGATGTCATATATAAACATCATTTACATATCTGTATAATGTAGAGGTAAACAATCGTACGTTCTATTGGACTGTTATAAACTTACGATTGTTTACCTCTACAATATATTATAAATGGATGAAAATACCAATAGTTTCCTCGCTTAGTTGCATACACAAATATTCAATTTAATATATATATTTATGTTTTCGTTTATCTATATATATATATTTTTACCATTAAAATGAATGTATTTTGTGTTATTGTAACCGGTGGAATTCGTATACATACCACGTGTTTTATACCATATCCTGGCTTTACTCCAACCTTCTGTTTCAATCACTTGGACGATTATGTATACTCACTGTATTCTATCACAGAAAGTTCATTGTTTGATATTTGATGCAACTCTCATAGTGAAATGTCTCCTACTTTATCTTATCTTATTTATCTCATTTTCTATTTTATTTTATTTCGCTTTATTGTAGTTATTATTATTATTTTTTCTTCTTTTCTTCTCTTTATAATTGTTATAATATCTTTTTTAATCTTTATAATCAAGTTATATATATATATATATATTGTAATTATATACACACACATGAATGTTTGTTTCAATTTTTTTTTTTTTTTTCTCTATTTGTTATATTCATATTGTGTCTCATTATTCTCCTCATTTACACACTCTTTATCCACTTTAAATTGTTGTCAAAGTGGAATAATTAGTCTCTTGATATATTGTACCAGTGGTTCTGTAACAGAAATAGATACTTATTGGCATAAATCCAACTTTTGAATTGCCCTAGAACGAAAATATTCACGAATTATTATCTAAATATTATCCAATATATATAATTTATGAGAAAAAAAAAAAACAAAAAAAAAAACAAAAAATTACATGGAACTATGTGATACAAAATTATCGAGTGATTATTTTTATTTAACAAAAAAAAAAAAAAAAAATTTTTTTCTTTTTTTTTTCTTTATTCCTTACGTTCACATAATTCACAGACACACGATATTAATTCAACTATAAAATCAAACTGATTATTTATATTTCTTCATATTTATTTGATTTTTTATTATTATAATAATAATAATAATGAAAAAAAATATTATTTTTTCCATAGATAATTAATTTCAATCTTTTCTAATGCACAATTTTTATATGAAATAAAAATGGCAATTTTATTGTACGTTGTACGAAGTTTAATTTGATATAATGCACACTTATATATATTTGCTGCTGTTTCCTTTTTTTTTTTTCATTTCATTTCATTTCATTTCATTCTTTTTTTTTTTTTATATATTGTTATACCGTCCATTACACCGTGATAATTAAAGTATACCAGTTGTCATTAACAACTCACTAATAATCTCAATCACAAGGTTAATTATTTAACGGTGATGTATTTTTATAATAATAAATATACGACATTGTATCATCATATATATATATATATATATGAGAATCCTTGTATAACTTCATACCGACATGTAATAACGTGTTTTCTTATATATAAAAATTTTACAATTCTGAAAAATACACGTATACATTCAATACAACTCGTTATTTGAAATATTTATATCTCGAATTCGCTATAAAGTAAAACTGACCCTCACTAAATAAATAAACAAATAACAATAACAAGAAGATAAAACTAAATAAATGATGAAAGAAATAATGAAAGATTGAAAAATAAATAAAAATGAGCAATGTACTTGTATACTTTACCTTGTTCATATTTTATTTTTTTTTATTTTTTTCTTATTTCACCTTGTTCATTTTTATACATACATTTATTTTTATTTATTTATTTATTTATTTATTATTATTATGAGGTGGTTTTTTGTTATTATTATTTCTTTTTTCGTTGAGTAATTGATCCTTTGAAGGTAGTCCTTAAGAATCGTGAGTGGGATCAAAAGTTACGACGTGGGAACCTTGCGCGCGCTCACCAGAACATCAAGTGCGTTCAAGCTGAACACATAGACATATATCTATATATATAGCAACAGGTGCTGGACTACAAGACGTCAATTGTGCCCCATTACAATATAGTATGTTGAAATGTACTCTACGGTATAATATATATATAAACAAATTGTTTTATTTCTTGCATTTAAAATATGAAAACAAGAAAAAAGAAAAAAAATTCTACATAACGTGTGAGACGAAATCCGTTATTTTAAAGTCTCTAAAAACATGACCAAAAAAAAAAAAAAAGAAATAAAATAAAATAGAATAAATAAATAAATAAATGAATAATGAAAAAATCCGTCTGTCTATAACGGACCGTTACTCCTCAGCAATGCGTCAATCAACTTTGAATATATATAAGCATAATAATCATAAACTAAATAATATATATATACATTCAACGTATATCGATCTTTGTTGGATAAAATTAACACAACTAAATTGTATTGTGTTGCGTGCGTGGGTTGTACGTTAAATAACAAAAGTATATAGCGTGTGCTTGAATTTTATTATCATTTATTTAGTCATTTATTTATTTATTTATATATTTACTACTATTATTTATTTTTTTTTTTTTTAACTTTTTTTATTTTTGTTTGCGGCTTTTACTGGTTTTTTCCTCTCTCTCTCTCCCTTACACCCTCGTTTTTTTATTTTTTTATTTATTTATTTATTTATTTATTTATTATTATTTTTTTTTTTTCCTTTGATTTTTATGTGACAAGTTGGGGGGCAGTATAGGATTCACAGCACGCAGCTTCGGTCAGCGTACGTGTCCTCCATAATCGCACGTCATATACTACGAACAAATACAAACACGTATACACTTGTATATTTTAGTTATATATATATATATATATATATATATAATGGAACGTATACGCTACCGTGTGTGTTTATGTGCGTGTGCGTTGCGCAGGTCAGTCGCACCGCGGCGCAGCTTTCACCGATTTACGATCGACCTGAGAATCGCGCGCGCGTTTTTCTTTTTTTTCTTTTTTTTTTTTTTTTTCTTATCTAGCCGCCGCCTTCATCGCGTACTCACGCTCATGTTCAAGAGACGAATATAATGTTCTTTATATGTGTATAGTCAATATAACTTAAACTACACACTATTGATGTTAGATTATATGCATGACCCAGGCACTCGTGCGTATTATACAAGCAAAGATTGTTGTGATTTCGAGCCTGCTGCAATACGTGAATTGCGTGTATGTGTGTATGTGTGTATGTATAAATATTGTATTTGTACAATGTATGCGGTGGTCATCGGCTTTAATCGAATTGTAAACGAAGAGTGAGCGCGCGGCTTCTTCTCATTTAACAACTGGCTCAGTGTGATTTATGGTGATACAACTACCGACGACGAGTTTCTGGTGACTCTTTAGGCTTCACAACTCATCGCTTTTGAGGCTTCATGTACCCACCTGCGATTAAAATAAATATACTATTGGTATTGGTTGGATATATTATTTTATTTTATCTTATTTATTTATTTTTTTTTTTATTTATTTATATTCAATCATTTTATTATGTAAATAATATTTTTCATGATGAAATGATATTATGGGGAAATTTTTATTTATTTATTTTTATTTTTATTTTTATTTATTTATTTATTTTTTCGGTTCCTTTTATCTAATGTGTAATTACGTGAAAAATAGCAGAATAACGTATTGATAATAGTTCTATGTGAGTCATTTGAATTTTTATCTGACGACAATACCGATATATATGTATATCTAGATTTTTGCCATTTCTCGTGTTTCGATTTCACGTTTTAGTGATTCCACCCAGAAACCGTCCGATATCGCACAACAGTCTGATTTCATATATATATATATACAAGTATAAATGTATCCACTGAACGAGATGCCTTTTATAGCGTTAGCAAAAGCGAGCCACGATCGTTGAATATCTCGCGAGAAAGTCACGCTCTTTCGTGTCTTTCTTTACATCTTTTTATTTTTCTCCATTCAATTTTATTTTTATTTTTATTTCCATTTATATATATATACACTTTTTTTTTTCTTTCTTTCTTCCTTTTCAAATCTTCTCCGTTTCGTATTGTTACTCTCTTACTTTAATAAAAAATACATTAGTCGAGATTGCTAACTGGTTATAGGTGACTATACAATATATTGAAATATTGTCGAATTTCTATAAACAAAAAACTCCTTATATTATATTCATCAATATATGCATATATATATATGTACTTTGTTAGTACTTTGTAAGCGCATACATACACGCAAGATCAAGCTCGCCCGTTTTCACGACAACCAACGTCGTCGCACAAAACCCATAAAATCTTCTTGTGTATCATCAATCTTCGATGTTTCTGTGTGATGGGTTTTGTGAAAAGAGAGAGAGAGAGAAAGAGAAAGAGAGCGAGGTAGATAGAAGAGAAGAAGGGATTAGTTGGATGAGACGGAATAAGAGAGACCATAAAAATGTTTGGCATTTTTTTTTTTGTTGTAGCTATTAAATAATCTAAATTGATGGATATATCCAATGCGGTAGAAAAAAATTATTATGTGTACGACTAAAGAGACAGTATATATATGTATATATATATATATATACACTTGTCTCTTTCTTTTTTTAACTCCGTTCGCTACCACATTGCATAGAATTAAGTTTTTTTTTTGATTTTTTTTTAATGAAAGAAACTGCTAAAAGAGAAATAGATGAAGTAGAAATAGTAGTAGTTTGATATAAAATCACATTTTTCATGAATTCTATCATGAAAAAAAAAAAAAAAAAAATTTTTTTTTCCCTTTCTCCATTGAATTTTATTAATTTTTTTTTTTTTTTTTACTTCTCATTTTCCATTCATCGTGAATTTCAACTTCACCAGACACGCAATTGATTTTTCTAACGGTATATGAACATATTTATAGAAAATTTAATGTTGATTAATGTAATCTACTCTTCTCCTGATGTAATATCTTGAAAAAAAATAAAAAAAATAAAAAAAACTCACTCCATCTATGTTTTTATGATAAAATATCTATAGTCATATATGATGAATCATAATGCAGCTGTGCCGCGTGTACATTAATAGAAAGCAATGAAAGTAACGTAATGGCGTTAGGTCAATGTGTAGGGTCATTGTGAAATTGGAAAGGTTTTTTTTTTTTTTTTTTTTTTTTTAAATTTTTTTTTATATTTATAGAAAATTTTTCATTTGTAATTATCAAAATAGCCAAAGAATTTAATTTATATTATTAACTAGAAAAGAAAAAAAAAAAAGAGATCTTCACCTTTTATATTATAAATAAATAAAATATAACATTCATAGATATTGACAAAAGATTTATTACTGAAATATAAAAATTTTCGCGGTCAAAATAAAGTTGAGTTCATTGGTCTATTAATGTTACACACCTCTTAATAATAATAATAATAATATTAATAATTCAAGTGACTTTGAACTCTTTAATGTTTGTCCTCCATTTCCATACTCGCATATGAGATATTTAATTCATCTTGATCTTATTATTTTTATCATATATTTTAATACACGAATTCATTTATATTTATAAGAGATTAATGTCAAAAATTTATTCAAATTCATATACATATATCTACTTTTTATTATTTATTTTTTATCAATTCTCCTCTTAATATTTTTTTTTTTTTTTTTTCTTCACTATTGTGAAACATCTGAAATCAATCGCAATTATTAATAAATTTATATATATAAATACATTAAAATTTTTATAATGTCTCGTATTTACATCAGAGAAATCAGATACATATTGTACACGTAAAACTCTTGACATCAATGATAATATATATATATATATAGTCAGTTGATTGCCATAACAAAAATAAAAAAACTTCAAGTGTTTCGTGATGAGAATGTCAAAAAGTGTAGATACATAAAAGCCGCACGGTGTACTCGCACGCAGAGTGAACGTCAAGTGCGTGTAAATGCACAAGCACGTACAAACACGCACAAAACACATATACATATAAATAATATACGTGTATGCATTGCCTTCTTATTTATTTTATCTTCTTTTCCTATTTTTCCCTCTTTCCCTCTCTATACCGTCCTCTAATTTTTTTTTTCTCTCTCCCTCTCAATCTTTTTTGGTCTCTTTTCTCGATCCCTGTGCTCAAGTTGTATCGCAGTAGTGTCACGTACGAAACGGTAGTGTCAATAGAAGAAAAGGGCAATGTGTTATCATACACAAATATATATAAATGTAATAAATATAAAAAAATTATTGCTACATATATATATTTGTTGGAGATACATCAATGCGCCAAGTGACTCCCACAGACACTCGTCGAGTTGAAGCCTCACGGGCTCGGCAAACGTGACACACATTCGCTTGCAAAAGAGCTATTCTCCTAGAACAGTACTCAGGCCCCGCAGGGGTCATCGACCTGCCACGATGTTGTCTCTGTATAACCCATCTCTCTTACTTATACACAAACATCCACACAAATACATTCACTGTATTTTATATTTACTATTTCACTTCTACATTACTGTATAACCTCATCATTCATCTCTTTCTCCACCTACTTTGGTTTTACATGTTATACCACCCCGGCAGTTGTATACAGTTCAACGCAGTCAGTAGCGCGTATTTACTTACACACACACACTCTCTTCTATCCTAATACTCAATGTCTATATATACACGGTCGGTGAAATCAAGAACATATCGATGGTCTTACATTCAACTGAATTATTTACAACATGAGCCAAATGCGTTTACACATATTTATTTTTTATTTTTTATTATTTACACCTTTTTTTTTGATATCTTTTATTGATTTATTTTGTTATACTGATTTATAATAATGATAATAATTATTATTATTATTATATATATGTACATATTTTTTTTATTCAAATGTAAATATTTTTGATGTGTTTGTGTATAAGAAAAATTGATCGGAAAATAATATTCGTATATGTGTGTATGTGTAGTAATATAATATAGTAACATTATGGTATTGAAGTAGCTTCTCATATTAGTATATATATTTTAGCTTGACATAAGTGAGTTCGTGCGCATACGATCCGCCTTTCCACCATGACTTACGTGGACCTAATCACCTGAGTGCTCGCGCATAGTGAGTGAGGAAAAGAGCGAGAGTTAAGAGGAGGGGATTAAGGAGAAAAAGAGGGAGAGAGGCAGTGCTGTTGAGAAACTTCGTCGAGTCAGACCCTATTGACTAGACATTGGAAAGCTATACATATATATATATATATATATAGATATAATATTGCATTGGAATATATGATTAATATAATAGAGTACGGAAATTCGCGAGTAAAATTTTCATTTTATCTCTTTTGTGTTATTTTATATATTAACAAGTTTAATATAGTTTATGTCACGTTCTTATATACTTGATATTATTGTTATTTGAATTGAAAATTATCTTGAGATTTATCTTCAGTGTATGCTGATATTTATGTATATATTGGATTACAGTAATCGGATTCACGAGACTGATTATATCGTATTATTATTATTGACATTTGAAATATAGATTGTAGATTTTACTTTATTGTATATTTTTTTTTTTTTTTTAATTTTTACAATTGTATCGTATTCGATATATTTATATATTTATTAATTATTTATGTATATATCGAGGAAAAAAAAAAAAAAAAAAATGTGAATAACAATTTTAAATATATAGATATTGTGATAAATTTGAATTCATTGGAGATAAATTTTTGACATTGATGAAATATTGACAAAATTTTCAATTATCTTTAACTATGTATCACAATTTTATGTATATTTATGACAATAAATTCAGTACAATAAGCATTTTTAACTTATAAAATGCCAGAAAAAAAAAAAACAAAAAAACAAACAAAAAAAACAAAAAATAAAATCCAATTTACTTCACTTAATTTTTATCAGTACTATACAATGTAATATAAAGTATACAATCGCAATACTCACCGTCATCATCAGAGAGTGAACAAGAAAAAGATCATTTCGAAATATTATTCTCAACTTCATCATCACTATCATCATCATCATCATCATCATCATTTTTTCCATATATATATAAAGTTCTTGCTTATTATTTCACGTAATAAAAATACGTAGAGTGAAAGAGGCGAGTTATGGGGAGCGAGAGATATATAACGTAGTTGAGTTGATGCAAGAGTTCACATAAAATAATTAAGTCTCCGGGAAAACGAGGGTATAAATAAATACATATATATATATATATATAGAGAGAGAGAGAGAGGGGGAGGGGGAGAGAGATAATTGCGAGTAATGCACACGGTGTGCAGACCTCGTCGCAATTGTTCATCATATATAAAAGGTATATACCTATATAGATACATATATCAAGTATTTTTTTTTTTTTTTTGAGTGCGTGCTTCTGACTATATATAGTCAACTTAAATATATATGTAATGGTGCGGCATCTTGTCTTTAAATTCTATAGCGCATTCGCCTTTCTCAGCGTCTGATATATATATATATATATATATATGTATGTATGTATGTATGTATGTATGTATGTATGTATGTATGTATGTATTATAAATGAGTGGAGCAATGAGAGAATAGTTGGATAATCGAAAGACAACAACGTGCTATGCGAGTCTCGAGTGGGGATCCTTTCTCATCTTGTATCTGATTATTGTACACGTGTATTCACATAAAATGGTATTTGCTAATCAATTGAGAAAATAGATGAAGTGAAAGAGAGCGAGAGAGAATATAATGAATTTATATGAGATTGAATAGAAATGGAAATTCTTTTATTTTTCATTTTTTGTTTATTTAATTTATTTATAATTATTATTGTTATAATAATAATAATAATAATAATAATTATTATTATTATATATTTTTTTTTTCTTATGAATGTAGGAGAGCGTGAGTTTTAGTGGTTTTGTAGGATGGAGTCAAAACGGGAAGTTGAATTTTGGCATGAGAACCAAACAGTGCAAGGAAATTATACTTACATAGTGTGAGTAACTCTATGTGTATGTGTGTGTGTGTGAGGGCTAGTGTATTTGTTTGATTGTGTAGTCAAAATATATATAGCAGCGTCGAAAGCAGTTCTGGAACGTCGGCTACGAACAACCGGATGCGGCCCGAAAATGCCCAAAAAGCGAAACGGCATAAGCGAGACTGAATTTATATTGAGTGTTGTACATATATATATATATATGAAATAAGAGAATACCGTCAGTCTTTTGATTTCTCCTTTTCTGTATCTGTCTCTATTCTTTGTATGTTTATTTTTTTTTTTTTTCTCTCGAGCATTGTCCTATCGATTCTATTGCTGCATATAGATATCCAATGATGGTGTTGTTGTTGTCTCTGGTTTTTAGTACCTTGTGCCTCTCTCACTCATGTTGTCTATTTTCATCCATTGCCATGCGTCGTCCCGCTGTGTAATGTATTTTCGCAATGCATAACATTACAACGTCCGGCGCATCCATGTCATTGTTTCCGAGCAGCACTCCATGACGACCACATGCATCCAACAGACGGCTCACGTTATTGGACACCACAAAGCCGCGTCCACAAAATCGTGACTCGATTGTCAATGTCTTTCCGTGTGCACACCGATGATTTACTTGGTTATTTACAATAAATATATATATATGTATACATGGTGTACTAGAATTACGGGGATTTTTATTTTTATTTTTTTATTTTTACAGTTAATTCGTAATGATCAGATTCTGTTTTATGTTTTTTTTTTTTTTCCTTTCTTCTAATTAATAGAAAATTAATTAGTGTATACAATTTGAAAAATCGATTGTTCCATTTATTCATCGATATTTCAATGTATAAATTGGATAATCAAATTTTTTATTGATTAAAAGATAAAAAAAAATTTTACGTTGTAAATAATTGATGGAATAAAAATTCTTTAACTTTGCAAAAAAAAAAAAAAAAGAAAACAAAAAACAAAAAAAACGAAAAAATATTTCTAGTCTATAATTTATCAAACATTTATGCATTTCAAAATTCACTGTATACATAATGAAAATATTTATACGAATTGCAAGAAAAAAAAACGTATATAATAATAATAATAATAATAATAATAATAATAGAAAAAAAGAACAGTTGTTCCTGCAAATTTATCACGCAGAAATTATTAAAAAATTAATTTTAATTTATTCATTGTTGTAAAATTTTTTTTTTTTCTTTCTATTTTTTTTTCTTTTTTCTTTTTTTTTTTTTTTTCAAGTTTTGCTTGACTTTATACTTTAACCAAGATTGAAAGTGTTGCATTTCTCGCGATAAATTATCCCCCATGGGTTTTTTTTTTCTCAGTCGGCTCTTTTGTTTCTCTCGCACTTTTTTTTTTTTTTATTTCTTTCAACTTTGTCTCTATCTTCAACGTCACGTCACATACATACACAAAGTCGGGCACGCGCAAACACATATATACACTCATATATGTATGTATACGTATATACACAAGAAACGTTAAACTTAATAGCCGCTCGCGTTACATAATTGCGTAATTGTTATACTTAACTCACGGTGGCCGCTAACAATTCCGAGAATATCCCTCCTCCTGTTTCTATTCATCCCATACTCTTGTACACGTCCTCGGGCAAATTAATGAATTAATTGGAATTTCCACACACACACACACACACACACACTTAAAATATCTATGCATGTATAATCTTTATGATTTTGACTATATAATAATTTATTTTATTTCTCAAATCCTTTTAGTTTGATGATTTTTTGTTTTTTTTTTTTTTTCAATTGATACGATTTTTCTCAATAAACTTTTATTTTTCTCTCTTTCGTACGCTATTTTTCATCATTAATTATAGATATACATTTGACGTGTGTATGTGTTTATATTTATTGTGAGAAATAATTCCACTTCAACTCGTTTATTTCGACATATTCACAAACACATACATTTATATCCATTAATCAATTTGCTATAGTAATAAACGCGATGACTAAACGTAAAAAATTGTGTGAAAAATGCAATACAAGGAGGGAAAGGAGGTGAAGAAAGAAAGAAATTAATGAAAAATCTTTGAGGATTATATGTGGATAGTAATAAGGATGAGATAAGAGAAAAAAGAAAAAAAAAAAAAAAAAAAGAAAATAAATAGAGAGAAAAAAAGTGAAGATAGAAAAGTTAGGTAACGACTATAGAGATTGGAGCACAGAAATGATGAGCACGGGTATGGGAGAAAACAAAAGAAATGATTGCGAGTAAAGATATATATTATCTTACTGTTTGGTGCTGGTCAACTTTTTTTTTGCAAAACTTCTGTCAGAGACAAGTTTTCGACGCGCGAAATAAGGTGGTCGTGATAAAGATGAAGAAGAAGAAGAAGAAGAAGAAGAAAAAGAAGAAGTAGTAGCAGAAGTAGATGATGATGATGAAGAGGACAATGCAACGATACGATCAACATTTTTACTATCAGTATCAGTAGTAATATAAAATTTTTTTAAACTACACATGAAAAAAATAATAAGTTGAGCAATGATAAAAAAAATGAAAGTGAAGGTTGTCCAAGAATGAAATTGAATATGACAAAAAAAAAAAAAAAATATGAATAAAAATAAAAAAAATAAAAAAACAATGAAAAATTGTCTCATGATTTGATGCGTGCCAAAACGCAGTTTTCACACTCTACATATAAAATCTCATTTTCTATTGTTTCATTTGTATTTTTCTTCCTTATTATTATTATTATTATTTTTTTTTTTTTCTTCTATTTTCCTTACTTTTTACATAGATTTATGGCACGGGTCCACGACACTTTGCACCATGGCCCCTGTGGGGGCGCGACACGAGTGACTCTTCGCTTACGCAAGTGAGCAAATCGTGTCTTTGCTTTGTATTATATATCATATACATACACACATACATAAATACAGACAGACATTTATGATACACTGTTGGTGTTTACGCATTACTAGACACTCAGACGCGTTTAAATCTATTGAACTTCTTTGTTTACTTTGTTAATGAGATAATATTTCAAAAATTTTTATTTCTAAATCTCTCATGACTATGCTATTTGAATTGAAATATTTATGTAAAGTAATACACAAGTGTAAATTATATATTTATTCCAATAGTAAAAGAGAGAAAGAGATTAAATACATGTGGAATATAGTTAAATTGATAATATAACAGATGTATGTAACCGACCTATTATCAATGCCAATGCATTTGATTTGCATAATTCCTTATCGCGATTCACGACGTGTCAGTACCAGTTATGACTATCGAGATGAATTATCCATGTGTATCTATTTATGTATATATTTAAGTATAGGTACATATATATTATACATTATTTATAAATTAAATAGGAGATAGAGAAAAATATATGTTTATATATTATTTATTATATGTAACCATTGTATATACATATACATCACAACCTACACTTATTTATTATCAGTTATTATATAACTATATGTTTTCTGTTAGAAAAAAAAAAAAAAAAAAAGAATTCATACAAATTATAAGCTGAATTTTTCAATGCTATTATATAATAATTAACAATTAAATAATAATTCATTTGCAATTAGTAGTTTAATTATTTTATCTGTCTCATGCCAAATGTTGCACTAATTATTTTAGTTAACAAAAAAAAATTTTTATATTTTTTAGAGATGAAATTTATAATTAATTCATGACAAGTAACAATTTGACCTGTTTTTTTTTTTTTCTTTTCATTATTTCTGTTATTATTATTTTTGTGAATTTTTTATTTTTTATTTTATTTAATCACTGACAATGTCACTCATTTGTGTTATTTTGGCACACTGTCCTTTTTGCCCTCTATTCCGTTTAAGATGTTCTAAAAACATTTCTTGATTCATCATACTCGTCCGTCTCTCTCTCTTTCTTTTTCTATACATACATGTATATATATATTTTTTTTTCTTTCTTTATTTCAAATAGTTTGTATACATCTGGTCATGACACTTGTAATGAACCGACAATATTAACTGTCACTTTATACAAAAAAAAATTTTTTTTTTTTTTTCTTTTTCCATCAACAACAATTACTCAACATACGCAGACAAATATATAAATATGTATATATATCATGAGCTGATGGACATAAATATATTTATCTATGAAGTTATATAGCGGAATGTGGATGGATAAATTTATTATATAATGAACATATCCATGAACAAATATATTTGTAATATCAATGTGCTTAGGGATGACTTGGTCAATTTAGTCACCGTACAAAGCACGATGTTACACATGAAATATATATGTATGTGTGTGTGTGTGTGTGTATAAAAGCGCTTGGTGGCGTACGTGATCTATTGCTTAAGTAAGCATAAATTAGGGAACGCACATAAATATAGCGCACGCGCGCTTTCGCGGTTTTGTAAAATTTACAATATATTATATTGTATCGTTGGTTGAAAAGTCAATACTACATATTTACATAATACTTTTCAATTTTATTGTTTATTCTTACAAATATATATAATTGATAAATAAATGTGAGAAAATATGAATTTAAATGTGAACTGTTCAATTTCAAAATAAAAATAAAGAAAAAATACAATTCGAAAAAAAAAAAAATTTTATATTTTTACAATAAATTTCTGGTTTTTTTTTTTTTTTTTTTGTACAATTTGTGTATGAATTAATACACATGCATTGGAAATAATTCTAATAATTAATGAATCATCGCGGGATATATACGTAAATGTATATATTATTTTGTATTGTGGGATTACTTGCAACAGGTTTTATCTATATCGAACGAGACGATCGACGGCCGTGACCGAAAGGACGTTGAATTATGCAACGTGTTGCGTGTCAGGATCGTTCACTTTTATTATATATGAATATAAATAGGTATAAAATATATAATATATAAGTTTTAGTATAAATGTAATGTATATATTTTAATTCAAAATCATCGATGCACTGCACTGAACAGTGCATGTAAAATTTTACTTAGAATCGACTAATTAGATCGAGTAATCGAAAAATACTATTCTATATATCTATACTTAAATATACAAAAATGATCTTTTCTTTTTTTTTTTTTCTTTTCTTTTTTCTTCATATAGTACACAAACGATCCATAAATTTATCATGTTAAAATAAATTAAATAATTTTTTTAATCTTTTTTTTTTTTCTTTATATATTATCGTAAAACATCTTTTTGGCTCGTTAACATTTAGAATTTCAACTTTAATATTATTCAATTTCCATTCAACTTCTACATAAATTCATTCATCATTTATTATATATATATATTTTTTGCAACGACTTTTGGAACGAGTTTTTATGTAAATATTGAAAGGTAAATATATAAAAAATATATTCATTGTGAAAAAATAAAAAATAAAAAAATATTATAATAATAATAATGAATAAATAAAACTAAAAATCAAAATGAGAGGATATAAAGTATCATTGCGATAGAGATTTCCGTTAACTCGCGTGTCGGTATCACATATATATATATATATGAATAAAATCTTAGTTTGTTCTCCTTGTGAGTCGATGTTTCTTCATTCATACAAAATAATACGTTGGAATAAATAAAAAATATTAAATATTAAAAAAATAATAATAATAATAATAATAATAAAGTGCAATGTTAAAACTATAATAATTCATTATATCGAGAGAACTAATAAATCATATAATGTATATGGGATTTCCACATTGAAATACATGGGCGTTATTGTTCCCTATCATTATTCATCAGGTGTAAATGTTCGATCAATGATAAATAATTTCTTATTTCTTTTCATTCACCCTATTATTTTATTTCATCATTTCCCGATAAAAACCCACTATTTTCAAACATATATTTATATAAATTTTTATTTATTTATTTATTTATTTATTATTATTTTTTTTTAAATAAGGAAGAATAATAATAAAAGTTTAATGTCAATAGTGAACGTATACATTTGGATTTATTTTTATTATTATTCCCGGCTTTTTTTTTTTCATCATTATCATTATTATTTCTAAATCTTTATCGTGCGAATGTAATGACCAGATGGAATAGAAAATAATTTATTGAGTTTCACAATATTGGCAAAACGTTCACTCAAAAGATGAATTGATTATCAATTAGTACGTATACATGAATGTACAGTGGATGTATATGAGTATGTATATAAATTTATGGCAGTGAATCAAACATCCGGAAGATACACGTTGCTGCCAATAGCAGGTGTGTACAACCAGTATATATTGTGTGTTGTTCATCCAAAGTTTTTTCAATTAGGTGTATGAGACTCCCTTCATGTTTCATTATTCACTTGTCTGTACGAGTTTGTATGTCAATATATTGATTATAGATTTATTCATATTTATATAAATTATATATATATGGATCAATATTATAAGTATTGAATATTAATATATAAAAATGTAATACATAAAGTATTTTATTATTCACTTTGTCGACGAAAAAAAAACAAAAAAAAAAAAAAAAAAAAACTGAATTGGATAGAATTAAAATGATTGTTATTTAGTATTTAATTTATTTGATGTAAAATGAAAAGATAAAATAGAGAAAAAAAAAAAAAAAATTAATTAAATGAATAAATATATATTTTAAATAATTTTATACTAGAAAATATATTTTATACGTTTTTGAAATTCCAGCGTTAGATAACTATGCTTTATATTGGTTAAAAGGAATTGCATATACTCAACAACAAAAATATATAAAGAGATAAAAAATAGTAGATACATGTGGGATATTGAAGTGGAGTACATACATACATACAATCTTGCACAACCAAAGTAACCCCGGCAATGTCACCACAGGAATCCCCAGAGTAATTTCAACGTTGTAAAAGAGGGAGGGAGGGTGGGGTGGGGGGAGGTGAAATAATGACAACGACCACGAATAACATCGTGGGACATTTACTGTACAGTGACATTTATTATTTAACATAAATTAAATATAATTTCAATTGCCAAATAATTAATTTTATTTAAATGATATATTTAAAAAAAAAATAATAATAATAATAAAATAAAATAACAAATGTATTTATTTATAAATAATTATTAAAAATTTTAAATATTCAATTTTAAGTGTAGTTAATTTTTTTTTTTTCTCAAAAAAAATTCTTTTCACTTTTATGTATAATTAAAATATAAAAATAGTGTATAAAATAATGTCATGTCAAATATAATTGGAATTTGCCCGGGGGCTGATAAAGAAAAAAATATAAAAAATAATAATAATAAAATAATTTCCCATCAATTTTATTATAATATATATCTCATATCTTCAACATGGCATAAACCTTTTCAAAACTTCGTCTACCGCGTCATGTTATATACACAAGTTTACGTTGATGGTGAACGAGACAGTGTGAGCGAGAAAAGGATAGAGAGAATGAGTAAGAGAGAGTGAGAAATCCCAAAATAACATGCAATCAGCTAAAAGCATATTTCATTCCCCTTCACCTTTGAACAATTGAAAAAGCTAAGCGAAGAAATATGTTTTTTGAAAAATGAGAAAAAAAAAAAAAATGAAAAAATAAAACAAACAAAAAAAAATGAGAAAATGTACAATATTTTTTACTTCACTATATTCCACCTTTTATTTTCCATGTATGTATATATACGTAATGCATATATATATATATATATATACAGATGTATAATTCTAGTGAGTGAAAAAAATTATTTTTTTGTTTTGTTTTTTTTCGCGTTCAATTTTCATATTCTACCGAAACTTATTTACCGCGTCCAATTGCGTTCTCTTTCAATTTGAACTCGAGCTTCATTTCGATTCGTTGCCAATGAGTGGAACGTGATCGCGAACAATCGCTTCCACTTCAAAGTGTTTTGTGGCGTCATGCCAAAGATCAGGTATACACACAGACACAAACTAATATAACTACAATATTACAAATACATATAAATATATATGTATAATCTGACATGTATATGTTGATGAATAAGAGAAAAATATCTGTATACTTTTATACGTTGTATTTTTATTATATATAAAAACACAAGTCGTATTTTGAAAAAATTCTGTCTTATATATATAAACAGTAAAAGCATCAGTATATTGATAAACAAATAAATAAATATATTTTCATATTTTTATATTTTTCGGAAACTTGAAAAGGAAAGGAAATTTCAACCTCAAAATCATTTTACCGAGCAAGGATCATTCAAGTGAATATAACTATCGCATTTTTCATATACTTAATATATAAATATGCACATGTGTATGTATGTATATATATGTGTGTGTGTGTGTGTATTTTTGGTTATAAAGTATGTATGCGAACAACGCGTGTCACTCTTCTACAACGCACGTCATTCGTAGAGAGATATCTTTCCGACACTTTTTGTGATGGGTCGCCTATTGTTAGTGTATACCTATGTATATATAGACGCATTTCACCCCTCGTCTTTGCAATTTCAATAGAAAGAATGCGGGCACTCTTTTCATTCATATAAAATCCGCTGAAAGATATATAATATACATATACACCCAGTGTTTCTCAATTATTACATATTTTTATTTCCATCTTACAAATGTAAAGTATTTTTTAATACATTCATATTTTTCTTGATTAAAAAATTTTTCATTTAATTATAAATTTTTTTTTATTTTGTATACTTATTGAATAATTTTCGATATGAAATTGCTGTAAATTCCGTTCATTATAGAAATTATTTGTAATTTTGATAATTATTAAATGAAAAACTTTTTTTTTGTGAAAAAAAAAAAAAAAACCAACAAAAACAAAAAAAAGGAAAAGGAGGAAAGAAAGAAAGAAAGAATAGAGAATAAGGAGAAAAATACAGACATATCGTGTTTGTGGGATGTAGAGTTTTATTTATATTATATGAAATGAGGAAAAAAAAAAAAAAAAAGAAAATATTGTTGGCACGTGTGTATGAGGTTGCGGAAAGTGTGAAAAGAGTGAAAGGGAATGAGTGAAAATGCGCGAGAAGGGACGAGTGTGCGACAGAATTTTTTTTTTTTTTTTTTTTTTTTTGTTAACCCGGGCTAAAGCTTCACGCCGGAACTATGAATCTCGGACACCCCGTAGTGCAGAGAATTACGGCCCACCCTTATTTATAGTTATCGCCTTTTAAAGCGTATTTTCTGGTCGCGAGGGGGGTATATAAGCGCGCGGGCGCACACAACATACAGGGATGAAAATTTAATAGCCTGCGCATTCAGTTTTTTTTTTTTTTCACTCTCTCTTTCTCTCACTTGAGTGCTCGTGTATACGACACTCTGTATATATTTATAAATACAATAATATTACTCTCAACTTTTATATAAATATTATTACTCGGTGAATTACGCGTGCGCAATCGATTGATCATGAAAAATCAAGGATTATATTTTACATATTTAATAAATTAATTAATTAAAATTTAAAAAATTATTTCAAATTATACGAAAAAAAAAAAAAAAAATTATTATTATTATTATCATATATAATATCATCTAATTAACATAATTATTTATTTATGTGTTTTTTTTTTCAATATTTAATTTTTTATTTTTACGTGTCTTTATTATCATAATCGGAAATTTCATTCGTCTCGAGCGACGTTAATACAATTTTCCTGAGATTCAAACCGGAATTTCTGAACTACATTATTGTATATATATATATATATACCCACACACATATACACCACAATTCCAATGTCATCCCACAAATTCTTGCGAGAATCTCGTCGAGACGATGGCGAACGTTTATCCTATATAGGAAATGTAACGCCCGTGAATAATGAATCTTATCATCCATATCTTCTCTCTTACCATCTCTTTCACCTTTCTCCTCATAGTCAAATATTATACAATATATATATTATATTCGTCATTGTATATGCGTAACATGTGAATAAATGAAGGAATAATCGTCCATAAAGCCATCTCATATATAGTAAAATATGTCTCAAGTTGAATCTCACGTCAATGCGTACGTCATGAAGGAACGTCTGTCTTGTTTTAATATTTAAAAAAAAAAAATAAAAAAAAAATGTGTACATTTCTTTTCTTCATCTTCTACTTCTTATTACTCTTCCGGACAGTCGAATTCAAACTTACATTACCCCTATCTTCTTACATCCCATATATATATATATATATATCGTAAATGTTACAATGTACATAGTGATACATCCGATGAAATTCTACCCGTATTATTCCTTTGTATTATTCTTGAATGTGTTTAGACGTTGGTTTTGTGGATACACAATATATTTCTTCACTCAAAACTCACCCACGTCTACTTACATGAATCTCAAGAGTGTGTTTAGTTGAGTGTAATGTGTATACATGTACATTGAAAACAAATTCAAAGTGAGAGAAGGAAAAGTGGGGATGAGAATGAAACAGAGATAGACAACAGTGAGTCAGAGAATAAATAAGAAAGAGTATATATATATATATGTAACTTCATTGTCTACCACCTTGGGGGGTTAGTGCTTTTCACTCTGTACTCAACCGCTGCTATGAATTATTGCCAACTCGTATAATAAATTAATAAGTAATTTAAATGTGAATAATTCATTATTGTCGGATATTATCAACCACAAAGGATATATATGTTTGGATATATTTATATATATATAAATTATCTTAAATAAAAATTATAATTATAATTATTAATTATTATTATAAATTTTTCTTTTTAAAATTATTATTATTTATTTTTTTGTTTGCAGTTTGACAATAATTCTGATACGCCCAAGCAGACGGTGGTGAGTACAAAAATAAAATTTTATTTAATTTATGTAAAATTACGTGAAAAGAAAAAAAAAAAAAAAAAACCAAAAGTAAAAACAATAAATCAATGAATATTTCAATTATCGTGAATATAATATATCATGTGGATTAGATAAAACAGACTGTCACACTTTTTGTTTTTTTTTTTTTTCATCATATATATACACATATTACGGTTATTATTATTTTTTTATTATTATTTTTGTTTTATTTATTTATTCCTGGTGATTTTGATGCGATTTATTGTTATAACATAACAATACACCATCCAACCGTGTGTGTATATGTATATATAGTTGTACTTGAAACATGGCGTACTGTGTTCGTTATCTCGACGGGCTGTGGTGTTTTCGATTTATCTTCGCACATAAATAATTTATAATCCATGAACATGGAAAAGCGCAAGAGTGCAAGTAAAGCAGCAATAAATGGCGAATGGTAGAGAGAAAGAAAGAGAGAGAGAGAGAGAGAGAGTGGGGGAGGAAGAAATTGAACACCGGGAAAAGTGCACGTCCCTCATAGCAACCAACCTCTGTATAACCTTTTAGTTGGTTTCTGGACCGATCTACGCTCTTCTCCCGTACCAACTCCTTCTCTTACACTTTTTCCTATCCCTCATTCTACTTATATTCGATCTTCTTTTGGCTTTTAACGCCATATACGTATATACAGATTTATATAAAGAATTTTTACGATGTTCAACTTGTATATGCTCCTCCATTTATTCTTTTAAATGTATATATAAATTTTCTTTAATTTATTATCTCGTATTTTATTTTATTTACTTTATTTTCTTTTCTTTTTTTTTTTTTTTTTTTTCTTTTTTTCTTTCTTTCTTTTATATTTATTTGTTTTCTTACTTTGCATTTTTATTATTAAAAAAATAAAATGATGTAATGTATTTTTGGATGATGGTTAGGAGGGGATTTATATCTGCAGAAAAGTGACGTTGCTGAATATAAATTTGTTTTTCTAAACTTCATATTTATTTTTGCGAGTTTGAATGAAATTTGAGGAATAAAAAAAAATAATAATAATAAATTTCATTTGAGAATATAATAATAAATTTATTTATCAATCTTTATTGAATTGTATATATAAATGGATGTAAGCGATTGAAATATCGACGAAAAAATAATTGTAGAGTCAGTAGGAAAAAAAAAAAGTAAAAAATTCTTTTCTGAAATCAATTGAATTGCGAATGAGTTGTGTAATAAAGCAAATGTCCTATATCCTTCATCATTTTCATCATCTTCATCATCTTCATCATCTTTTTTTTTTTTTTCTTATAAATTTTTTCTTTTTTTTTTTTTTTTTTTTCTGCTCAGATTTCTCTCTGTCTTTTCATTTAATTCATCTGATTGGCTGCATACTTTGACATCCACTCATCTATATAACACTATCGATCTTTGTATACATCCCCCCCCCCCCCCTCTTTTATTCTTCCACTCCCGCCCATTCTATCTTATTCTCCCTTTATATATATATATATATATATATATATATATAATTAATTCTTCATATATATGTATATACGTACGTGAATAATTGAAATAGAGTACTAAGCGGATATACGTATTAACATTGGATTTGTCAGTGGTTGCCGGGTAGCAACGCGTCACTTACGTGTATATTCCTAAAGATAGCGCCACTACCTCGAGTGCCAATCGTTGCTAATATCTCTCTATCTTTCTCATTTTTTTTTTTCATGCGCTTGCGCTATAATATACACATATATATCTACATGGATACCATCTATATATATATTTGTATGAAATGCATCGTTGAATGCGATAACTCCTGGCCTGACGACAGGAATTGAATAGACACGACTACCACTAACGTCGCGGTATTCATCTATTGATTGACATCGAATATAGAACATCAAACACTGTAAAATTCCCATTTCATTTCCATTTTACCAATGTAAAATCAACAACTGTATATATACACACACGTAGATATTTATGTATAATTTTTCGTTTCAATGTCTACCACACAAAATTTTCATGATTTTATCGTATATTTCATGTATGGAAAATTTTTTTTTTTTTTTTCGACATTTTTATTTATTTATTTATTCATTTATTTATTTTAGGTTTTACTCCGCACTTATATTTTTACAATCTACCATCAATATTAGATTTTTATTTCATTTTCATCATTATTATTTTTTATTTTTTTTTATCAATATTTGATAGTCTACGTATCTTTGTACATGAATATTTATAATGTAAACGAAAACAAAAAAATAAATAAATAAATAAAAAAATATGTAAATTGAATTTTTTTTTTTTCTTTTTTAAGCTCGTCTATATAATATTTTACAATAATAATTTCATGCATATATATATATACAGACATACATACATAAAGTTTTTTGGTAAAATGAAAACTCATTTTGTATAGTATTTTATTTTTCGATTTCTTCCATTTTTTTTTAGTTTTTGTTTAAATTCAAATGAGAGTAGCGACGATCTTGTTGAGAAAATGTTGCGTGAGCGTGTGTGTGTACATATATATATATATATGAAAAGAAGTGAAATAAAAGGATAATAGTATATAATGGGGGAGGGTAAGGGTAAAAAGAAAGAGAAAATAGAGGATTTTCCAACGGTGTTTCTCATTGAACCCCAGAGGAAATTTATAACGTCTGCTACGCGTCTCTTTTCCTTCTGCCGGGCGCCGTTGTATTATATAGCACAGTTGGGGAAACACAGAAGAGAACCAAGGTGAAGAGTAAAAGAAAAACTGCTAGTTATATATATATATATATAGAACTTTGGAAAACACCTCGAGACACTTCGCGTTACCGCAACGCGCCAGGAAGATATTCAAATGAAATGTCGTTGGTCTGTTCAAAAGGATATTCACTCTTGCATATATATCTATATATAATACTGTCATATACAGCAACAAAGAGCTGTTGCTTACTCTTTATTGGTTGGTTACTGTTTCGTCGCTTTAGTATAAACTAGCACAAGGTGTATGTGTGTGTTATAAACGCTCCTGATACTTTTATATACAATAAAGTGTTTCAATCACATATAATACCGTGCAGTTTGCGGGAGAGAAAAAAAAAATTTTTTTTTTTCTTCTTTTATTATACTTTTTATCTATTTATTTATTATTTATATATTAATTTTTTTTTTTTTGTTTTTTTATTACTCATACAACACTGCTCAGTGTGAGTTTGACGAGAGAAAAAAGAAAAAAAAAAAAAAAAAATAGACAATTATAGATTTTTATTGAGATTCAAAAAGAAAAATAAAATGAACAGTTTTTAACTCTATGATTATGATTTATATAAGAGTACGAAATGTAAAAAATATATATAATAAAATAATAATAAATTAAAGAATTAATAATATATAACACTGATATTTTTATATTAAAAAAATTATATATATATATATATATATATAACATATAAAAAGCAGTAAATTTTACTATGTTAAACAAATATATAATTGATGGCGTATATAAAATATATGTGTATGAATATTAAATCTGGTGAGTCTGGAGAGTTTCCAGATTGTGAAAATATGGCATTTATATCTTGTGACTGAGATTAAGTCTATATATAGATATACTGATAGATTTTTATATGAAAAATTTCATGGATGAGTATAAATATATATATATATCTCTATATATATATATATATATGTGTGTGTGTGTGTATCTAAAAAGACATTCACAATATTACGTTGGGTCGTTGTCGTTGTCATTGTCAGGCAGGCGGAAAGTAGAGGGGAATTTTATCCCTGTCGTGATTTTTTTTTCATTTCCCCCTCATATTAACACATACACATATATATTTATATATGAACGTGACACTTGTGAGGGAATCGGGCCACACGGATTATGTTACACCTATATAATCGTGAGTTTCTCAGTTGACGTTGACGTTGATCGGCCCCCGCTTCATTGGATCTGCGATAAATTGCTATAATAGAATATATATATATATATATATATATATACTATATTTATATATTTATTCTGTCCAAGTAAATAGATACAGAAAAAATACATACATATTAGAGTGTGAGTGAAAGAGTGAGTGAGTTTATAAGTGAGAGAATGAAATACAAAGATATTAATAATGAGTAGTGGTTGTGTTCTAATCGTTGATACGCGCGACCGGTTGAACGACTCTCTATATTATGAACCATGTCACGTGTATTGCAACATCACGCTTACACTTTATATATAGCTGTTACTTTTGTAACATCTTTGAATTTGCAACAATTACTTTGTATGACAAATTTATCGTGATATATTGCAATCCAATGATAAATTATCATTTACACACAATTGAATTTTTTATTTATATATTTACTTATGAATATATTTAAGAAAAAAAATTTTTAATTTTTTTTTTTTTTTTTTTTTCTGATTATTTTCTCTTTTGTTTCTCTC
Organism: Dinocampus coccinellae; assembly: GCA_963920625.1. Classification (NCBI taxonomy): domain Eukaryota; kingdom Metazoa; phylum Arthropoda; class Insecta; order Hymenoptera; family Braconidae; genus Dinocampus; species Dinocampus coccinellae. The sequence goes on from OY987186.1 coordinate 10,888,709, forward strand.
TATTTTATTATATTTCAATATTATTATTATGCTTTTTTTCTTTTTTTTTTTTTTCTTCTTTTCATATAATAAGACACGAGTCGGCTTGAAAACTCAACTGATGGTTATGAATGTTTTTCTGTGCGAATAATTTTCATGGCTCGCAGCCACTAGGATTATATAGTCAGGATGACGACCGTGTACGTGTGTTTGTGCGTATGTATGTGTAGGTGTGCTGATGCCGGGGCAAATGATGGAAATGTATTACGCTTTGTTCAACGTTAAAATCCATCTGGAAATGAATAAAAAGGAAAAAAAAAAAAAAAAAAGAAAAAAATGAGTGAAAATGGTACGGAGTAAGATTTTATATATGTACATTGGCTACGCCCTCAATATATAGAAATATATTTTTCTACTACATATATACACATACCTGTATACTCGATAATGGTGAAAAAAGGAAAAAAAAAAACAAAACAAATACATATATACTTTTAAGCTGTGGTAAAAACGTGATAAAACCACAGCATGGGTCACCAAATTTTAATTAAAGTATGAAGAAAAAAAAATAATGATAGAGAAATAAAAAAGAAAGAAAGATACAAAAAAGAGAGAGAGAAATAATTTCTTATTTTATTATTACACTGAAAAATTTATTTAATAATAATAATAAATAAAATAAATTAATGCATAGTAATTTAATTCAAATATATATTATATATTTATATAAGATAAAAAAAATATATATATATATATATTCAATACAGATTATTATTTTGAATTAATATCGTGATCGAATCGATATCGTAATAAAATAGATGAATGAGATGGGTTGAATATTAATATTTATATATCCTCCCCCATCTGCCACTTTTCGTAACAGTTATGAAATACTTGGTAATATTCACTTTTAGTTTTGTACGTGTCACAATGTGAAATAAAAAAATAAAAAATATAAAAAAGAGAAAATGATGAAGACGTTTGTTGCACCTGCACTCATGTTACAAACTAAATTTCCATCAGTTCAATTGTATTGTCATCATAAATAAAAGAAATATATATATATATATATATATATATATATATATATGAAATTTTAATTTCTAAAATATATGGATATCAATTGAAATGTAGTGACATTATTGAATGGATGATGACATTGTCTACACTACTCATCAATTCATATCAATTTCCCAAACTGAAATTGCCGAGTAAATAACAAATGAATAAATAATTGAATGAATAAATAAATGAATAAGTAGATAAATAAATAAATAAATAAATAAATAAATAAATAAATAAATGAGTGAAGTGAAATAGAATGAAATGAAATAAATATGAAAGGAGTGATATATATATATAAGGAAAAAAAAGAAAAAAAGAAAATACGTTTCTGTTCCTGGCAACGGACGTCGTGAAATTTTAATTAAAAACTTTCGTTCGTCCTTGATGCTAGCATCGTTACCAAATATATATATATATACAGTATATATTATTCGTAAAGTGTTTGCACTATAACTAACCATTGTCATTATATATAACATGTCTTTTTAGAATTATATACATCAACTGACATATTGCGAACGGAAAATATATCCTGTTGAAGCTTTCACCACATATATATATATTTATCCATGACAATAATATTCATGAAAGCAAAGTAGGGAAGAAGGAAAAACAAAGAAAAAAAAAATTGATTAATATTACGAATACACATTTAATATATATCTACATTGCAATTATGTAAATTTTTTCAACATATTGCATTATATTATTAATATATATATATATATATATATATATATGTAATTTTTTTTTCATATTTGTTTTATTTTTATTGCCGTGTGTTTTTGAACGTGAGATTGCCACACGTGAAATTTGACGATGCAGCTGTGCACGATGGAAACGTGCTCGCCAACGTGCACATATATATATACAGTTACTTGTTTGTGACGCCCTTAGTAACAGTGAAGAAACAGAAAAGAGGAAAGAACATGAGTGTATGAATACCATGTTATTGGTGTAAACTTATAGTTCAGCTGTTATAAATATTTCCATATTTATTTCACGTATATCTGTATATTTGTTTATAAAATAATAAAAGAAAAGAAAAGAGAAGAAAAAAAAAGGGATACAAATAAAAAAAAATTAGAATGAAACATAAGAAAAAAAAATATATCACTCAAATTTTACATTAAAGATTTGCATATATTAAAAATATTAATTATCTTTGACTCAATGGGTCAATACATGTCTGACTTGATCATCTACAATTCTCCTTCCAATACATATATATATATATTTTCACAATATTAAATGATTTTATCAGCATACAATGTAATTACGTGATTAAAAAGGGAAAGAAGAGACTTTTTAATTTTCTCTAATTGATGAATTGATGTGCAACATTTTAACTGGACAAATAAATTGCACAATAAAAAAATAAAAAAATCCGTTGAAAAAAATATATGTATGTGGTGTGTGTGCGTGCAACCGTAGTTGACACACTAAAAACAAAAACACAATTAAACTTGATTAGTTTTTTTTTTGTTCCTGCTCTTTCATTTTATTTATATATCATTTTTCTTGTTATTACTCCTGTTGTTGTTTTTGTTGTTGTCGTTGGATATATGTATATATTTTTTTTTTTGCTTTGTTTTTTTTTTTCTTAGTTTTATCATTGTTATGGTTTATAGAATTTTTTTTATTTCAAGAACGCGTATGGCATTGTCCAGCCAATTTAATACACTAAACCGTGGAAAATTTAGATTCTACGAAGCCCTTTAAAAGTTTAAAGAGCCAAAAAACATTGTGCGACAGATGTTGGGTACGTCATCTACTATATACTTCTTTAAAAACTACCCAGAGATAGAAGGAGAATGAGAAAATGCATGTGGTGGAGAGGAAAGGAACGGGGCGTTGAGGTAAAAGACAGCGTGAGTTGTTGGACTTGAAAGCAACGTGTGCAGTTTCTTTGGACAATATATACATATATAAAAAAATATTTTGCACCTGGGCAAGTTGTATATAAAATGTTTTTCATAACGTTACGTCATTCAAATGCTGAAAGGTATATACATTTGATAAATTTATATTTTTGTTTATTTAAATTCTCTTGCACGTGCTGTTTGAAATAAAATTTATACATGCGCGTGGTATTAAATATTTTATGGATTGGAGGCAAATGTGCAATGAAAAATATTTGAGAAATCTAAAAATAAACCATTAGCATATATATACAGTCACTTTGTTAAATTATTTGAAATTTTATTGGTCGTCATACACACACACACACACACGCACACATATATATATATATATATAAATTAAATTGGAATAGATATATAAAAGTAAAGAAGAAAAACTAATCAAAATATTGGCAAACTTCCAACGCTTGTCCAGTTGATTAATCGGTATTGGATTGTACAAATTAAAACGACAAATGTGTTTGTGTGTTTGTTTATGTGTGTGTTTACGAATTTTGTATAGCTCTACGTGATGAACATTAATATATATATATATATATATATATATATATATATATATGTATTTATTTTTTACTTGTTACTGACCTTCCTTATACGAAAAAAGAAAACTGAATTTAATTCGCGCGTACACACATCGCGTGGTAAAATTGTTAGGCACTTGCTAATGTCATGTCAGGCGTGTGGAGTCCAAATAAATCACTGACTACGTCGCGCGGGAACAACGTTAACAATCCGTGGTACTTGCGTGCCACTGTAACAAAAAAAAAAAAAAAAAAAACTAAAAAAAAATACAGCAGTGACAACAAAATTAAAGAGAAAACAAAATGATATATAAAAGAAAACTACTTTTACGTGACCTATACGTCAATCGTTTTTTGTGATATCATAAACGTTTAAATTTCGTCGTGTTAAATGTCATAAATATCATGAATATCGTTCCATAATTATATAAAAACAAAAAACAAACATATTAATTCAGGTGTTTTATTTTTTTCCTACTAAAATTAGTTTGAAAAAAAAAAATAAAAATCCCGATTGATATGAATAAAAATGCAGATTAAATGAAAATTATCGAAATGAATTGTTGATATATTTTAAATTTATTGATCACACACATTCACAAATGAATGAGAATTTAAAACTCCATCCCCAATTATTTCAAATACTTAATTCTCTACTATTGCACTCTTACTTCACAATAAGTACAAATGCAATTACAAAGGAACTTTATTATATCTTCACATGTATCAAGAGTATGTAATACTTGTCTCACTGCCACGCAAATGCACAGAGAATTTCATAATTAGAATTAACTCTTGCCGACACTTGAAACAGTGAAAACTCATATATATATATATATAAAGGTTTTACCCATATGTATATACATCTAACACCACTTGTACATTTAAACACACATGCACACAAATATATTATATTCGTGCGGTTTATGCGGAGATTACGCCGACCATTTCAAGAAGCTCAAGCCATTCAACCGGCGGGTGCGAGTGTGCCAGAAGAGATTAACTTGATGAGTTCCAGGGCAAATTATTAGGCATTTGGCCCTTTGCCCGTCAACTACTATATACAACCAAGTACCTACACCATCAACAATGTGCACTCACATGCACATATTATTTTACAGTTAAACCATGTGTATGTACACATATTATTTGTATAAACATAAGCATATAAATATAAATTTGAGGAGATGTATTTAATGGCCGCGCACTATCGCTTTACCTTAAAATACGCGTGGGTATTAAACATGATCTATCGTATGATGCACAGCTGTGAATACTGATGTAACAAGCACAAAATTACGATGTGGATATAACGAGTTCAATTGTTTGGTATCTATTGTAAATATTTAATTTTTTTTTTTTTATTTATTCATTGTTATTTATCATTATTAATTTATTTTTATTTTATTGTACGATATAAATGCGTGTGTGTATATAGTTGATGCGATATTTTTACTGTGACACTTTTTAAAATGTATTGTGTATTGATGATAAACCAAATTGGAAATAATTCCTCATTTACGTGTTAACTTTCATTATTTTTATTTTTTATTTTTTCTTTTTTTTTTTTGTACTATTATTACTATATAAAATATTGTGTACATATTGTTGATAATAATTTTAGTTTTTTTTTTTTTTTTTTTCTTTTCATCTATAGTGAGAATTTATATAATAACCAAGGTATTATTTAATAATTTTCGGATTAGCCAACCAAGTGGAGTTGGAAATTGCACTGACCATATATTTATATATAAGCATTTAATATCATATAAGTTGGCACATCTTGCTTTTAGTTGATATAGAACCACCATCCTTTCACCACCTTGGTTAATACCCTGTAAGAGATGGCCCACGTGTAAGCACACACTCATATATATATATACATGAGCATAAATGGGCGCATGGTCCACTCTCGATAAGACTTTATCCTCATTGCCACCGAGCTGTACTCTATAACCTCATATATATATATAAATATAAAACGTGGAAAATGCCACTGCACTATTTGATGAAAATTTTTATATCCCTCTATATTATTCCACTGTGTCTGTTCCATATGAATTTTTAATTGATTTTCCACATGATTTGTTCAATGGAAAATTCGATTAACCTTCCAATATTAAAATCTGTATATTTATATTAAAATTGAAAAAAAAAAAAAATTTTATTTTGATAAATAATATGATATATGTTGAGTGAATGTGTGTGTGAATACAGTGAAATTAAAGAGTTTCAGGATAAGATTGGTAAATCAAAAGTTAAGTTTTGGAAATAGAAGTTAATAGAAGTGAAGAAGAATGAGTTAAATGTATTTGGTGGTGTATAAATACAAAACTGCCTCTTTTGCATATACTCCGATCTTTTCGTGCGGCAGCTCACGCTTGTCAGGCTTAACGACTTTTCGTATTACTGCTGAGAAAGCGCCACGGTGTTGGAATCGTAGTGAATTTCGTGGGAGGACACGAGTGCGCTTACTGCTATCAGAGCAAATAAGAAAGTATATATATATATATATATATATATATGAGTGTGTATGGAGAAAGAGAAAGTGGATATATATATATTAATGGATGATGAGGTAGCAGGGTAAAATAGAATGAGATGATGGGGATGAGACAAAATGAGAAAAGGAGAAAGGGTTGAGAAGTAACTTCGTTTCCACTTGGTACGTTGAATCGTCTGGAATAATTTATAATTAACGTCGACGTGACCGACGCGAAATACGTCGGCATGAGTAACAAAATGGAAGTTTAATGATAGGTGAGTGAGATGAAAAGAAAAATAAAAAAAATAAATAAAATAAAAAAAATAAAAAGTCACTTTTTTATCTTGTAAGTTGTGAAAATAATAAACATGATGAAAAATAAATAAATTATATCTGTAAATGTGTGTATGAGTGTGGGAGAAAGAGCTGAACGTGAAGAGAGGGAATGAAAAAAAAGTTTATAATTTTATTTAGATCTGTACACATCACAGATAAATATATTTAGTTGTATGTAGTGGATGATAAGTTTTGGAAGACTTTAGTATGATTAAACTTCATTTCTATGTTACACATATAAATATATAGATACATGCCTGGGCACGCTATTCAAGAATATGACAGCTGCCGTGTCTCATGCTAATCTTCACGTCAGCATGAATTTGACGCCTCCAGGGATGTGAATTCTCCGACTATACTTGTCAAATTCTTCCCGTTGATATGTGACACTATTTTGTATAAAAATTCATACCCACATATATATATGGATGTATAATGAGTTCTAACCGCATTAAGTAATTTCAATAATTCGTATTTATTTCCAAAATTGTGGAGGAAAAAAAATTAATTTCACAATTTTAAATTAATTTTGTTTCATTGTACGGTTGATTCGTAGATATAAATTATAAATATATAGACTTATGTCAATGAAAATTTATATTAAGTTATCTCGGTTGAATCAAGCAGATGCATTTGCCAAAATCCCACAAGAATTTATGTTTATATACGTATATCTATATTGATTTGTCAGGGAGGGATTTAAAAAGGTTCGCATTAGCCGATGTGGATTACGATTTCGAGGAGATGCAGCTGATGGTTCGTTTTCATTTTTTTTCTTTTTTTTCTTTTTTTATAAAAAGGAAAAATAAAAAAATCTTTCTTCCTTTTATCACGTTGCTCTTCAATTGTTCGTATCCCTTCCGGTATTTTTATACCTCTACACATTCTCTCTCAAATCATCTGTATTTACACTTTTACGTAAATATATATTTTCTATATAAAATCTAAAAAATTGAGAGGAAAAAAAAAATATAATGAAATGAAAACTAAGAAGAAAATAAATGTTTATATGGTAATTTTTTCTTTCCCTCTATTCGATTACTTATAAATTTTTCAATTTGGAAAAAGTCCGAAATTATTTCAACACTCAAATAATGAAAAAAAAAAAAAGAAAAAAAAATTTCTTCGCGACAGTTAATATATTTATTTTCAATCATTTATCCATCATTGATTATTGCAGTTATAATTTTTATATCTTTCGACTCAAAAATCTCATACTTTTCGTCTATCTCCTTCTCTTCTTCTTCTTCTTCTTCTTTTATTCGCACAATTTTTTATATGGATGAAAAGTAACAAATGTCATAGATATAAAATCAAATTATCTACCACCTCTTTCATGCAAATTATTAACTCGAACGTACAAATAGTTTTGCGGAAATTCATCGTTGCCATCGTCATTTCCATCGTCGTCGTCGTCGTCGTCATCGTCATCGTCATCGTCGTCGTTGTCGTTGTCGTTGTCGTAGTCATTCGACCATCGTGCGGAAATAAATTATCCGAAACGATAAATGTGTTATCTTTCATTCTTCGTGGAATTCCACGCTTGACATTCCGTCGCTTTTCGTATATAGCAACACACACATTCACACACACGCACACACTGGCACACATGTTCGTACACATAGACATTTAAACACCAGTAACAATACAATGGTATATCTATATAGAGAATGGGGAAGAGAAGATTGGAGGAAGACGAGCGGCCATTTACAATGGCATACAACTGACGTGAGAATATACCTGTAATGAAATATGAGGGAGAGATGACTGGGGTCGATATACACACACACACACACACACACTTGCATTTACTAAGATTTTTCTTCGCCAATTGGACGCAAGAGGGTCGAACGATTTAATTATAGAGCAAGGAAAAAGGGGAGAAGATAGATAAAAAAAAAAAAAAAAAAAAAAAAACGTATGTAAAGAATGTGAAGGTGGGAAGGGAAAAGATGAAATAAAAAATACAAATGAGAGAGGAGACACTTCAGTATTAGAGGAAGTGCACGATTGACGTTGGAGATAGATGGAAATGAATGGTAAATAGAGTTTATTATACCAATGAAAAATAAATAAATATATGAAAACTAAAAACAACAAAACAAACAGAAAGATAAAAAAAGAGGAAAAAAAAAAAAAGAAAAAAAAAATTAACATTTAGTGCATTGACTTTATGACATCCGCTAGTCACCTTCATTCAATTTCCTCATATACTTTCACTTTCCTTCCATTTTTTTTTTTTTGTTATTTTTGCCCTCATTTCCCTGCCACGTCGTGCACACATTTTTCCTTCCATCCTGATATATATATATATATATATATATTACATATATATACACATATGTATGTGTGTTCTTCAGCGATTTCGCGCAGTTTCTTGGAAAATGGTTTACGATCGCGTTTCCTCCCGTTTAATGGTGCGGTCGGCTCTCCCATCTTATATTCCTCTTTTACCACACGCTCGTTCTATCACGCGTATATTCATATAGTACCACAACCCGATTGCCAACGAGTCCGTGATATCACACTTAATACCTCAACTCACTTCATTATTCTACTATTATTTCACAGATGATAAGAAATGTTGATATAATATAATAATTATTTTCAGTCATTTATCAATAAACTATAGTCAATATTTATTATTTATTATATATTCATATATAATTTTTTTTTTTTTTTTTTTTCCCTATTTTCTCACACTTTAATAAACTTTCACAGATATTTCCACCTACGGCATTTACTTGTATATACCTCTAGTAGAGTCTCTATTATATATTTAGTATTTTAACCTTTTGAAAAATTAATAATGTATTTTTATTATTTGTAGGGGAAAAAAATTACTATTATAATTTTTTTTGTCCTCCATGCAATAATTTCTAAGAGAATTTATGAAAATAATAATAATAACAATAATAATAAATAAATAAAAGAACGAAAGAAATGAATAATGTGTAAGTGGTGTATATACAAATTTAAATAAGTGTAGCAAAACGAATTGGCGATATCAGTTGGACTAACACCACTACGTAACTTTTATTCATGTATATATACTACGGTGACGTGTATATATGTGTGTGTGTGTGTGTGTGTCGCTGGTATAAGTCATTGTTTCACTCTTCGAAGGTTTAGTGGGTTAGGTTATATAGAATAAAATACTCTGGGTCGTATTGGCATAACTCCAAAATGTTCTGTGTCATTTCTCTCTATACTAAATCTTCTGTATTTCATTTCTTGCAATTGGTAAAATGCGTGAGTGTTGGTTTTTTTTTTTCTTTTTTTTCTTTTTTTCTTTTTTTTCTTTTTTTTCTTGAGTATTTGATAATTTAAAATTCATAATCAGAAAACATATCATTTCAGTAAGAAAACACAGAGACATCGGATGAATAATGAATTTTATTCGTCACTATGAAAATAAATATTAATAAAGAAAGATGAAAAGAAAGAAAAAAAAATTAATGATATTAAAAGACAAGAAAAAAATAAGAGAAAAAAATTAAATACAATTAAAAAAATAACTAGAATAATATTTTTCTTTTTTAGTGTGCTATTTCAATTATTAATCACTATATTATTGATATATTTTCTATATTAAATAATATTTTATGGCATTTTATTTATGGCACCGGAATAAATATAATAAATTTTTTCATATTTTATTTTTATTTCCTATCGTATCTATTCACACGCAGTAAATTCCACGACTGTATATCCAATAAACTCGTATCAAAATTAATACTTTATATTTCAAAAAATGAAAAAATAAATTTAAAAAAAAAATAATAATAATAAATTAATAAATAAAAAATAAATTTTTTTTTTTTCCATTAATATTTATAATCAATTCATATCACATAAATATCTTTCAATCATTCGTCAAAATAATTAATTAATCATCGCTATCAATTTTCATCTTGAATTATTCTCACATACAAAATAATATTCTTTTTTATATCACGTTATGCGTGCGAACTTATTCAGTAACATTCGTTTTTTTTTTTGTGTGTGTGTATATGTGTGTGTGTGGTAAAACCACTCCTCCGCTTGCATATCGTCTCAGCATTAACGCTCCACTCCCACCTGATGACTATATATATATATATTCCTATGTTCTGAGGTTACATCACGTTGGCTCGTGTGCAACACACGGCAATATCGCATAACCATATAATAGCGTGAGCCCTTGTCAGCGAATAAAATTCATTATTATTTTTTTTTTTCCTCTCTTCTTGATAGCTTCTACATACCTATACACATTCATATATATAAACCATATAAATATATATATGTATATATGCATGAGTGTTAAACACAAGGTCAGTACAGGTACACAGTTGGGAATATGCAAGTGTGCAATACACTCGTAAGTTTGCATCATTTCACAGTGTGAAATAATTTTTCTCAGTAATTATAAATGAATTCAAACAATTATAATATTAACAATATTTATATTGTCAAATTTTGACATATTTAATTGTCAAATTAATTTTTTTTTTGTTTAAATTAAATTGCCATTTTTTTGTTTAAATTTGATATCATTGCTATTAACTTCCTATTACTATTAATATTATGCAAATAAAAATAATAAAAAAGAGAAAAACAGAGTATTAAAAATATGTAAAAAAAAAAAAGATAATAAATAAATAAGTTAAATAAAAATAAAAAAATTAGGCGAAAATAAAAAATTGAAATATTCACTCTTCGGTCAGTTGCGTCATGACATTCAGGTGACTGTCTATAAATGTGTATATATGTACATATGTGCATGCTTTGTCAGCGTGTAATCGGGAATTGACATTGAGACATACGGCCACCACTCAACTTCATTGTCTATCTATAGAGATGACTCAGTCGACAAACACTACGTGCTTGCATTCATTGTCTAATCATCGTTTCAACTCAATGTATCTCTTACATTCGCATCTATATATACATATATATAGATATATATATTGTCTTAGTCTCACTATGTATTTTCTATCATTCTCTAGATATATATATATATCCATATATACTCTTTAATACACGACAGACAGTCCGGCGTCATTGCAATATTTTGTTTTACCGCTGTGCCAGATTGCGTATAACTATTTTTGCTGACGTGGATGCATCACATTCAATATGTATATATAAAAATATATAATATATATATACACTATATGTAGGTTGAATAAAAATTGATATATATTTTTTTTTCTTCCTTGTTGTCTGATGACACAGGTTGGATTTATACAAAATGATATTTCATCATATTTTCCTAGATATACATTTTTTTTTTTTTTTTTTACGTTGCAATATAAATATTTGGTTTATTATCGTTTACCGTCGCACTTGCGGATACGCTTTTATTATTTTTTATTCGCTTCAAATCATTAATTACACATACATATATATATATATATATATATATGAGCGAAAGGCAAAGAAGAGGGGGAAAAAAATTATAAGACGAATGGATATAGCAGCGGAAATGAGAGTGCAAACGTATATATGAAATGTCCGTTGTGAAATAATAATATTGGTGATGTTCTCAAATATAAATAGATAGAAATAAAAATCGTTGATAATTTTTTTTTTTTATTTTTTTATTTTTTTCCACTTTCTCGATTCACTTTATTATTCGTTATTTTTATTGTTGTTGGATTTTCTTTATTTTATTTTTTTTTTTTCTTTTTCTCGATATTTGATGCTTTATTTATTTATTTATTTTTTTTATTATTATTCTCTCAATTCTTGTTTACTCGATATATTATTATTTCTTTTTCCTTCTTTCATATTTTGCGTATACTCGACATTGAACGCCAAGTAAATTTCGCATATCATGTGCATATCTATTGCGTATACATATGTGTGCACATATATATAAATGAAAATTCACTCGTATCGAGACATGACGACGCCCCGAATATTTATATATATATATATATATGTTATATCAGTACAGAACCATCGCCCGAGTTCTATATATATGTTTAGAGAAGGCTGACTAAGGGAGAAACGAAAAAAAGGACTCGTAAAAATGATGATCGGCACTATACCATTTTCATGTGGTCCATCCAGCACTAGTATATCGGATTTTACTGCATTGAGTTTTTTTTTTCTTATTTATGTTTTTTTTCTTCTTCTTCTTCTCATATACTTACTCGATTTTTTTTCTCATTCTTTTTGTTTTTTTTTTTGTTTTTTTCTTCTTTTTATGAGCTATAAAGGCGCACACTCTTGAATGTGCCTCTAGGCTTCTTTTCTCAAAGCCATTCCGGTAAGAGTGGTTGTAGCCTGCTGTTTCACTTCCTTCTCCAATATATTTATTTCCTCTCTCGATGTTCCATCGATGCAATGAGCTCTCCCAAGAGTGATAGACCACTTCCATCTAAGTCCTTTCTCTATATATATATACTCGTGAATTTAACAACCACTTTGATTTTAATCTTTTTAATATTTAATTGGAAATTTTCAATTTTGTCTTATTAATATACATTATTCAGATGAATTTTTTTTTTTTTTTTTTTGTTTTTTTCTGACATCATTTCAATACATGAAGATAAATGTATTGAATATTTTTGTGTACATATAAATATATATAAAATATAAACAAAAAAATGAAATAAAAATTTTATTTTATTATTTTTTTTATTTATTTTTTATTTTTTATTTTTTTATTCCGCGTGAACAATTTACGCGATTGTGACAAATTCAGAAACGTGGACATGAGAGAAACACATTGGCGGGACAAATGTAATATATGTATATACGTTGGCGCCGAAATTGATCTTCTTGCCTCGCATTCTACTCGCCACGGTTATTCGTCTTCTCGCGCTTGCCCGCTCTCATTCTTCGCTAACAATATATATATAAATGTATATGTGAAAATTTTTGCACCGTCAGATGAAAATTCAATCTATAAATCATTGAGCAATTTCGAGGTCACACAACGCAGCGACAAACTGCCGAATGAATGAAAAAAAAAAAAAAAAAAAAAAAAAAAAGTAAGAAAAAAAGTTAATAAAATAAAAAAAGGTAAAGTAGCGAATTTGTGAAAAACACAAAAACTGTGATAAACAATTTTTCTATATCCTATTTTGATGTATATTTGCAATTTTTTTTTTTTTTTTTTTTTTTTTCTTCGCATCTAGTGCAGATGACAAATGTATCTGTTTGTTATTCTCATTGTCATGAGAAGAAGAAGAGAAAAAAAAAAAAAAAAATGAGGAAAAGAAAAAAAAGAAGTGAAAAAAATTACAGTGATTATTATGAAAAATAAAAAAAAATATAAATAACATTGAACATAAAAAATAATCCAAAAACAATTAAATATTTATCATGCAATAAATATATATTTATATAATCATAAAATTTCACAATTATTTCCCGTAAAACTTTGTTTCATTCTTTTAATCTGGTTGTTGCGCGAGGTCATGGCACCTCGGCCTCGTTCTACGAAGATTCACGATAACAAATATTCTGCGCACCGCACACACTCCTCGCGTCAAAGTGTACACGTCTTATCGCACTTCATGGCTTGAGACGATAAAAATAAAGAGGAAAAAATAAAAAAGAAAGACGCGAGAAAAAAAAAAGAAAAAAGAAGCCGCATATACACGTGGAGATAAGTCACTCTCGTATATTCGCTCACTCTCATTCCCCCTTCTCTCTTTCCTAACATTTTTTTTTTTTTTTTTTACCATACACGCATACACATGTATATTATCTGTACATGTACATGTACAATTGCCTCGCACATGTACATGTGTGTGACATTACGATCGTCTTATCTTTTTCGTGTCGACATGATAGAAAAGGTGTAGAAGGGCCTACAGGCTGTAACTATACACAGAAAATAAGAAGAAAAAAAAAACAAAAAATAGAAAGAAAATTTGATGTATATACATACATATATTGCTATATGTTGTTAACAATCTCAGTATCACTTGACAGTTATCGTAATCTTGATATTTAAAAAAAAATTCAATGTCATTTTATATAATAATCAATGATATTATTTGAAATATCATTCAATTACGTATTGTGATTATCACAATGTATTAATAGAAAATACATAATAATATTTTTCTTTTTATTCTACATTGAAAAATAATACGTAACATATTGAGATTTATTTTTAATTGTAAAAACGATGTGGTTATGATAATTTTTTAATCATAATTTTTATCATTTAATTTTTTTCAGAGAAGAAAAAAAAAATATTATAAAATAAAAAGTAGAGATAAATTTTTTCATATTGATTGATTGGTTGATTGATTGATTTATTTATTTATTTTTTTTTTTTTTAATTTGTTTCTTCATGTTGAAAAATTTTATGGGCCAATGGCATCAAGTTGACGATTTGAAGCGTTCAATTTATCTTCTCGTACGCAAAAATTAATTGGTGGAAGATCAAAGGGAAATATTATATTGCAAAAACGACGATAGGTAGGTATATAGATAATTCACATCGACCCCTTGTCAATATTTTGTGTACACTAACTAGAAGGTTTTCGTGTATCTTTGAGAAACATGATAAGAGCAAAAGAGTAAAAAATAACAAGAAAAAAAAGATCCCACGAATTTTTTTTCTTTTCTTCTTTTCCACTCCCCCCCCCCCCCCCCCCCTCTTTGTTTTATTCTTTTATTGTATTATTATTCATATTATTATTTTTTCCTTTTTCCATCTTATATTTTCTTTCCAATTCTTTTCTTTCCTATCACTAAAATCAGAATATTAAAGGAGGGACAAGAAAGATGGGGCAAAGGAGAAATAAAAAGGATAGTAAAAGTAAGAAAGAGGAAAAACTATCAGTTCGTCTGTCGAGAACACAGTGGCGTTTTCTCAAAAGCCCTTGAAACGCTTCGACCAGAAGTTATTTATTTTGCAGACCCTCACTGAGATAATATTTGTCCAACGAAACCTCATCACTTTCTTTATTTATTTTTTTTTTTTACGGTAAAAAAATTTACATGTATTTTATCCATGCACATCAGCCACAATTTTTAACGTATATAGACATGAATATTCAGATAACTTTTATTAAAACTCAACGACTTTTAAAATTAATATGTAGATACATATTTTTCTTCTCTTCAAATTAAGTAAAGATAGGGAAGAAAAGATATATATATATATATATATTTAAACTTTGTTAAATTTAACAAAAATTTGTGATAGAAATTAAAGAATAAATGTATTAATCACCTTAAAGAAATTTTTATTATGCACAATTACTGTACAATTTTTCAATCTCGAAAAAAAAAATTCAAGTAAAATTTGGAAGAAATGAAAAAAAATATGAGGAAAATATTGGAAATAAATAGTTGAATATGACCCGTGATATTATATTATCTAAAATATAAATATATCTTTATTATTTCATGACGATTAGACTCGTTCAAGTATTTTCTCTTTTTTTCTTTACCATTTTACTCTCCCCCAATATCTTGCGTCTGCATTAATGAATGTGTCAGCAAAAAATGACTTGTCTACTCTACTGTATTGCTGGCTGTTACTACTGACGCTACTGCTTAATATTTGCTTACTTGGCTATGCATAAAATCGCTGATGTGCCAATGAAAAATGATTAATGAATTTATCAACCGGACTGACTCAAAGTTAATTAAAAAAATAAAAAAATAAAAAAATACAATGCAATTGTCAACTGTGTGAAAAATAAAAATTATTAACACTCAAACTCGTGTCATTTCATATATTAATAATATTATATTTTCTAGAAATTGAAATTAATTCTCTAATTTATAATTTTTAAGAATATTGAAAGTTTTTTTACAATAACATATATTATTTACATTTCATTTCTTCTTCTTTTTTCGTTTATTTAAAATAAAAATTCATTTTTCATAATCTTCATGGAGTTAAATTAAAAGTCAACACAGTACAAAGTTTGCATTTATTAGTTTACGTAGTGAATTGACACAAAGAAAAAATAGACAATTCATATTATGTATACGTGGTTGTTAGTAGCGATAATAGTAGTAGTACTAATAATAATAATAATAATAATAATAATAATAATAATAACAGTAATAACAGTAGTAGTACTAACAGTAGTAGTAGTAGTAGTAGTAGTAGTAGTAGTAGGAGTTGTAATAATAATAGTAGTACTATGGTAGTGGGTGGTGTGGTGGCATTGCGCGATTATTAATCGAGTTGGGCGACAGGTAATTTACATCTCTGTAGGGGTCGTAAGGCTTTATCAAGAATTACGACGAGATGGTACGCACGCACATATAGTCGTAGTGTATGTATAAAGTAGTTTACGGGTCATGCCATTCTATATATATATACATACTTCTCGCAATAGTTCTTATATACATGCATATGTATATATATGGTGTATGAAGTCGAGTTCACATTGACGTCGTGATAAATCAAAAGATCCACGACAAACCATTGTGTTGCCGCGTGAATCTTTTGACTATATATATTTCTCCTTTAGTGCACTATGTATAATAATAATACTAATAATAAAGAAAAAAAAAAAAAAAGAAAAAAAAAGTACAAGGTGAGAATCACTGAAACAAATTTATGTTGAATACTTGAGACGTTCAATTTTTTTCTTTTATTCTGTTTTGATTCAGTTTTTATTCAGCAATTTTTTTTTTTTTCTATCACTTTTTTTTTATGTTTTTTCACTTTATCAGTTTAAATTATTCAGTAATGTTGAAATGCAAAAGTTGAAATAGTCGGTAAGGGAAATGAAACAGCGTGCAATGGGTTATACACGATTACTCGAATCGATATGTCCTACTGAACTAACTAAATTCTATCTCCGTCTACAGTTTCAACCCTCACTTTCCAATATCTTTTGGTACGAAACGATTTTCCTCACGGCATACGACACACTGAATGCTACACAACGACTGCTCTGTAACTTTTTCCGTTATACTCCATAAATATATGCTCAAATATATAAGTATTGTATTATTAGGTTATACCGTTTGGTAAACAGGAAATCAAAATCAGTATATCCAATTGAGAGACATCTGTAAAACCAAATTATTCTCATATCTCCCCTTATTTTATTTTATTTGTGACAACTTTAATATATTCTACCAATTTATTATTAAACTATACGAGAATAATATTATGTTTTTTATAGTTATATAATGCGTACATATATTATGTCATGATAAAATAAAAATTTATGATTGTATGTTCTGATTGGAAAATATGTAAAGAGATGTGTATATATATATATATATATATAACGTGACATAATTTCGATGACAACATCGATGAAATGAAATTTATTTGTGAATGTCAAATGACAAATTGTCAATTTCTGATAATGTAAATTTCGTTCTCGGTGCAATTACAATTGCCAATTTACGTGTGATTAAATGCAATGTGAATAATGATGGTAATAATGATGATGATGATGTTTTGGCTGTTAATTCTTATTATTATTCATAAAATAAAAAATTTAAAAAAAAAAAAACTCTTTCAGTTCAATATTTCTCTTAAATTTTTTAGTGTTTTTACTTTATCTCATTTTTATTTTTATTATAATATATATTTCTTCTTCTTTTTCGTTTCTTACTTGCATACAGTTATGCGGACTTTTGTAACTATATGGTGTTCACGTCGCATGCATAATGCATAATGCAAAACTCAATAGGTATATATAGATGGAACATAGCAAAGCTGCGAAGACCAATGCGAATATCGTTATCGGATATCTCGGCGGTGAAGTCAATGCCACTTGTCGTTCGTTTCATTTTATGCCAGACAATCCCACTACGAATACAATTGCAGTATGTAATAGTTAACGATACAATATATATTTTCGTGTAAAAATATTCATGAGTATACCTGACTATAAATTTGTGAAAAAAAAAAAATATATATATATATATATGAAGATTTTTTTCAAACTTGCTATCAGAATATAGTGAATATTTATTGAACAGTGATTTATAACTTTGACTTTAATCAAATTGTCAAAAGTTATTTCACCGTTTCAAATTGTTCACTTAACGATTTTATCCTATGCTTGTTTTCTCTTTTTTTTTTTTTTCACTAGTGACATGTAAAACTACGATTTTCGGACACTATTTTTACATGAATGTTGAATGAAAATTTTCAATAATTGCCGCCGTCAAAAAAAAAAGTTTTGATATTGAATTGCCATATGAAAATTGCCACGGAAATGAATTGACGACGAGAAAATAATAATAATAATAATAATAATAATAATAAAATATTTGAAATTCTTGTCTCTCTTCATTCTATTGTATTATACATTTTCATTCAGTAAAATATTTGAAATTCATGTTTTCACCATATAGCGCGTTTACTCAGTTCTATATATATCTGCGTGCTATTTGTCGATAAAAATAAAAAAAAATTTAAAAAAAATTGCTACCATTTTTTAAAATAGTGAACAGGAGAAAAAAAAAAGCGAGGAGGGGTTGTGGAGAAATGCCTTTGACAATAGATAGTACTTTTAATAATCGAAAATTTCCATTACAAAATATTCACATGGAATTCGTAGCGAACAATATGACAACGATATACTTGATAGAAAATTCGTACACACTCGCGGACACACATACAGTGTATATATATATATATACATCAACATATAAATTTACATACGAGACGGTAGACTGAACCCAGCCATTGCAGACTAATTTCGGAGTGTCATATGATTGATCGAATGGCTGATCAATCAAAAATTGTGGAGTTAAATTTTTGATACGTTTTAAATTTTAATTCTCAATACCATGAATTTTTTTTTTTTTTTCCCACGTTAAATCTATATATATATATATTTATCCGTATATGGAATATATTTTCTGGACAATTGATGAAAATTAAAATTTAATTATAGTTGAAATTCAACATCATTTGTATCAAATATTTATTTGTGATAAATTCACGTTTGGTGGTTCGGATTTACATCAATGACACAGAATGACATAGTTGAGCGCGTAAATTTGTAACGAAGCAATTACACAGTGTTGAATATTCCTTTTGTCGATTTGAATGTGAAAAGATGAGGAATAATTTATATATATATATATAAAGAGAGAAAAAGAGAAAAAGAGAAAAAAAGGTTAAGGAAGAGAGAAAGAGAGGTTAAGAATAAAGTGTGCAAGTAAGTAATGGTTTACGACAAGAGAAATGGAAATAAGCGCTTTCAAAATTAGTCAATGTTGAAGAACAGAGGAGTAAAGAAGCTTTGTAAAAGAGGGGTTTCGTCGTACAATGAAACGTTGACAAGCATGCTGACTAACTTGAAAGGTCTTATCTTCATTGCACTAACGGTTTATCTCTTTATTATATGACGGGAGTAAGAAAGCATTATCACAAATATTTATTAGAATATTGTGCAAATTAGTATTAACAATGGCACAATTAGTATATTAATTTCTCAAAAAGTCACTATACCCGCATAAATATTGTTCATTATTTGAATTAACTATCAAAATTATATTGAATATCGACTCTGATTATTGATAGCTTGAACAAAAATTTTAATCCTTTACATTTTTTACATTGTCTTGATAATTTCTCTATGCACAAATATCTTGTAGAAATATGATCCTTAAAAAGTTAAGCAGCATTAATAAATGTTTTTTTTTTTTTTCATTATAAAAATGTAGCACAAAACTGGGTTGAGTTTGATTTCTTTCAAAGATATAAAAAAGAAAAAGATAAAAAGCTACCATCCCTCCACAATCTCTATCAAACTTTACCCCATATATCCTCTGTGTTCAAAGCAATCGCGTGAAATATTCGCGTAGCAACAGGGCAGAGCCTGGTCTCCAAGGTCCGCGTCTCCCAGTCACAAAATTCGTTGGAGTTTTTTTATTTTTTATTTATTTAGTCACGCTCACTGTACGAACCCAAAGGCCAACATGATCGTTACGGTCGTCGCAAAACTTAAATCACGATAATTCGCCGCCCCAACTAAAGTCATCAGACGGTCGTAAAAATTTTCGAGTTATATTTGTGCAGCCGTAAAAATTTCGGGAATTGATGACCTGCCTGCTTTACTATGCTTTTTCCTTCCACTTTGGGCTCTTGCACGGTGGTTTTTTTTTTTTTTTCCTCTTTTTCTTTCAAGTTTCGTTGATCTTCTCGTTTTTTTATCTTTGTTGCTGTTGTGTTTTTAACGATTTTATAACATCTTCAATAAAAGCAACATGATGATATGGAAGTATTACAATGTAACGGATTCTATAGCACATCCAATATCATTATCAACATTTTATCTGTTCGATTCCATTATATTTATATTATTATTTTTTTTTTTTTGTTTAAATTATATTTCAACGGGAATTAGGCTATATCAATGATAATACAACAGTCGATCCAAATATTTATTAATGTTTATCGAAATTCACGGGACATTTATTTTTCGCAGCTTTTATTCACCAATAATACTATATTTTTTATTCAAATTGCAATCGATAAAACCTCGCGACCGAATTAGAAAAGTTTTCAACTATTCAATGGTGACCACTCTCATGCATCCGCCCCACATTCACACGCACAGACGAACACACATATAAACGAATAAAAAAACTTTTATTTTTGACGTTGCATTTAATTCAAAGTTTTTTCTCATCTTTTTTCGCTGTGTATTTTTCATTTATTTATTTATTTATTATTATTTTTTTTTTTTTCTTATCATCATTCTCGTTTGTCCTACGACACCATCACGTCTTCTATCTAGAGTTGATTTTTTTCTGCGCTTGTCATGACTTACGAGACGGTCGTTATACGGAGAAACGCGTGCCTCGGTTATGGGGAAACTTTCTATCGCCCGAGTATTATACCCGGACGCCATGTTTTCTCGTTATTCTGTACGAGGTCGTTTCGAAGGCATTTATGAGCGTACCTCCTAGACTGGACCTCTCTTGCACTATCTATCTCACTGTCTCTATCTTATTCTCTCTCTCTCTCTCTCCACGTGAACTCACTATTATTATAAGCATTTAATGCATTGTACTTGAAACAATGGCAATTTGTTTGGCCAACATGGCCAATCGTATCTCTGAATAGTAGTTAGATATTGTTTAATTTGTTCAATTATCACACAGTATTTGCATTTAAATGCATAAATTTGAAATAATTTTTGTTTATTTTAAGGCGAATAATAAAAATAAATGAAATTCGTTAAATTTTTATCTAAGGCAAATGGTTGAGTCAGACAATAAAGATGAACACTCTGAATTCATTGCTTGCGTTGGTGTAGGCCGTATCATTCTATTCAAGCACCTGGTGGTGGACAGTGTGTTAAAAAAAGAATCGGACTAGAGAATGAAAGAAAGAGGAGAATAGCAAAGCACGGGATATTCCGTATTTTTATTAGCTCCCAGAGGGAGAAAGTGAGCGGTTCATTTTTGTTTGAGTCGGCACGATCACAGTATATACCTCTCCTCGGGGCTATTCCAAGAAGGACGTGAACGATTAATCGGTTGGATGAACTCCAAAATTCTTACCAATGGATGGATATATAGTATATTACATCGGCTAATACATACTTCAACCCCCCAATCTTCATAGACATAACCCAAAATGTTTCTCTATTTTCTATATTAAAATATTTTTTAACTGTCTGCCAAATGCCAACGAGATATTGCAATTTATTTAGTTTTACATTGTATAAATTTCATTTTGAATGAAATAACATTGCATTTTTTAAATTGCAAAATGAAAATAAAAATGTGTCAATGTGAAATGATGTCTTTGTTTATGACAAAATGAAAAAATTATATTGAATTTAATTTCAAATTCGATTCGAATACTTTTCTCGTTTTTCTCTCATTTATAAATGAAAAAAAAAAAAAAAAAAAAAAAAAAAAATTTCTTTTCTATGGTTCATTGAGGTGGAATAATCAGTTTCAATGAAACTGTCATCGTATCCACATCTGCTATATGAGAAAAAAAAAAAAAAAAAAAAAAAGTAAAAGTGGAAAATGTGTATGATATCGTGGAGTTTTATATTATTTTCCAAGACAATATTAATCGAGTGTGGATGAGAAAACGATAAAATCTTAAGGGAAAATAAGAGGTAGGGGAATGAGAAAATGCGGAAACGTCAGATAGAAATGCGACAGACGCTGCCCTTTGTTCATAGTCTACTGTGATACTTCGTCTTTAACCGCCACCAAACACAAAGACCCTTCAACTGGTAGATATATTCGAAGTCTATGGGTACAAATTTGACGCCATATACTACTAACCCAGCTCGCTACTTCCTTCCTTTTACGTTCTATTTGGAGTCGTCTACTTCTTTGTTATAAAACACCTTGACAAGTACTATCAATCATTCACTTCTTTAACAGCGGATATTGATTTTTTTTTATTCTGCACAAGTAATAATAAAAGAGGGGAAAAAGAAAAAATTCAAACTTTCTAGACTTTGATATTTATAAATAAAATGTATGTCTCGGATATGTTTTATGGGTCATCATTGAATTTTATTGTAGTGAATGAGGAATCTCGTATTAAACTGACCCTTAAGTAAATCCGCTTGAAATGAGAGAAAAGAAAAAAAAATGAGAATCCACATTGATCCCTCTTCGATATCCCCTAATAATCTATGGACCCTTGTATATTCCCCAACATGTTCTGTGAACAAAGTGGCTTTTCTTTCATAGCATGCTCGATCAATTTTACGTTATTGTATTTATCCATTTCATCTCATACCGTGACAATTGTTCATCAATGCTATTTATTTGTTCATGACATTGTGTCATTGATGATATCAAAGGCGTTCTGCAGTTTATTACATAAAAAACTTATCTCGATTATGCAAGCATAAAGTTAACTCAAAGTTTGATAGACAGGCACGCCAAAGACAATCTTCATCATGGTCCTTAGTCTATATCAGACGAGGGAAATTCTCTGTGCAGTTGAAAACACATGAATGAAATGAAATGTTGATATCTTGGCGCGTAGAATTTCGTCGGAGGATCTCAACGACATCCCATTTCCTTCGACGTTATGCCGAGTCGAAATTCTGACCGTTCCTTTGTCAAGAGTTTCCGTGATACCACACTCAAGCAAAGTTGTAGCAGCAGCAGCAACAACATTAACAGTCGTGGCATCAACATCAGTTTACATGGTGAATGCTAGCGCATTAATCGGGGGTTGAAACCACACCGAAGGCATTCAGACAGAGCTGGCTGGGGTGTGTTCTGTATACGTACTCAGAAATTGTCCCTTCGCCAATGTAAACAAAGACTGGATTCTCTTTTGTTCTGATACTACTAACATCGTCTTCAAAAGTCAACTTACAACAAAAGCCCATTTTCTAAAGTAAGAATCCAACACGCCAATCTCTTTTATTTCTAACTATTCTTTTACACTAACGAAGCTCTTGATATAAGGTATGACAAAATATAAGAAGTTTTATGTGATTCGACAATGTCGGCAAGCATCTTTACTCCTTTGTTGTTGAATTGTACTCTTGCTTCAATTCAATGTGAATCGTTTCCCCGTTGTACGCAAGACAATGCGGCCCATGTTGGAATTGTTCCAACTGCTGACGAAATAATTGCTTCAGTGAATTCGTGTGTACAAGACACTTTAACTGACTCTTAGCCCATTAATGTCTTATATGTCGAGGTTAATTTGTCTGGAAAAATGTAAAGTTCAAGTAAATGCCTGGATATTCCGATGTAATTTCAAAAAATGTTATACGAAAAAAACATCAAGCAAAATGAAGGAAAAAAAAAAAAATAATAAATAAATCTTGGATTAAATTCACAGCTATAAATTGGCAATAATAAACACATAGCTCTTCCCATATAGAACGCATAAGCTCTTGTTCAAAGCGGGTCACATACATAATATTGAATGACGTGAGATTTAGGATTAGTACAATTTGTATGTGTATACGCGGTAGGGTATTCACTATGTGAGTCGAGGATGCAGGGGTCGTAAATTGTATACGTGTGTGGGTGAAATTTGCCAAAGGCAAAACGAACACACCAACTGGACGACCAAAGGGGTGAAAATTGCGTAGGGATTTTTTTCTTTTTTCTTTTTTGGGTTATGTGAGAGCAAAACAGGGCGCCATCCAGAAACGGGAGAAGCGACACGAGAGTCTGTCCGCCTTTGTGTGGCAGTGGCGCACGCGGCTTCCTGGTCTCTTTGTCCTGGCGGCACGCTTCCCCCGTGTGCCAATCGATAAAACGCCTCACTTAATGGGAACATCCATAATATGACGTACATTCATCTATCCACACATCATCGCCCCATTTTGTTTCTATCAAAATATTCAACAATTATATTATCTTTACATCAGTTTTTCAGGTATTATTTTTAAAAAAAATTTCTGTTTGTCATCTTACCCCGTCTGATTTTTACACTGATTCAAACAAATAATGTATAGAATTTAAAAAAAAAATAAATAACAACGACAATGACTTTTAAAAATTTTTAATTATTTCTCCATATAATTCAAATATTTTGGAGCACAACTAAACTTTGAGTGCAATGAAAACAATAAATACAGCGAAAGTAAATGTGAAATGGGGATGATGTGAGAAGGGGAAGAGGGGGAGGGGAGGGGGGGGGGTGTAGCATTGAAATTGAGAAGGAAAGGGAGTTCAGTTAACAGAGAAAAGCAGCGTACACCCGTTGTCAGGGCTACCAACGAAGACAACCCGGGGGAAAGGTTCTTTGTTCTATACCATCAAGCCGCGTGTACCCGGATCGATATTTGAGAGGAGGCTAAAATACAGAGGGGGGATTATAGGGGTGATGAAAGGGGGATGAGAGTGAGGAAAATAGAGAACAAGAGGACTTGCGGGTAAAGAGGAGTCATGCTCGTCTTGTATTTTGAAATGCTTGTTTCAGAATATAGGACCTGGAGAAAATACCGATAATTTTTTTTTCTTTTTTTTTTTTATGAAGAAAAGAAAAAAAAATTTTTTTTATTTATTTTTTTTCGTATTGTATTTCATCAGATCATCAAAGGACATTCTATCATAAAATGTCTCGCAAGTTCTACATTATTTATAAAAATATGAATAAGAGAAGATTGAGTGATGTGTACACTAGACATATATATATATGATAAAAGAAGAAGAAAAATGTATGTATATGCAGATACATCGTCCGTTGTTACTTTTATCCTAGTTGCAGATCGATAAGTCCAGGCGTCATATTTTTGGCTTCTTTCTCTTGTCGTTGAATGAGGATTGATGAAGACCTCCCAACAACATCAATCCGGAATAATTAAATTACTAGACGAGACGCATTGATGACGAAAAGGAAATAGTGTATATAGAATATAAATCAATGCTTTGATATTGTTAAAATATCGATGAACTTTACTTTATACAATTATCATGTTCTTACTTTCACACGTTTAATTCCAATCTTTCGATTTTCCATTCCCCTTGACTTTGATGCATGAAGTTCATCCACTTATCACAAACACCGATTTATCAATGCCACCAAAGTCATTTCATGATGAATGATTTACTTTCTTGATTTTTATTAGTAAAATTAAATATTTGTCACAATGGTAATTGAAATAAGATGAGGAAAAAAAAAGTTTCTTCTTGATTTTTAAAAATTGATATTCTATCTGTTATATGCTTGAATTATTTATCCTCTTTCCATTTTCATCTCCGACGCTTTCATCTCATCCCTCTTGGTCTCCTGTAACTTCATGATTATTTTTTTATTCTCCATTCAACTTGAAAATTTCTGTTTAAACCTTTAATGGCAGATTTTTTTTTGTTTGAACAATCTTTTCTCATTTATTATTAATTAAAAATACTTGACTAGTTATTTATTTTAGTTCAATAACTATCCGCATTCAAAGTCCGATCAGAATATGCTCTTGTTTTTTTTTTAAGCATAACTTGAGGTGATAAAATCTTTTAATAATTATGAAAATTGTCAATATTTTTTCACAAAATAACTATCGCTGAACAACTAACCCAACTGAGTAAACAATTATGAACAACTTGTGACCTATTAGATGGAATTCAAAAAAATTAAATTCTTCAAATGAGGAGCTATCTTGTTGGCGCCGACTTAATGGATCTGGTGCAAAGGAGAAACTTTAATCCTTTAGTTTGATCGTTTTCTGCATCGCGACCTTTGCTCAACCATCTTTTTTTTTTTTTTTACTATTTTTCTTTTTTCTTCTCTCAGTCTGCGCAAATTCTCATTTATACTTTTGGCTTCTTCGAGCATCCCATTGCCAATTATTACATCACCCTTTAAGGACTTTATTCCAGAAACTCCTGTTATAATTAGTCATTTTCAATGCTCTCAAGAGACCATTTTCTTTCTACTCGTCTATTTGTGTGGAGTTCACAAATAGCCGATAAGTC
The DNA here is from genome assembly GCA_963920625.1 of Dinocampus coccinellae. NCBI lineage: Eukaryota > Metazoa > Arthropoda > Insecta > Hymenoptera > Braconidae > Dinocampus > Dinocampus coccinellae. The sequence continues at coordinate 10,915,342 of OY987186.1, forward strand.
TATTATCCTGTTATATTATTCACCATAACTTTTTTCTTTTATTACTACACAACTTACTTATACTTTTGAATATATCAATTGTTAATTCTCATCTAATTTCAATATGTAATTACAATTTTTTTTATTATTATTTTTATTTTTTCTCAAATCATATTATTTTCTCTTTTTTTATTCAAGTGCGTTTGGATATATATATATATATATATATGAATGTACTGATGTAGATGATTTTTCATCGATGAAGAAAAAAAGCCCTCAGCGAAGAAAAAAAAAAAAAAAAAAAATCCTGGCGTTGCTACTCAGTGAGAAGGAAACAAAAACTCGTTTCCCGTTCACGAGACTAACGACGCAAGATGTCCGGGCGCCACCGACAAACTCTTGTATTTTTGATGACACATCGACGTTGTTGGACGTGGCTACCGTGGATTTACTGAAAGTAAAATGAAAATAAAAAAAAAAGCAACAACAGCAACAACGAAAAGACGAAATAAATAAAAAAAAATACAAAACAAATAAACGAATTACACACAATCGGCTTTACGTAATGGCGCTGAAATTTTTTATAGAATTTCTAGATAATCATTTCGAATTATTGTCTTCTATACAGACTTTTTAATGTAATGAAATAATTATAAATAAGATTTTTTTTTCATTTTTGTTTTTGCAGTTGAATATTTTATGAGGAAAAATTAGATGCAAAAAAAAAAAAAATCATACATAGACATTGTAGAAAGGAAGACAAGCGAATTATTACGCAAAATCAGAGTGACAAGCTCACATGATCGTGCCACTCTCCCTCGATTACATATATACATACAACAAACACTTAACGCACCGCGATCTCTAAAACGTGACGTTGACTAACATGAAATAATTAGTGAGTGTTGGATTATGAAATGTTGATATAATGTGAATTTTCTGTATTATTTTTTTGTTTTCATTAAATTTATTATTTATTTATTTATTTTTTTTTCATTTTTCTATTATAATGATGAAAAAAATAAAAAAATATTATATCATTTAAAAATTTTTGTTTAATTGAAGTGCAGGATAAATAAAAAAATATTAATTAAAAAAATTACAAAAAAAAAAAAAATCAGTTCATTAGTAATATCAAAAATTGTATTGTATATTTCATAAATTGCATTTTTATTCCCCTTTTTTTCTTCTCTTATTATTATTATCATTATTATCAATTTATATACCTTACAACGTACCCAATCAATCAACATGAACATTCAATTATCATCATAAGAAAAAAAAAAAAAAAACAGAAAGTAAAAAAAAAATGTCAACTCAGTATTACCGACATATTTCCGTCGACAAATTCTCCAATCACCTTTTTAATAATCCTTCCATCCCCTTGAACTTGTTCTCATCTTGAATACCCTCATTCCCCATCAACTAAACCCCCCCACTCTCTATATATACATACAATCTACAATTTCTCATTCTCTTTCATTTTTCACCCTTCTCTCATTCCGACACACACTATTTTCATCTATATATCCTTGTGGTTGCGTCGCAAGCAAATTACCTGCTCGCAACTGGCAGGATGCCTCGTCTTAACACTATTAATGTCAATTTACATTTTGCGGACTGGGCTGTGGTGTCGGCGGCAACAAATGCGACGATGAATATAAAAAAAAAAAAAAAAAATGACAGTAATACAGAATAAGAAAGAGAGAAAAAAATTGTGATGTGAAAAGAGCAATAGAGAATAGTGAAAATGAGAAATCCAGAAGTGAGTGAGACAATGATAGAAAAAGTAGAGTATAGGGGGGGTAGTGAAAAACTGTGAGGGAAAAAAAAAATGACATTGTGCTTGCACAGTTTACGTGCCACAAAACTCAGAATAAGTTACACGCATTTTCGCAAAATTTTCAACGTCACACACCAACGTCACCCAATGTATTCCTTTCATATATTCTTTTTCTTTCTCTTTTTTCTTTCTTTCTTGCTTATATACTTATAATATATACTCATGTCTATAAATAAATATAAATTGACACATGAAAATGTCAGAGTTATTCAGTACCTTGTGCAAAATATACATAAATGCATTCAACAATTCTGTTTTTTTTTTTTTTTTTTTTTTTTTTTTACCGAATTTTATTTTTTTTTTTTTTTCCGTCGCCATGCCAATTTGTGGTGTATGCCCATGTATCGTATACATCTTCCTTATTTACAATTTATACATATATAATATCATTTTCTCACAACTCGCTTGACAACGTAACTGCCATACAGTGAATCATGAATATTCAAGGACGAACGTGTGCCTCGCGCGCGCTACTACGTGTCTTATTCGTTGTCCCTTATATTCCCTTCCTCTTTCTTTCTCTCTATCTCACTTCATGTGGCAGATGTGACGTAGTGTATATAAGCTCGTCTCGTCAACGTGCTCCACGGAAATTCGTATTTAAGGTATATATATTGGGGACAGTAGAGGATATCGGAGAAACTCAAGTGGTCGGATAACTTAAGTGAGTTTCGGTGCTCACTCAAATTGCTTGACACAATACCGTTGTTTTATTGTACATATGTATATATATACACGCGTCTATTGATTTATAACCTTAAATGTATATAATGTTATGTATCCCAAGTGTTTGTGAGATAAGTGTTTCTTCCGAACTTTCCATTAATTCATCCATTGAATTTGTTTGATTGATGCTAATGATGACATAAGGGAAATTGAAAATGATATTGACTTGTTTCAGTGAATTGTGTGTGGTTTTCATTATACAGAACAAACCAATTTACATCTAAAGTAACTCATTTTAAATGTTTTTTCGATTATAAATACTTCAGGGAGACTACATTAATATAAATGCGGCATTAAAAGGCACTACATTTTCATATTATTATTATTTTTTTATTTTTTACTTTTTTTTCATTGTAAATAATTTTATTTCATTGTAAATAATTATTTTTTCATTATTTCTTCATAGCTCGTTATTATTTCAATTAATAATTTATAAAAAAAAAAATAAATAATTGATATTGTATTGTTCATTGAAATGAATATAATAAACATTTTCGTTTATTTTTAATTAAAATTCATTATTGCACACGTCAAATGTCTTACAATTTTTTTTTTTTTTTTTTTTTTTTGTCTTTTATATAAATTTATCGTATTTTCCCATCATTCCTCATGAAATATATATATTTAATACGATAGAATTTCATTAAATTTATTTCAAAGATATGAAAAAAGAAAAAAATTCCAGCACAACTTTGTATTACAAAATCACACACGGCTTTGTGCCGTTCGTCAATAATATATAAGTAACAAAAAAGCTGTACGTATTTATGTGAGTACAGTATAAATTTACTTGTATATTCGTATATAGGTGTATATTATATACACATATATTATTTTTCTATTTAGTTGAAGCGTCAATGACAAGACCGATTAGACAAAATGATCGTGCTTAGGATGACTGTCACTCATATGGAATTACTTTAGATTAATTTGATCAAAAACATTCAACACTTTTTATTTATTATTATCATCTATTTATATATGTATATAATATATAGACAAATTAATATTGAATAATTTAAATTTTAAACATATTTATCTTTTTAATATATTTTTATGAAAAAAAATTTATTTCAACGTGAAAACATTGAATAGATTTTTTTTTTTTGTGTTGAAATAAAAATGAAACTCATCGTGTTATTTTTATCTTTCAAGGGAATATTGATCGAATCTCTCTCTTTTACTATTTGCGTATATTCTATACCGACTCGTCTGTTACAAAACGGTGCCTTCGTTTGAGAGAAGGGTAAAATTTAAAAAAAAAAAAAAACAAAAAAAAATAGGGAAAGAAAGAAAATTGTATTTATACATGTTCCCTATGTATGCATGTATGTATATATGTATGTATGGAAGAAGGGTTAAGGTATACATGAATTTTGGGACAATTATTGTCGAGCGACTGCCCATAATCAACGTCGACTCACCCGCACGTCCGGCATTCATTACCTTCGTCCCTCCCGTGCAACCCTTTTTTTTTTTTTTTTTTTTTTTTTTTTTTGTCGCGATTTCAAAGACTTCTGTACATCGTTGAGTGAACTGTACGCGTTTGTGAAACCCTTTTGCAGCCCAGTACATGTAAAATCTCTATCGTAAAAAAAAAAAAAAAAAAAAAAAAACGAAACTCATGTGTGTATGCAAATATATTGCCACGTGTGTGTGTGTGTGTGTGTGTGTGTGTGTGTGTGAATATAATGGGGCTACACAAATTTTTGAAATTGATCGATTGCCTTGATGCTTAAAATACGCATGTGTATACACGTGTGAACGTGTCACATGATATATATAGATATTATTTAATTTTTTGTAATTTCGATAGTATTAAAAATGAAAATATATGAGGATTTGAAATTTTAAATATAATATGTATTCCATCACGTTGTAAAAATGGTTCTGATTATGATAGATATTGTAGATTTTTTTTTATTTATTTTCTAAATTTAATTTTTTTTTTTTTTTTTTTTTTTTGGAATTTTTATGAATTTAAATCTCTTATCGACCTCTCATTTTCCATTGTCTTTGTTGTTATTTCAAATTATTTTTATATAAATTTATTTCAGCAATTTAGCTCATGATAAATATAAATACAGTTGTACATAGTTGAGTAAATTAGTGAAATTTCTGTGTATTAGCTTAATTACGCGCTAGTGAACAATAACTTCTGAAATTTAAACCACAGAATTTTTAATTAAATTAATTGTTCATATATACACTGAGATTAAAATACATGTGTGTACGTATATAAGTTTATAAAGTATTATTATTTTTTTTTTTTTCTTGAAATTTTCATTATATTTACAAACGTATTTTCTATTAAATTTTTTTTTTATTTTTGATTGTATAAGATAACTTTTGTATATGAACACAATAAATAAGGATATGATGCTCAGTTTTTATATGAAAAGACAAAAATAAATAAGGAAAAAAAAAAAAAATATATATATATATATATTTCGAGAAAGATATTAAGTGTACCAGAAGAAGATAAAAAGAGTGTAAAAGTAAATTTGAAAAAGAGAGAGAGAAAGAGGGTGGGTAAGTGTGGGCGGCGAGGGGAAGAACAGAGGGGGATTATTAGATCAATGTGATAAATTTTTATAACCGTCAACTTAAAAAAAAAAAATAATAATTACAATAAAGAATTTTATTGTATATATAACAAAATTTGTCTCCATAAATAAAATAAAACACAAAAATTATTGAAAGAAATAAATTTAATCTCTTCCTGTATTATAATCATTATATTCATTTTTTTTTTCTTTTCTCTTTATTTCCTCTTTATATATATATATATTATTATCAATTAATAGAAATCAATTATGTAATATTATGTAAATTGAAATATTCATGTTTTTCTATTGAAAAATCAATAAAAAAAAAATACAACTCGATTACTAGGTCACTCTATTATTATTTATTATTATTATTATTTTTATGAATATATATCCAGTTACTTTTTCTCTCTTTCTCTCACCCCTTTTTCAATGACATCGAATCTTTGACCTTCAGTAAAAGTTTCAGCTGCACACGTGGACACTCAATCACCTTCTCCACCACTCCCTCAAAAAAAAAAAAAAAAAAAAAAAAAAAAAAAAAAAAAAATTAACGCATAATAAAATCAGTGAAAGGGCATACATAAAATTTGCCAAAAGAATATAACACATACATATATATAATTTTACTATATAGCACACTAATACACATACATTCGAGTATGTATATATAATAAAAAAACATAATACAGCAGGGTAGTAACTTAAATAATCGCAAGGACGTTTGATTCTGTTTCACATTGGAGGGCATTCAATGACTGTATTGAACCAGCTCCAGCTCCAGTATTTTGATTCCCTTCTCTCTTTATCTATCGTTCTCTCACTCTTATTTTTTTTCCCCCCCTTCTTTTTGCACTGTATCCTCCTTTATTCGTCACCACCCGTGGACAAAAATGCAGTACATACGTAAAATTACTAACGCTCTCACGTTGAGAGGGGCGTAGCGAACCGCACACGAGAACAATACCCAGTTTTACAGTGTACCAGGAGAATTCTCTACTCTTATATATACAAACATATATATGTATTATAACATATACTATCAAATTTTTACCGATACTATATACTCCAACGTATATATAAAAATATATACATATGTGAATAAATTTGGTGATAGATATTCGCCAACAGATTTGCTTTGATATATATTTTTCTTCATTTATTTATATAATTGTTATTATCATTTTTATTTTTTATTTTTATTTTTCGTTATTTTAATTTTCGTTTTACTACATATACGTAAATGTATATATGTATATATAGTTTATGAAATAAAAAATATAAACGGTGATATAGGAATGTGATAACACATTATATATATATACAACCGCGTGTGCACACTGGGATTTATATATTGCAATGGTAAATCGATAAGTATTATCGGAAAAAAAAAAAGTGAGGATATAAAGAGAAGAAAAAAAAAAAAAATAATAATAATAATAATAATAATAATAATTCGAAAGGGTGAACACAAAGAATTCTCTCACTTTTGTATCGATATAAATGAATATGTGTGTGTGTGTGTGTGTATAAGCTCAAAGAAGAAGAAAAAAAAAAAAAAAAAAGAGCGAATGATATCTTGACGAAGCCACGTGATGGTATTTATGATCATTTCCCTTGTCCCAAACACGATAACAATCACGATGAACAATTTGATTGGTTTTTGTTAGTCGAGAACGCAAAATCTCGCCTCAGTTGTTGCGATCGAATGACTTTGTGACGTTATCGTTTAATAGTATCACGTAATATCCAACTTATCATCATATCTTTATACCTATACTTATGAATATACGTGTGTAAATACATTTATAGCGAGTGAATTTTTCAATATGATTTGCCGTTAAAAATGAAATCATCAATTTAAAATCAAACTTTATATAAACGATCAATATCATATACTGTATTGATATCAGTCTGACAACTGATATGTGTTATATGTATATTCACTTTTAATGTTAAGACGTATCGATTGATGAACAATTTATTCTTGCATGTATTTCATATATCTACTATTTTTATTTATTTTTTCCTTTCTTCATAGCGCGTGCAATGAGACGGAATAAAGAAAGAAATTCGCCTGACCGTATTTGTAAGGAAAAAAAAAAAAAAAAAAAAACAGAAAAAAAAAACGACAAGAGAAAGAACGAGTAAGGGGGAGATATATGAATATAAGGGGGTGGAATATTTGCAGACGTTGGACGTTGAAGTTTATATATATCTACAGTAGAGGGTGTAGAGGGTGTGAAAAGAATCGTGAAGAGACAGACAAAAATCGGTGATGTTTTTACATGTCTTTGTGTTATCATTTTATTGACGTTGCATAAAAATATTTGGGATAGTGAATTGTGAATCAATGAGGAGAGTTTGTAATTCATTAATCTTTTCAGTTTTGTAATTTCTATTTTATTTTTTTATTTTTTTCATTTATATGCAGTGAGGAAGCAAAGATAGAGCAGAGAAATAAGAAAATGAGAAGTAAATTGACGGGAACGACACGATGAAATGGAGGAATAGAACAAAAAAAAAAAAATTGTGTACACCTTCAAACGCTGATATCGGCTGCGTGCAATGGTAACAGCACCGTCTGTCACCATGTCTAATCGATCAGGTGACTCTAAAAACTTTGTCCATTATCACCGAGACATTTGACAAAATTTGTGTGTGTGTGTGTGTGTGTCAATGTAAAGTCAAGTTGGAAAAGAGAGTGAAATATCGGATAATGATTTGTACATGGGACTTCTTTTTTCTTTCTTTTTGTTTTTTGTTTAAATGCGTGAGTGTGTGACAGACGACCATCAACGAGAGTCAAATGTTGAAAACACCTGATAAATTTACTCTCCATCCACTTTTTCAAATGCCATCTCCAACAGAGGTCTTTGTAAAAATTGTTGAAATCGCAAAAAATTTTTTTAACTAACCAACGACGAACCACTGATTCCTATACTTGTATATTCATTCAAATAAATATGAATACGTGAAATACATTAATTTATATAATATATACCGGAATAATAAACAAAAAAATAATCATTGTAATTTATCTATTTAATGATTGTCACGTAAACACTTGAAAACAAATATTCATATGTATCGTCAGAAATAACACAATTTTTTTTTTTTTTCTCATTCAAATCAAAATCCAATTGTATACAATATATATAATAATCATTAATGAAAAAATATAAAAGAAAATGTAAATTACCATTTTGTGTTCCAGGAAACTGAATTTTTCAATCGATCGAGCTCTATGTATTCTCTCTGTGTGTGTGTGTGTGTGTGTGTGTGTGTGTGTGTGTGTGTGTGTGTGTGCTCACACTTCTTGCATTCATTATATTTATATATGATTTTCAATTTCCACGAATACTCATTTAAATATACAATTAATAACGGTTGAACGCTGTTTATTGGTTGGTTAATTATGATTAAACGTTTATTGCCGTTAAGTAAGAGCAAAGGAACACAGCAGAACACTTAAATGTGGTCATAGCTTGTTTCCGGTGTCTCAACTACGAAGCCAGCTGACTCGGGAATGCTCGTGTTGGATCGCGTTCGAGTAGCCCAGCGAGCGTGCGACACGAGTCGAAAGAGAAGGGGAGCGAAGAACGACGTGAGAGAAGTGGGGAGAAAGGTAATGAGACAGAGTGTAAGTAGAAGAGAGATGGTAAGCCATACGGTGTAACATGCAGCGCGCGACTGCGTGCAGCGGCGGCTACCAGAGTCCCAGCTGACTGGCCGGTCCTCGGTTAATTCCGTCAATATTCGGTAATAATCGTACTTTTGTTCGTGCACGAGGGTACCGGCGAGCGGAGACTCACTGTCAGTTGGCGCTGTAACATCGGAGAGACACGACGGTGTTGTTTTCGCGGTACGACCATCTTGCGCACCGCGTTAACGAAAGACAGGAGATCGAGGTAAAGTGGATGAAGGTGTAATAGCATTGAAGGAAAAACGAAGAAAAGAGAGAAAGAAAGACGACAAAAAGAAAAAGGTGAAATTATATATATTGAAAAGACAAAGGACAATGAAAATTGATAACACGACAATGATAATTTAAAAACGAAAAAGGAAAAAAAAAAAGAAAAAAAAAGAGACTAGGATGAAGTGAAAGAATTTCGTAGTACGAGAGTAATAAAATTTGATATGTGATAAAATGCGAGTTGGACAAGAGAAGAAGGACAAAGTGTGGAAATTTTTCAATATCGCAGTGGTAAATAGCAGTTGACTGAAATTTTTATTTATTTATTATTATTATTATTTTTTTTTTTCACGTTTTTTGTTTTCTTCTGTTCGCAATTTTTCATAAATATTATATTTATTGAAATGAAAATTGCAATGTTCGATTGATGACAAACACTTAATCGTCATTGTTATGAATACACATCGTATCAAATATTGTTTTGGTGTTAGCTGAGATTCATTCAACTCAATCAAACGAAGAGAAAGAAACAAAGAAACAAGATAAGAAGATAGAAAAAAAAAAAGAAAGAAAAAAAAAAACGAGTTTATACACAAGAAATTTTTTTTACAAGAACAACGTGCGCGAGTTAATCTCCTGTAAAAAAAAAAACAAAAAAACAAAAAAACAAAAAAAAATATGAAAAACAGCTAAGCAAAATTATATAATAACAGCAAAAACTCAACGAGATTATTCTCTCTCGTTAATGAAAATACATATAATTTGTGATAATAATAATAATTGGTGATAGATAAACGTTCGTCAAACGTGATTCAAAGTGAATATATATTTGGGTGAAAATAAATTACAAACAAAAAAATTAAAAAAAAATAATAGTAAAATAATAATATATCCATGTAAAAAAAAAAAAAAATAAAAATTTAGTGAAAGCGACGTGTATAGGAGGAGGTTAGTCGAGTTGTCGTTTTTTTTTTTTCTTATTTTCCTTTTCATTCTTTTTTTTTGTTAGTGGGTAAATTGTGATATAGTCGCGACAGGCCATAACGCTTCACAAATCCAAGCATATAATGCTTCGACGATTTTATTTTCTTACTCATTTGCATTAATTCAACAGCTTATGTGTTAATTTTTAATTTAATTTTTTTTCTCATCTTTTTTTTTTTTTTTTTTTTTTTTTCTTTTTTTGTTTCGTTTATTTATTTATTTTTTTTATTTTCACATGTGAATTTAAATAGCACGAATAATTAAATGAAATAAATGATATATCAATAATAATAATAATAGTAGTAGTAGTAGTGAATGATAAAGACACATAAATATAAAAAAAAAAATATTTAATTTTCAAAAATAAAATCAAAAAGATAATAATAATAATAATAAATATAATAATAACATTTCGAAATAATCAAGATTAAAACTGGATGAACAATTGATTGTATATTCTCCGCAATTTGTGGAGACAAAATTATTAGTGAAGAAAATTGGCTTGGAACGGTGAGTTAACGTTTTTGAATTAAAAAAAAAAAAAAAATTTTTATTTTTTTTATTCATCATGATCAACATCATCACTCTTTCATTAATATTGCAAATGTCAAAATACATAATTTATATTAAATACGTTCAAGTTTAATATTTAATTTAATTTGTAATATGTCGGTATTCAATATACCGGTAAATGTGTAAATTCATGAGTGTATGTGTGTATGCCTGTGTGAGTATGCAGTAAAAATATGAAGTGTATATATATATATATATATACATATTAGCATTGAAAAGAAAAGAAAAAAAAAATATGAGTCAACATATACAATGTATATGCATTAAAGGAAAAAAAAAAAAAAAAAAAAAATGTGTTACGTGACTCGCGCACGCATTTTACTCATCATTTTATTAATCATACACACCTTTATGCATCTCGATATTTCTCTTTCTCTTCTCCTCTCATTTGAAATAAATATATATATAAATTGGGTTCGTCTATCCAAATGGCCAATTGCAAAGAAAATTTATGCCAACACACCACTCATGGTTTAGTTCGGTATATATTCAATGGCAAATAAAATACCCATAAATCGCATTTCGTTGCTCATCTATATATAAATATATTTTTTGTTTCTAACTTGTTTTGCTTTTTTTTTTTTTTTTTTTTTTTTTCTTTCTTCATCTTCTCCTTGTCCTTCTGATTCTATCGAAGAATATCGACAACAAACCACCGATAGAAGTATTGTTTGCTGTGTGTGGTTAAGTTTACGCGTCTCGTGGCTCGTACGTCTGTTAGTTGGTTTCCGTCCTTGTGTTATTCTCCACCCGACACATTTTGCGTGTGTCCTTATTGTCCCTTCTCACTCTTTCTCTGTATATATCTCTCGCTTCCTTGTTCATTCTCTGTAGATATATATCGGTAGTTCTTCTCTTACGTTACTCGTTACATGTATATATACTCGTACTTGTTGGTCGCACAGCCATTGCGCCAAGTAACTGCGGTGCCAGATGGTCGATATCTCGTGTGTTTAGTGTGTGTGAGAGTGAGAAAAAATAAGAGGCATCATATAACGGCGATAGAGAAAGAGTGAAGCACACACAACACACAACGTGCACGCGCCATGGTGATAACTCACCACGCATTGTTAACAGCCATGGCGATGGCCGGTGCATTGTTGGGATTCTCCCGTTCCGGAACGTTTAGTAGGATGGCCAGGAAATCCTCGAGAAACGTTGGGAATCCATGACGATTATTCACTCCGCGCGAATTCGCCACTTATATATATATATATATATATTTGTTTAATATGTACGCGTTGAGAATGGAATTACATTTGAATTGAATTTATTTGCAAAATTACTATAAACTTGGAGAGAAGAATATTTTGGAATGCGTTCGGTATTCGATGAGTTTGTTACACGAACAAACACCCGGATATGTATTCACATGAAAAAAGAGATACATAAGAAAAGAAAAAAAAAAAAAAAAAAATTAATAATAATAATTAATGAATAAATAATATTAACAATTAAATGACTATACGTATATTTGTGTTATTTTTTTCTTTTATTTTTGTTTTTTATGTTATTATTAATTTTTTCTTTTAAATCACAATTTAATGTATAATGAAATTTTTATTATTTTTTTATTTGTTTTTTATTCATTTTTTATCCATTTATTATTTTTTTTAACTCAAATATTTGATACTATATCACATCATGTGCATACAATCATACTTTAATTAATAGAAAATTTTTTTTATTAAATTTCCTATATATTATTTAATATTTCAAATAAACAAAATTTTTTTTTTATCACTGTCTATTTCTGTAATTCTCATTATTATTATCAATATCGTAATTTATTAGATATAAATTATTTATTACCATTTTATTATTCTTTTGTTTTTTTTTTGTTGTTTTCATTTTATACACATAAAATAAATTGATATTATTTCTGATAATATATTGTGGTAATAATGAATATTTACAGTAAATTCCATACAGTTCATTCAAATCTTTTAATTCATTTGGAATTGACACAAATTAAGTCTCGATAATTTGTTTTTTTTTTTTTTTTTTTTTTTTCGTCGAGATGTATCGTCGTGATGGTCGTGACAATAAGAAAAATAAAATAACAATACTGTCACCATGTACAAGTTTATCTGTACAAGAATAATGTACATTTTCGTATGTGCATGTGTGTGTGTGTGTGTGTGTCTATGTATCTATGTGTCTGGGTGTCTGTGAAAAAAAAAAAAATAAATAAATAAATAAATAAATAACGAGAAACGAAAGGAGTAAGAAGCGGAAGTGCAACCGCAAGTGGAAAAGCGACAGAACTCGTTTGCCTACTTTGCATTTTATTACGGCCGTATATTCCAACTTCCTGTCGTCTCTTCATCTCAATTCTCTTCACTCTTCGTTCTCTCATTTCGCCATTCACTTATTCTCCATACTATTCCATTTATTTTTCTCATTTAAACATTTGTATTCAAAGATAATTGAATAAAATTCCCGGATTACGAAAAAACAAAATAAATAAATTGAGTAAATATTACAAATATTCACTCATATTTCATTATGAGATGAAATAAATAAGATAGTCTATTGAATATTATTATTATTATTATTATTTTTTAATTCTCTCATTTTATATTGATTATGTACACACAAAACTAATGTGAAATCGTGAATAAAATACGAGAACAAAATAAATTATAATTCATCGAAGATTTTTTTTTTCTTCTTTTTCTTTCTCTATCTTTTTTTTTCTTTTTCTTTTTTCTCTTCACGATGTTTCTCTCACTGAAATCATTTCTATGTGGGGAAGATGTGAGTATACGTCGAGACGTATCTCCATTCTCTTCTGTTTGTTATCATTCGTTGGAAGCCACCAAGCGCTCTACACTGTACTCATTCGTTTGCGCGCTTGCGGCGTTTTGTTTATATCAATCAACTGGCACACATATGTATTCACTCATGCGTGTATCTATATATATATTTGTACTTAAAAAGATTTTACTGCGATTCAATCCTGCAATATTCTATGTAAATTTTTTGACAAATCTATTTATTTTTCATCATACATTTATATTATTTTTATCATGCATATATATATTATAATCTCCTTTATATGTAAAATATATATAGTTAAAAAAAAAGCGATACATTTTAAGAATAGTATTGAATTGATAGATTATAATGTATTTATTATGTTTTGTTTTGTTTTTTTTTTTTTTTCTTCATTTTTTTCTTGCAATGAAAAATTACGAAAACTATTGTTGATTGGTAAGAATAATATTATATTGTTCTTGTTGAAATTATTTATTATCAGTATTATTATTAATAATATTAACTTTTTTTTCTTTTTTCTTTCCGTCACGTGCCTTATCGGGATAGTGTTTTCATCATTAAATGGTTTTCCTCAAGATTTTTTTTGTTTATCATGTTTTTTTTTTTAATTTAAAAAAATTTTTTCATTTTTTATTCTTGTATGAAATAGATATTGGATAAAGTTAAAATGTATTTGACATTCAATTTGGTACAAAATAATGGAAGAAAATAATTTTTTTGTAAGTAAAAAAATGTTTCATTGTACATTTTGATGTGTGAAATTATGATGACGGTGGTACAATGAAAGGAGAAATCAATAAAGACGTTTGACAGAGTAAAGTGTGTATACATATAATTAAGAATAAGATGATTTTGTAGTGAAACTGTTCGTAATTGAATACAGTCTTTACTATGAAATCTTATGTATATATATACATTTTTTTTATATACGATATACATCAAATTTTTATTATTTCATGATGAAATATTTTAATTACTGCTACATTAATTTTTGATTTTTTTCTCTATCATTTATTTGTGTATATTTTGTTTTTAATAAATAGAAATTTTTCACGGGCGTCAATCAAATAGTATGATAATTATTTTATTAATGTAAAAAATAATTATAAATCTAAAAAATACTGTTACAGTAAATGAATTCGTAATTTAAATTTTTTTATTTATAGAGAAATAAAATGGAAAAAATGAGTGAACTAAAAAATAAATGAAATATTATGAGTACAATAAGTTTCTACGATAAAATGCATATAATTTTATATCTATACAAATATGAGATTGACCAACTGTAAAAGCGGTTTAGTTGTTTCAAAATCTCTCTCTTTCTCTCTCTCTCTCTCTCTCTATATATATATATACATACTCAATTCAGATACACGCGTGATCCCACAAAAGAATAAGGGCTAGGATTATAACGATCAGCCAGCTGTTTTACGACGATTCGTGCTGCTGGTACACGGTTACGTTGAGAAAGGCTAACAGTGATTCTCATTCAATAAAAATTCATAGTCATTGTTTCAAATTCAATTGATATAATGCCCTGCCCCTAACACTCATACACATGAAAAATTATTCAAAAATTTATCTCATGTCCAACATAAAATCAAAAAAATAAAAATAATTTTCCTAAAACAATATAAATTACAATTCACGTCAATTAATATTCATTATTAATAATATTACCGTTAATAAAATCATTTATATCAAATAAGAAAAATGAATATACATATATGTTTTGTGTATATTTGTGATCAATCGAATTGACGGAACATCATCGCACGCAAGTATGAAATTCCACCAAAATAACTGTGTATGATTTCTCTCTTGGCGCCTTCACGTCACTTTCTCAAGCGCGTGCGCATAAATATGTGTCCCATACACATATATCTATACAAAAAAAAAAAAAAAAATAATAATAATTGTATAAAGATACTCATTGTAGGTATATAATGAATTAATTTTTTATTTTATTAATTTCACTTCATATGTGTGTTACTAGTTGGCGCCTTCTGATATATCCTCAATCGCTATGTCAGTCTCTCTACGCTGATTTAACATTATAATTAGCGGAGACGCCTTTCATATATTATCATACATCTTTACCAACAGTATATATACATATACATATGTAGATATATTCCATTTTTGATGGTAGAAAAAAAAAAAAAATTAAAAAATAAAAAATAAAATTGAGTAAAAGATTAGATTGAATAATCACACATATGGAAAAATATTTAATATAAAATTTATTTCATTATTTATATATTGTTGTATAAAAAAAAAAAATAAAATTTATATATGTATTGAAATAGTGAATGAATAAATATATTTTTTTATTTTTTACCATATATATATATATACACACACGCACACATACGACTTAATTTATATCTTTGGATATAAACTCGTTGTATAGAAGTTTCTATTACGTTTGTGTATACCATTTGTAATATTTCAATAAGTAGGTTTTATATGTATATGGCTTTATATATTACTGTATTCACGCTTCATAGATCCTCAAAGCTCACGGGAACGCCATTGACTACCGTGATTTGCATCACAACGCTGTGATTCGTAGTAATAGCACGACTAGTGCAACCTACTGCCGTCAATCACTTTAATTATATTCATCTTTCCCCTTTTTCTTCACTTCCCTCTCCACAATGACTCTCACTCTATTTCTCCCTCTATTTTGTTTTTAGCCCGTAATTTCCCATGTATTTACATATTCATATATATATATATATATTGTATATATGTATATTTGAGTATACTGTTACAAAAAAAATTACAACCAGAGTGGTATTTAACATCAATATATTAAGTTTGAAACAAAGAAGAAAAAAAAAAAAAGATAAATAATAAATTATCATTAAATTTGATTATTGTAATTTTTATTATTATCATTATTATTTATAGACTCAGTATATATGTATGTATGTATGTGAATGTAATTCTTATTCATTTAGTGTATGAGCTGCATTGCACTCGCGGTTGTTACGCTCATCTCGTTTCAACTACGAGAATGAGGACGACGAGAAGAGACGTGTACACAAGCCAGAAACCGCAGATAGAATAAGATTCGTTTTACGATTCTTTTCTTATTCTTATTTTTATTTTATTTTATTTTATTTTATTTATTATTATGATTATTTTTTCTTTTTTTTTTTTTTCGTTTGTTTTTATTTTCTTGCTTTCGTCGTTTTTATTTTTAAACTCTTGTGTGTTTGAAATACGGACCTCTGTGCACAGCGGGTTATATTTCTCTTCGAAACTCTTGCAACCAGAGATCATTCCCCAATGGCACACTGTATTTGTGTATGTGTATGTGTGTGTGGTGTGTGTGTGTCTGTCTGTCAGTTAGTTAGTTAGTTAGTCTCTCCTGTCCTGTTTGTCTGTTTGTGTCTGAGAGTATATGTGTGGGTGCATGCAGTATATATATATATATATATGATATGAGATGAACATGAAATATTTCTATAATCTATATAGTGACAGTGTGAAATATATATAACCAATCGTGAGTGAGTAGACAGTGGATTCTAACGAGGTGTGGCAGGTGTCGAGTGTCGTTTGATAGTACCACAGCACATTGGGGGGAAATGATACGTTGCATGTATTCCCTTGTGAGCATTGTCTGTGACTCAATATATATATATGTATATATTTGTAGAGTCAGTCGATTTCAAGACGATATCCCCCAGAGCACTATGAACTTGGAATCCAATGGAAAACGAGCTGTTACTATGTACACACTTTTCATTTACATTCTGTCGTTTTTTATTTTCTCTTCCCAATTTTCATTCATTTATTAACAGAGAAAAAAAAAAAAATAAATAAATAAATGAATAAATAAATAAATGAAATAAACATACAAGTTGAAATAGAACATAATCAATTTCTTTCTTTTATGAATAAAAAAATTAATAGATGTAAATTTGTTGATACAATTAAAATTTCTAATTAATAAACAATAGTGATATTAATAATACAATAGATTGATTATGTATATATAAATTGTTTCAATTTAATGTGACGTAGAAAAAAGAAAAAAAGAAAAAAAGAAAAAAAAAAAAGGAAAGAAAGTACTCCATTAATTTTATTTTATAAAATTGGTTTAAATGAATTTATAGAGATGAATCGAAGCTCGGTAATTTTTCACGAGTGAGTGAAGAGGAAATTCGCTTGAGCTTAGCTCGTATGAAAAACAGGAAGTGTATAAGAGAGAAGGAAAGAAAGAGAAAGAAAATAGCAGAATGATAGAGAAAAGAATATGCGGTTTACCTTCGATCAAGACAAATCGCCCGCAGTAACTTGACCGCGGGGCTGATTGGAATAAGAGTAAGAGAAGAGTGGAAGAGAGAGAGAGAGAGAGAGAGAGAGAGTGTGTGTGTGTGTGCTGTTTGTAATAGTATAATCCTTGAAGTATACGATGGCAATGGCACAAGGAGTGAGACAGAGTGGGTCTGGTGAGGAAAAAAAAAAAAAAAAAAAAAAATGCGTCAAGAACACGAAGAAAGGAGGAAAAAGAAAGAAAGAAGTGAACACACGTGTATAGAACAATAGAAGAGAAAAAGAGAAAGAGACGAATGATGAGAAGAAGAAAAGAAAAAAAATAAATAAATAAAAAAAAATAAAATAAAATAAAATAAAATAAAATAAAATAGGGAACGTTGGTAGAATCCTTTGGGAGATTTATGATCGACGCCCCCCTCTCCACGATTTTCTCCGCCTTCAATTCACCTCCTACTCTTTGCTCTTGACTGTTCTTAAAATCACCTTCGAATAACCTTCACATGATTTCTATTGACGCAAAACCAATCGATACATATTACCCACCATTGTTTTTTATACGAAAAAAGAAAGAGAGAAAAATGAAAAATGTGTATCAATTTTATATAGTTTTATTTCTTGAATTGATTTTACTCTTATAGAATATTACGAGTGAATGTTAAAGTTTTTTTTTTTTTTTTTTTTTTTTTTTTTTTCTTCTTCTTTTACATTTGTATTTACTTACTTTGAATATAAAAAAAAAATTTTTTTTTTCATTGCATATTAAAAATGTTTTTTTTTTCTTTTTTTTTTATTGTAAATTTTACTTGTATAAATTTATATAGAATTTCATCATCAACATCTAACACTATATAATTTCAATTCACTTCAAGTCGTTATAGAGAACGCTTGTGAAAGTCTTTGCTCATTAGAATTAAAGCCGTTTTACGCGCAGTGTAATTTTCATCGTCGTCGTCATCGTCGTTTTCATCGTTATCCACGAAACTACTGGTGAATCTAACTAAAGTACCGTACATAATACCTACTTCTATAACGATTGATCGAAATAAATTTGTTTCCGAAACACTGAGTCATGGGTTGACATTACCACCACCGTCGTCGTCGTCGTCGTCGTCGTCGTCGTCGTCGTTGTTGTAGTTGTAATAGTTGAATGCGCTTTATCGAACTTTTAGAAAGCTGCTTTGAAATGCTCTTGCTTTAAAGTCCTCACAGTTTTAATCTTTGACGATTATTCTACTTTTAATGATCTCATGAACTATTGATCATTACATTTTATTTTTAAAATAAATAATAATATAAAAATATACAAAAATGACGAGTTATAACTTTGTAAAATTAGGGTTAAAAATGGTATGTAGTAAATTTATAACTGAAAGATGTCGTACATATTTCTCATCGTCAATTTTGCTGTGAGATTTCTCCTGATATTATATATCTTTTATAACTCTGTGGTGATGTGTTTAAGCGAGATGCATGTGTTATGCGCGCGCTCTTTATGTCAAAACGGTTGAAACGATATGGACGGTTAGGCGTGAGCGCGTGCACGGGCCACTACGATATTTGGCAGACGAAAATTGTGGAGGCCAAACGCTCGCTATTTCCGTGCTATACGATGGGTACGCGTGCCAGGAAAAGCGCAATGCACTCACGATAAATTAAATTCTTGCAATAACGAAAATTTTGGGATGGTCGGGGGCAAACACAGGCAGGCACCCCAAGCCACTGGGAACACAAGCCAAGAGGGATGTGATGATGGTAAAAGGTGAAGGAGGTGAAGAAGGTGAAGGAGAAAAGTAATGTACTGGACATACGCGTTCAACTCACTCTCTTTTACATGATTTCATCTGCATATGCAGATAAAATACTGCACATGTGATATTTTACGTTTATATCTGTAGTTGTTGAAGTTTACAGTGCATACGTGTGTGCAGATGTGGGTGGGGGTTTTCACTTTGTGTATTTATCTCTTCGTTGAGAGCTACGGTAGCTAAAATTCTTAACTTGAATAAATTTAACTTTATTGACCAGTGCTGTAGAATAATTTATTATATAAACATCAAAGCATACAAGTTGTTGAATTGTGTAACAGGAAATTTTACACTATATGTTTGAATTTCAATTTGTTTTTTTTTTTTTTTTTTTTTTTTATCTTTTTAATTTAAATATCAAAACATTTGTGAAATAAAAATAGAAAATTTCATAATATACTTCTGTTTATTATTATTATTATTATTATTATTATTTAATATTACGAAATAATTATTAAACATTGATTCAATATGTTCATTTTGAAATAAATTCCAATTTTTCTTCTTAAAAATTTTACGATTATCATTCATTTATTTGTCAGGTTTTTTTTTTTTGTTTTTTGTTTTATTTGATTTATACGTATTAAATTTAATGTGAATTTTATTATTTTTACCTTTTAGTAAAATTATAGTTTGTATTAAATAAAGTAGGTATAGTAAGAGTACTTTTTACGTTTGATTCAATAAAGTTTGTGGGCTTTTAAGGGATGAGAATGGGGGCAAGTGGTCGGTATATTAGACATGAAACTCACGTTTTACCCTCGCAAGTCGATGCAATTGAATAAAAGCCCACGCTAACAGAAGTTGCAAGTGAAATTTTTATATAAATATATATATATTCAATACGTCAATACACATATAGTTGTACCCATTTCGGTCACTTTTGTGGTTTTTTTGTTCTTTTGTTTTTTGTTTTTTTGTTCTTTTTTTTTTCTCCTTACTCAACTCACAAAGAAAGACTTTGTTTCCTGGGTTATATAATGAAATCTATTTTCATTTCATTCTACAAGTCCTTTCAACATACGTACACTTTTTTATTTTTTTGTCTCAGGTCCCTTATTCATTTGATGTATACCACAATTTTCCTTATATAAATTTCTTATTCATATTATTCTTTCTTCGTCATTCTGGCAATATATATACAAATGAAAAATCACTACTGTATATGTATTATATTACTATACATAGAGAGTATATAAAACAGTTTGTATACACTTTGTCAAATTACTTTTCACATTGTTTATTTTTCTTTTTTCAATTTGTATTTGTTTCGAAAAACAATAGTCTTTGCTCATTCACTTTTATTTTTGTAGTGATGGTTTTTATATTATTCTGTTTTATTTGTTATATCGCAATTTTTTTATTTTTTATTTTCAAATATCACAAAATAAAAATATACATATTATATGAAATTGAAAATAGACAAAGAAAATGTGGATGATTTAAATTCACCAGGTAAATGTGTAATTTCAACGTGGGTAATATTCGATTTTTTTTTCTTTTTTTTTTTTTTCTCTTCTCACGCATAGTCAATTTTTATCGTTTTTCGTACTGTTCAGAACAAAAATTATCGTTTCAATTGCTTCTGTATATTGAACAGTGATAGTAATCATCTTTTCGGTTGAATAGTCACTGATAAAAATGGAAATTGAAAATCGTTGTACGTATCTTCTCTATTCTCTTTGGTCGTCCACCATCGTTTTTTTCTTCTTCTTATTATACAATTCCATGTGGAAGAAAGGAAAAAAGAAACGAAAATGAAACTAAATAAAAAAAAAAAAGAAGTTGTAAAGAAAATTGGAAAATTTCAAATATCATTGATACATATTTCATCACACAAATTGTATTTCAAATTGTTTATATACATTTCCCTATTTCGAAATAATAAAACAAAAAAATTTTACTTTCATATAAAAAATATAAACCAATACGAGGACAATTATCAATTTTATATTTTAATAAATCAATGATGAACAAAATGTTCTAGTAATAAATGAAAAAAAAAAAAAAAACAAAAAAATATTAAACATTAATATACAATATCATTTCGGCATGTGTCACGTGTTTACGATTATAGAGAGACGACACGTGTATACATCTATATATATTGCAGGGATATATGCACCAATGCGCAGAGACATCAGGGACAGCCGGTGCTGCACGTATACAGTCAAACTACACATGTATATCTATACATATACTAAACATCCTCGCTGAATGTCTGTCTGGTTCTCTCTTGTTTTTCGTTTTTATCCAGTTTTTTTCATTCTTCATCTATTTAAAAAAATTTTTTTTTTTTAATTTTTTCGTTTTATTAATTATTATTATTTTTTTTTTCTCTCAACTCTACATGAGGTAAGCCCAGACGCGCGCAAACCGTTCGGCCTAAATTTTTCGAGTGCAGTTGAAATAGCGTTTTAAGACCGTCTCGCATCGGGAACTCGTGAGGTCGACGACGTCGACGTGTCGTCGTTTGTGTCCTCACTTTTCTTAACTTCACCTCTTTCCCATCTCATCTCATCTATATACCCATTTCTTCCCGTTCTCTCCCCCCCCCCCTCTCCCCTCCCTCCCTCCCTCTCTCATTCTCTCTCTTTTTTCTTTCTTGTGTGTCCTCGTGCACCGGAAGCCTTTTTCCATTTTATCTGACGTGCTCGCTTCTATTGAGTTCACAGTGCGACCCACTTGTGCGCCTCGACTATTCATTTTTTCTTCTTTTTTTTTTTTTTTCATACAACTCAGGCTTCATTTTTTATTGTATTTTATTATTGTCATTTTTTTTTTGTTTTTTTCACTGCTCGTTACCAACTGTTTTATTCCAATCGATACATATATAAACAAATTTAAATTAAATATAAATTTTGAATTATTGCCAGTAGAAAAATAGTTGCAAAAAAATTTTTTTAAAAGTTTATTCAAAGTTTTTAGTATATCACGTTGTGAAATTGAAAAGTATTACAATGTTAGAAGATGTAAAAAGCAATTGAAAAGTATGGAGTAATGTAATAGGTATATATATATATATATATAAATGTGAATACGTAGTTATATACATATATAGTTAGTTGAAATTCGCTGCCCGGAAATTGGAAACGAATTGGAAATACGTTCTGCGCTTCACTTCACTTTTATTCACTTTACACCTATATATATATATATATATATATATATATTTATCTCGTCAATGTGTTGCCTTCAGTTCACCTTACCCTTACCAATATACCAAACTCGTGTACGTGACGAGAATTTTTGTATTGATAAAAACCTCGGTCCGCATTTTTGACGCCAAAGAGAATAAAAGATACAAATTCAAAGTTGGTGCGTGTCATGTAGCAACATTGACATTTACATGTTTCAATGTTAGAAAAAATATATATTTTTTTTTCTCTCTCTTACTATTTACGATTCATTCTTTGTTTACTCTTTATCTGCACTCCTTGAAAATTCAAACTTGAATTCACGATTTAGCACACACTCACGTACACACATCATTGCACAGAGATAGATATGTATAAATGAAATCTTAGGGTGTTACTCATTTCCTTTATATTATCTTTCTCCATGTATGTATTTGTATATATATATATATGTATTTATTTAATCAATGCACCTGTATATAGGTATATTATATATGCAGTCAAATTCACTCATATATTTACTATTTTATACATTCGATAGTGAATAATTTAGTTTCACTCTAATGAAATAGTTCCCGCAGGAAGTAAACTTACTCAGATTCAGTGTATTCATATATATATCTACATAATTCAATTTACAATTAACACAAGTTTATTATTGTGTATAAATGCATTTGTAGGATTTGTCTGTGTTTGTGTGTGTTTGTCTGTATTTCTGTCTGTATATGTGTATCTCTGTGAATATTTGTAATTTGTAAAAGTTCAGTATTATTTTCTTGTTGATTGTGACAGTGTCAAAATATTTCCCTGGTTGAAAAAATTTTTGATGCAAAAGTATTTGTCAAGCTCAAGTGTTCAAACACATATTGCGTATATATATTTGCATGTGTGAATATGTATGAGAAATATTTTTGTATGAGTATTCAAAAAGTTTTGGACATTGTGACGATGACAATGGTAAATGAATTAAACTTGTGAGTGCATTCAATTTTCCTCACCTATTTCATATGTCCAATGCAGTTATCGTATATCTATATATATATATATTTTTTTTTTTTTCTTTCAAATTGTCAATTGAATTTTATCATTTTCATTGAAATACATGTTAAATTACAAATGTTCTATACGTAAAATTAATATATTGTTATATAAATTGAAAGTTTAATTATAATAAAAAATTCATTGTTGTTCAATATAATGTCAATTGATTGGATTTATTATATTATTATTATTATTATTATTATTATTTTTTATAATTAATTTTGAGATTAATCGAATGAAAGTAAATACTTTATGATAGATAATATTATTTTTTAATTTTTTTAATTTTTCAATTTTTTTATTTTTCTATTATTATTATTATTATTATTATTATTATTTCTTTTTTTTTTTTCTCTTTTTTTTTTCATACATCTGTGATAATACTGATGAAAAGTAATACGTCACAATTGTAGAAATAAAAAATAAAAGATGAAAAAGAAACAGACAGTGTGTAATATTATATATGAGTAATCGCTGCCTGTCATGACCTGCATCACGATAGGTACGTACCTTCAGGCGGATATATATAAATCTATCGAAATTTATTGTTTCAGTACCTTGCAAGAACTGCACACGCCGTCTTCAATTTTTTTTTTTTCTTTTTTTTTTTCTTTTTTTATCGTTTTCTATATCAGTTATTACTATCAGATCTTTTTTTTTAATTATTATTATTATTATTATTATTATTATTATTTATTTCTATTTTTTTTCATTTATTTCTATTTTTTCCATTCACTTACGAATACCAATGAAAATATTACAATTTTTTTTTTTTTCTTTTTTTTTTTTTCGTGTGTAAACAATCAATTAATTTAAACCCGTGAAATGATTGAGAAAATTTTTTCTGTCTCATTTTTGTCGATTGTTTTATCGTTATAATTTTTTTTTTTTTTTTCCTACAAGTTTGTATGTGTGTATTTATATTGTAATTATCTGTGGAGTTGAGTATGCATTGAAATTTTTGTAAATTCACACGGGGTCGGCACGCAAAATACTCATTATAAGGATAATCGTGATACTTTCTCTACTAATGATTAACAAGATTATTCTACGTGTAGATCTACCTATTTCTTTTTGCATAATTGACTGGTATAACATTAGGCACAGAGAGAATGATTACAATAAAATTTTCTCTTTGCAATTATGCGATGTATACATGCATTTATGTATGTTTTTAAATTCATGCATACATATGTATGGGTACATGATGCATGTAGTGAAAAGACTCTCCCTAGCGAGACGAATTTGTTATCATTCGAGTACAAGGAAATTATCTGATTGCATTTATACTCGTCATTTTTTTTTTTTTTTCTCTATATTATTTTCTCTTTACCTTTGAAATGAAGAAAAAAAGAAAAAAAAAACCAAGACATTATTTTATATTCAAAATTATGATAATTGTTATGTTTTTTTAAATTTGATTCAATACATAAAATGAATTAATTCCATTGTTAATTGTTAAAATTGTAAAATGTATATTTTATTTGATTTGATTTTTTTTTTTTGTTTGTCTTTGTTAGAGAAATAATTGTGAATTGAATTTCATTTTCTTGTAATATTATTCACGTTTTATTCTCAGTATAGCACGATAGTTTGATATAAAAGAAAAATAAATAAAAAATATATATGAAATAGGCGTAGTATATTCAAATAAATAAATGAATAAATAAATAAAACTTGAACAAGCCCATCATAATTACTCAACTTACTCTTGCATTCAGTTGTCAGGTATTGTGTGATGAAAATAACTTCCCTAGGGAGGTTTACTTTTTCTTGCCTGGGAGCCAATTTAAAGTTAATCCCGTTGCTTGATGCACAACGTGAAGGAAGAAATGAAGAAAAAAAAAATAATAATAATAAATAAATAAATAAAAATACGTCTTTTTTCTTCTCATTCCGCCTTTCACATTGTGTTCGTAAATGTTGAATGGAATGAAAATTCAGGAAATTCGTAATGTAACGTCTACAAAGTTGAAACGAAATGGCTGGTATACACGCGTTTGTTAAGTTTATCGCATTTATACAAGCTCACATATATTATACAAAAATATTTTAAAAAAATTTTCCGAGAATTTTTTATTATTTTTATGCAATGGAGAAATTAGTTGAGGTGAAATTTTTCATGTGATCATTATTGGTGTAATAAGGAAAAACGAAAAAGATAAAATAAAAATTCAACGATATAATTTCAATGGCTCATTTTGATTGTAGTGTATGTATGTGGTTAATCCCTCGAGTAGGGTGTGTAAAATAAAGAAAAAAAAAAAATATACATATATATATATATATATTTCGATTATATAGCGGAGGATAAGATTAATGAAATAAGTAGGTTGTGACTTTTTGTTTTTGTATGAAAAACTTTTGCTCCGCAGTATGAGAAAATATTTGGACCGTAAAGCTTAAATATACCCGTATATATATATATATGTGTGTGTGTGTGTGTGTGTGAATCTATGATTGATTTTTAAAAGTTTGCATAAGATTATATGCATATACGTGGGGTGTGTAAAAACAGGATAGTGCTAGGGGGTGGCAAATCTTAAAAAGTTTGAGATAGAGCCAAGTATAAATTCTTGAAAAATATCGAGATGACGAAAATCTAAAAAGTTTTTTTTGTAGAGAGAAGCAGAAGGCGATAGTAAAAAAAAATAGGGGAAGAGTGGGAGGAGGAGGAGGAAAGATGATCTGGAGTAGAGAAAGATCAGAAAAAAAAAAAAAAAGAAAAAAAAAAGTAGATAGAATAAAAAAATGAAGGGGCCAAGAGGCGGAGAAGGAGGAAAAATAAAGAAAGAAAAGTAAACGGGTAAAATGACTATATAGTGATAGTTGAGAAATTTATTTTTACCCATTTCACCAACGACTTTATGACTTTGAATAAACTTTTCATTCGCGAGGTCTCCGGGACAGTTGTAAGCGTTTGTAAGTGCGTGTAACGCTATCGACCACAGTCGAATAGCTTCCGCTTATCTATAATACGACCAACAATTCTCCCTCTATGATATTCTGATAACAAAAGACAAGGATGAGTAACGATGACAATTTCAATTGATGTCTTTTGCTTACCATTTTTATTTCACCATATCATCAAATTTATCACAATTATTTATCGTTATATTGGAAAATTCATGATTGACATACGTTATTATGATATCTTTTTTCTTCCTATTAATTTATATATATATATCTATATATTTTTTTTTTTTGTTTTTTTTTTTTCAAAACAGCATTCAACATGAAAATAACTATAAAAAATAGTGATATGAACAATCAATGAGTCAGTGAAAGATTATGTTTAATTGTTAACGTTATATATTGTTCGTATCTTTATTATTATTATTGTCTTTGTTTTTGATGATGTTAGTAACGACAGGGAGTTTAAAGTTACGGAAACAGGTTTGCCGCGGTGATAAAATAAAAAGTCATATTGCAATATGACACGCGTATAATGTAAAAAAAAAAAAAATAATAAAATAAAAATAAAAAATATGTACTAACTAATCACAATACTGACTCACTGCCACTTTAAATAAATAGGTATGTATTTATACATTTTTACAATATTTTATATGCAGTTATTAACAATTAAATTTATGTATAATACGTAAAAAAAAAAAGAAGAAAAAAAAATTAGATACATTACAATACATTACAATTAATTAATGGAATGAATAAAATGAAGAAATTAAAATTTATTTTATTTTGTGATGGCTCATCGATGCAATATAAATGACTTTTGATCCATCAATTTTATATTAATTCTATATTCTATATATTATCATGTTAATGTTATTTAATTCTATTCATTTTACTTTAGTCAACAAAATGATCACGTTCAATATTTAATTTCACCTTTACAAAAAATAGAAAAACAAAAAAAATAATAATAATAAATTAATAAATTGATTACACGTAGATTTAAAATAATAAACAAAATTCGAAACTTGATGAAAAAAAGGAAAAAAAAAAAAAGTTTATTTTTAACATCAGCGTGTATAAGTAGGAGAGAAAAAAAATTTTTGATTTAAAATCTCAACGATACTAAATTTATTTATGGCTTTAACGTAATGAATAAAAAAAAATAGCGAGGAATTGTTGATATGGGATATATAATTTTATCGGTGCAATTGTTAAATCGCTCACCTCTATATTATATATATATATGTATACACATGGAGTAAGTTGACGAAGAGCAAAGCTTTTGTTCTGGTAAATACCAAGTGAGAAACAATAAACGCTTGGGTAACGTGAATCGTGCTGAAACTCTATAAGTACTCTGGCATACTATCATTCTATACTGAATTATTTTTCATGAAGAAGTAACAGCAATAGCAACAGTAAAACCACGAGCAATAGCATACTCTCTTCTCATGATTCCCATCCCCCTTGTTACGAAGTTTGTCGTATCGACAGTAAAGCAACTGGGGGTTTTCCAAGTCGATCATTTTATCGTTTTACTTCAGTCGCTCCTATCGTTGTCGTAAAGTAACGTTAGTAGAAATTGTAGTTTGAAATGTGTACACGCCCGCTCACTTCGATTTTATTCTCCAAAAACTAATGAGAAACTTTTTTGATTTGACGAGAATTAACGTGCAACCGTGAAATTACACTGCTCAATCAGTTGCAAAAGACGATGGCAATGCTCCAGTTAGTGATGAATAAGACGAAATAAAAGTTAAAGAGGATGAAGTAGAATGAAGAAGGGGGAAAAAAAAATATATATATATAAGAATAAAAAGAGAGATATAAGTGAAAGGGAGAAAGAGAATGAAAACAACGACCCTTGTCAAGTGAAATCGATTAGACGAGATAGCGCCATGAATGATTCACGATTGAACAACGCCAACCCGCAAATACCATTAGTACAAATTAAATATATTTATCCGTCACGTTTAAACGACCATACCCACCATCAACTGTCGTGAATTTCTCGATATAAACCTCGAAAGGAAAGAGTGGAGAAGTGTGAGAGAGGGGATTTAGTCTCTGTTTAATAGATTTAATCATGATTGATTGATCAGATAAAAATTATTCAACAAACAATTTGAAATAAATCTTATTGGTATTTTATATTCATTAATAAAAATACGTATAGAGAAAATTTTTCAACTTACCTTTTATTTATTCATTTATTTATTTATTTTTTTGGTTTCCCTCTATAAATTGATGAATATATCGTAGATTTAAAAGCGATTAATCGTGCTTCATCGTGAATTTCCGGTGTTACAGCATACACAATGTCCCGGGTTGTATGTACTGTCGTGATGTTCGAGATTATTGCCGTAATCATCTAACGCACTTGTAGACAGTGATGATGACGATGGTTATGGCCCACATTTACCGGATCTATAATCAATGGCACCCTCACGCTGTTAGATTATCATCACCATCATATTGGTTGGGACACATTTATGTATACAATCGTGTGGCAGTACGCCATTCCATTCCCGGACGTAATTTCCGGTCATGTGAATCATGGTCAGGGTTGATGTCGTCGTATATGTCATTTATTATTGTATTCACGTCCTTCTTCTCTTTGCCACTTGATGTGCCCCCACCGCCCCAATCATTTTCATTATTTCTCACATATCCTTCTATCTATAGATATATATTTTACAATATATATATATTTTCCTTCCCATTTTCTTTCATCTCTGTATCATCTGCAGTGAGATATATCAAAGATAAGTGTCGTTAATTTTGTCCAAAGTGTGTGGTGTGGTAGGAGGAAAAAGAGGAGAGAACAGCAGAGCACGTTCTCGTTTCTTCCTTGGCACGTTGCCTAAATGTGTATAGTCAACGATCTCGTGCAACAAACTCTCAACATAATATATAGGTATGGGTATTATATCTCAACCTTTGAATAGAGCTACCTGGTCTTGTGGGACCAAGTCCAATGTACGTGTGGCTACGTGTGTATTCTTTTATATATAGATATATATATATATATATATTTTTGTTGTTTATAAGTATGGATTTTATGTTTCTCTTTTATTTATTTATTTATTTTTTTTTTTTACATCAATTCTGATTTCAAAAGAAAAGTTGAGTAATTATTATTTAGCTTATCAAGAGAATACTTTTATTTTATTGCTTTATTTAATTTAATTTATTTTATATATATAAATATATATATTTTTTTTATTGTTTAGTAGACGCCTGGTGATGTGAATGATGAACTTCTTAGTTGTATACCAAGATAGATTGAGAGTGAGTGAATAAGTGCGAGAAATAGGAAGGAAAAGACAGTAGAGGAATATAGAAGTGGAGAATGAAGAACGTGAAATATATTTATATATGCGAGACAAATTTATCACTATGAAGTAGATAAGTTGATGATATCACGTGCACATAAGGGTTTTTATTTGTATTTTAATTCTATTTCGCGTTTTATATTTGTATTGTTCTTTGTTGTTGTTAATGTTTTTTTTTTTTTTTTTTTTTTTTTTTTCATCTTTCATTTCATTGTATTTTTGTTTCATCAAGTCAGCGGAACTAATCAATCCTCCTTTCACTTGCGAAAAATAGAAGTGAGAGGGACAAAAGGGAGAGAGAGAGAGAGAGAGAGTGAGAGAAAGGAAGAGACAGAAAGACTGAGGGAATCTAGCGAATCTCCTGTATACGAGAGATGAAACGTCCTTCAGTCTGGCAGTGACTGAAACAAATTTAGCAAGTCCGAAACGACGTGAATTTATTAACTGACCCTCGTTTTTTATGTCTCGACTCCACTCGAACACGTCGACTCATCGTTTAATCAAAAACGAATAATCAGGCTTCTGGAATTGTATTCGTGAACCGGTTTATGTTCACTGCCCACCCTAAAATACTTGTTCCTCAATCGACTTTATGCCACGACTCAACTCATTGGTCTTTTTCTACCTTTTTTTACCTTTTTTACCTTTTCTACCTTTTCTTCTTCTTTTTTTTTTTTTTTTTGTTTTTTTCCCACTCATCTCTGTCTCTTTTTTTATTATTGTTTTGCATTTTTTTCTGGTATTTTAATATTATTTTAGCTCACAACTTTGATGGTTTGATGATAAAAGAGAAAAAAAAAAGTATGACGTGTTTTTCGTTGATTGATAAATATAAAATAAACGTAAAAACAGGTTTTGTCATTTCGATGGCAAATGAATGTCATTGTTATCACAGTTTATTCATACATTTGAGTGCAAGAACCCGATATGTAGATATTCTGACCTACGACAATTTCGTATAACTTACGCTCTCATTAAAATTCTGTTTTTTTTTGTTTTTTTTTCCTTTCTATTGTTATTTTTGTTTTTTTTTTTTTTTTTTTTTTGAATTACAATTTACCTTTAATTCTTTGAGATCATCATTAATTTTATGAAATTTATCAAAGTTTAACGTATAAAACACAAACAGTAAAAAAATTCCCAATCAATATCACATGAGATTTTTTTTTTTTTCTTCATTGTATATTATCTTCACTGAGCGCTTCAATTTTGAATTTTTTTATTACTAGATTTTATATTATTATTATTATTTTGTTTTTTTATTTGAGGGTCAAACCAGTGAAGGTTCGTGATGGAAGCGAGTGAGCCACCGAAAAATTCACTGGATCTTGCTCGTGTTCCAGCTGTAACAAATATCCCCCATTTGTTTTTTATTATTATTGCATTTTCTCTATCCGTCTCTTTCATTTTTGTTTTTTTGTTTTTTTTTTCCCTGCTTGAATTGTCGTCGTGGTCTCATCTTGTCACCTCTTGCCCTCCCACTCATTCGATAGGTACGCGCGACAAAGCCACGAGGCAAAACCGACATCTGATGCGACACGAATGGCGCACATCGGTTGCGTCTGTGTGCATTCATATATCTACTTTACACACATATACGTGCCTGTATGAACGTCGAGTGGTACACTCCTCCCGATATCATTTGCCCCGCGGTCAGGCAAAATTGGACGTGCACAAGCGAAGGACCGAGACTGACGAGCGCGCAAGGCCATGCCAGAATCCATCCAACCAACCAACCAACCGGGTGGTTTCACAATCACTGATGTGAAAACTCTCAAACATTTTTACCAATTGTATATAGTTTATCTGTGACTTTTATTTTTTTTTTATCGTTATTTATACTTGAAAAAAAAAATATATATATATATATATATATATCAACTAAAATGATTAAAAATATATTTTTTATCACTGAATATTGCAAAATTAGGAAAATTCATTTACAATATATATAAATAATGAAGAAATAAAAATATTTACTTGAAATATTTAAATATTCATTGTATTTTTGTAACGTAAAATGAAAAGATTATTTTGTATTGCATCGTTACATAATATTGGAAGAAAACGATGAGAACGGATGCGAGGGCGCACGCTGAGTGGTATAAGCTAATCTTCAAATATTTACCGTCCGCGTTGCATTATAACACAGTATCTATGTGTATATATACATATACATATATTATGAAACGTACAATGTCTAAGGTATGACAGGCTTTGCCAACAGGATTTTATCAAGGAGATACGTTTGTTTAGAACGCATGAATGCACGTGCTCATCGTTGTCACACTTGCAACGTTCTAATATTGGCTGAGTACACATAGCCAGGGCCTTGACTAACATTACTGTATATATATATATATATATATATATATATATATATGCATATTTACATGAATCCTCGAATATTCACATAACCCGTTTTTCTCACATATAAATTCCTATGTTGTTTAAACTAAAATTATTTTTTATTTGCCAATGAATATATGTATATATATAATTTAACTGTTAAATAAATGGATGACATTGATCGATGGATTGTTGGAAAATATTAGCTTTGAAGTCAAATAATTTGACTATCATTATCAATAACAAGATGGGAAAAAATTACAAAAATATTTTCTAGTTTTAATGCAATAATAAAATTATTTTACCGTTTATTTTTAATATTATATTATTTCAATTTAAATATAAATTTTGTGGTGGCTATCAAATATTTTTGATGAAATAATAATATAATTTTCAATTTTATTATTTCTGACAAGTCATTATATTATTTTGTTTACCACAATCTTATTTTCAGTTACTTATTATGAGTATACAATTTACCATTTATACAAAGAATTTTATGAAATCGTTTATTTATATTACGTACACCCACAAAATGAGGTGAAGCACATGAAATTATGGACAACATAAAATAATCTTTTACATAGTAATGTTATTATATAATTTCTTATTTGGCCAACTGTATATTTCTTTAAATTGATGAAAAAAAAAAATGAAATAATAATTGATAAATAAATTATAAAATTATTT